>BSBM01000185.1:9467500-10067500 GCA_027924585.1 Larix kaempferi
TATGATGTTTTCTCCGTTTCTGTAATGTCCCTTGTTAGGAATTTTATTAAAATGGCAATTTTTCACTTTTTCCCCCTAGTTCGACTTTTGACTAGTTTTGATCTCTAGGTCCCAAATTTGCCCCAAATGATCCCAAATCTTTTGAGAAGGTATATGAATGATATTAGAACATAAATATGTGTTTCAGGGATGCCTTTGGACCTTTAAAATAATTCTGCAAATCCTCTTTCAATTCTGATCAATGTAGGTAACTTTACTAGTGATTTTCCTTTGACTAGTATTGGCCTCTAGGTCTCAAATTGACTCCAAATGCCTTCAAATCTTCAAGGAAGGTGTATGAATGATATTAGAACTTGAATATGATGTTTATGGATGAAATATGTCCACCAAAAGACCTCTGAAAACTCTCTTAATATTCTGGACCAATTATGCAATTTTACTAGTGATTTGGGGTTCAAATCCCCCTGGGGTAAGTACTGAAAATGGCTTCCCAAATGCCTCCAAACCCACTCAAATTTATGAACAGAGGTATGTAATGTGTTAATTATTTTTTTAAAGTCTCATATGCACCATTAATGGATTATTACAACTGTTCTCACCCTTTCCCATTCAACTGCAAAATCCCCCAATTCAACCCTTGGGGAAATGGCACTATTTCACCTCCCAATACAACTAAACTGAGTAAAAATGCTTCAAATGATCAAGTACAGTACATGAAACTTGTAGAAGACATCCATGGTAGTATATTGATCACAAATATATCAGAGAATCATCCATTCATTCGAAATCATCATCAATACATTGGTTCACAACAAGGTAGTGGGGAAATGGCATTGTTTTTCCATTAAAAATGAGATTTATACATTTCTACTTGGAATTTCGACCTGAAACTTTTTGGAGATGAAGAAAAGAGTATTTAATTCATATTACAAAAGAAATGGGGCATTAAAATATTCCCCAAAGAGTACAATAGCTCACCAAAAACGCCCTCCCTCAAGGATCAAGAATATGCCATAAAAACAGGAAATGGTTGAAGGAGTGAGCTACAATAGAAGAAACCATGAGCTGCCCTGTAGCTTACATCTACAAATAAAGACTCCATTAAAGCTCCAAATGAAAGGTCTGAATGGCCTTTCCAATTACCAACTTGGATGGGAATCTTTCACCCTCGAAATTGGCTAAGGCAAGAAACTAGTCATCCACTAGCTCTCCCTCTTCACAAATGCAATTGCAAATTCTACAAATGATCAAAAGCTGGTTTCATTCTTTGTTATTGAAATTTATAAAGTTCTAATGTCCTCCATGGGTCGAATTCCTTCCAAGAGACTCATGCCAACTCAAGTTGGGAAGAGATTCCAAAGAACGCCACTTGTACAACAATTCCTAGTTTCCCACTTCCACCAAATCACATGTGGAAGCATCTTAGCTGCCCTAACACCCTTGAGCGCCCTCTTGGAGTCTAATTTTAGCCCTGACATGTCATATATGTCATATTTCAACCTTCAGGTCTGATTTGTGTCATAGGTGTCATAGCATCTTCATCATTGTTGTCATAGAGCTAGGGAATCTAGCCCAAGTGTCTCACTAGCTCCAAATTGCCTCTTCCTCTTCCATGGGAGTCACTCTTCCTCTATATTTCGACCTTGGATGAGTCATGCAATGAATAATACCTTTTGGAATTCCCCAAGTATGTTACCATTCACCTTGAATTCGAATTGGTGAGAGAATGATGCCAAGTGTAGTGGGGAAATCTAGCCATATGTGGGTCCCACTTCCTCCATGTGTCTTCATGATCAAATGCCACTTTGATTTTCACTTGTATATTTTTATTTAGATCCTTTATTAAATATTTATGCCACTCTAATGTTCAAACATCATTTATTATCCCCATTATTCCAAATCCCAAAGCTTCCACCCCAAACCTAGGAAACTAGTAATTTTCCTCCTTGGCAATTATTTGACCTTTAACATCAATTTTACAAACTCTAATGAATATGGCCAATGTGATTAGGCCATTGTGAACCCATTCCAAATTTGGGACATGACAAATCCTCCCTTCCCAATATTGCTTGTCCTCAAGCAATTTCAAACATGGGTGTTGAAGAACCTGCTTCCTGTATAATTCTTTGAAGTTGCCATTGAATTGCCCAACCTTGAGTCTTTGAGTTTCCTTGAAGATTTTAAAGAGGAACCACCATGCTTGTTGCTGCACTACTCTGATAAAATTCACTTTATTAAGTGGGAAATCCATCTCCCATACTGCTTGTTTCCCCCCAAAAAAATTCAAACCAATGAGACAAAAATTATTCCAGGGTCCCATTGCTTGTATTGCACCCCAACAATTAAAAGTGCTCTCCAACCCATACCATCAGATAAGAGGATTCCTGGATCCCATTTTCTTGTATGCATTCTTCCAAACATCATGAGTACAAAATATTTATCATCAAATTACATAACAACATAATGAAAATGAACATCAAGAAGATGCTTCATCAAAGAATCATGAAATTGTTTATACCTCCAAGTAAGTAGACCACCATTTGCTAGGTGCATACAATCTTCAAGTGACCAATCAAATCTACTCCAATGACATAGGTGAGGATCCCATGTCCGATAGTTCTGCTCCAAAAGAATGTGATATGCATCAAAATATTCAGCCATGCATTCTTTCATCCAAGAAGTGAATGAAGAAACTCCACTAAAATTTGAACCAAATAATGAGCAGGAAACACAAGGAGACTTCAAAGGACTCAAAGAAGTCTCATCCATACATCCATGAGGATATGTATCATCATAAGGTAAAGCAATATGCTACTTCAATTCTAAATAATGAGGTGCTCTAATCATGTCATCATCAAAAGGAGAGGTAGGAGTTTCATACCCCTCATGTGGCACCACTAGAAAAAAACCTTTCACCCAATTTTCATCCCAAAGTGATGTGGTTGGAAAAGAAGTGTGGGGTGAGGAATTATGAACCAACTTTAATTCTTTACAACTCTTACCCATTGAAATATTTAATTCATCTTCTCCATAATTGCTTGGTCCAACTATCGTGAGATCATGTACCTCTTCCAAGGCTTTGCAACTCTCTCCATGAGGCAACTCATAATCCCTTTGAACAAGGACAAGTTCTTGTCATTCTTCTTCTTTTAGTGTAGCATCTTCAAGCACCTGCATATCAACATGTACCTCATGTTCCACAATTACATTAGGTTCCTCGCATAAACTGTTTCATCCTTTTTCTTGAAAAGAGAAACATTGCTCATTATTTTTTCCGAGTTGCTTCCAATTTCACTAAGCAACAATTTGAACTCTTGAAAGTATTGCCTCCACTTGTCTTCAAAGGAAGGTTCCAATAATTTTCTAAACTCCTCATTCTCCTCTGAGGTTCCTTTCTCATCCTTACTCATGGTGACCAATGAATGCACTTCTTCTCTTATTTCTTCCCTTTCACCAAAGTACATCCAGTTTCAGTTTCTAAGGGTGGTGGCTTATTTCTTTGACTCCTTGTCTTCATTAATGTTCTACCACATCAGGTGCCAAGACCATGCTCTGATACCACTGTAATGTCCCTTGTTAGGAATTTTATTAAAATGGCAATTTTTCACTTTTTTCCCCTAGTTCGACCTTTGACTAGTTTTGATCTCTAGGTCCCAAATTTGCCCCAAATGATCCCAAATATTTTGAGAAGGTAAATGAATGATATTAGAACATAAATATGTGTTTCAGGGATGCCTTTGGACCTTTAAAATACTTCTGCAAATCCTCTTTCAATTCTGATCAATGTAGGTAACTTTACTAGTGATTTTCCTTTGACTAGTATTGGCCTCTAGGTCTCAAATTGACTCCAAATGCCTTCAAATCTTCAAGGAAGGTGTATGAATGATATTATAACTTGAATATGATGTTTATGGATGACAGATGTCCACCAAAAGACCTCTGCAAACTCTCTTAATATTCTGGACCAATTATGCAATTTTACTAGTGATTTGGGGTTCAAATCCCCCTGGGGTAAGTACTGAAAATGGCTTCCCAAATGCCTCCAAACCCACTAAAATTTATGAATAGAGGTATGTAATGTGCTAATTATTTTATTAAAGTCTCATATGCACCATTAATGGATTATTACAACTGTTTTCACCCTCTCCCATTCAACTGCAAAAATCCCCAATTCAACCCTTGGGGAAATGGCACTATTTCACCTCCCAATACAACTAAACTGAGTAAAAATGCTTCAAATGCTCAAGTACAGTACATGAAACTTGTAGAAGACATCCATGGTAGTATATTGATCACAAATATATCATAGAATCATCCATTCATTCGAAATCATCATCAATACATTGGTTCACAACAAGGTAGTGGGGAAATGGCATTGTTCTTCCATTAAAAATGAGATTTATACATTTCTACTTGGAATTTCGACCTGAAACTTTTTGAAGATGAAGAAAAAAATATTTAATTCATATTACAAAAGAAATGGGGCATTAAAATCTTCCCCAAAGAGTACAATAGCTCACCAAAAACGCCCTCCCTCAAGGATCAAGAATATGCCATCAAAACTGGAAATGGTTGAAGGAGTGAGATGCAATAGAAGAAACCATGAGCTGCCCTGTAGCTTACACCTACAAATAAAGACTCCATTAAAGCTCCAAATGAAAGGTCTGAATGGCCTTTCCAATTACCAACTTGGATGGGAATCTTTCACCCTCGAAATTGGCTAAGGCAAGAAACTAGTCATCCACTAGCTCTCCCTCTTCACAAATGCAATTGCAAATTCTACAAATGATCAAAAACTGATTTAATTCTTTGGTATTGACATTTATAAAGTTCTAATGTCCTCCATGGGTCGAATTCCTTCCAAGAGACTCATGCCAACTCAAGTTGGGAAGAGATTCCAAACAACGCCACTTGTACAACAATTCCTAGTTTCCCACTTCCACCAAATCACATGTGGAAGCATCTTAGCTGCCCTAACACCCTTGAGCGCCCTCTTGGAGTCTAATTTTAGCCCTGACATGTCATATATGTCATATGTCATCCTTCAGGTCTGATTTGTGTCATAGGTGTCATAGCATCTTCATCATTGTTGTCATAGAGCTAGGGAATCTAGCCCAAGTGTCTCACTAGCTCCAAATTGCCTCTTCCTCTTCCATGGGAGTCACTCTTCCTCTATATTTCGACCTTGGATGAGTCATGCAATGAATAATACCTTTTGGAATTCCCCAAGTATGTTACCATTCACCTTGAATTCGAATTGGTGAGAGAATGATGCCAAGTGTAGTGGGGAAATCTAGCCATATGTGGGTCCCACTTCCTCCATGTGTCTTCATGATCAAATGCCACTTTAATTTTCACTTGTATATTTTTATTTAGATCCTTTATTAAATATTTATGCCACTCTAATGTTCAAACATCATTTATTATCCCCATTATTCCAAATCCCAAAGCTTCCACCCCAAACCTAGGAAACTAGTAATTTTCCTCCTTGGCAAGTATTTGACCTTTAACATCAATTTTACAAACTCTAATGAATATGGCCAATGTGATTAGGCCATTGTGACCCAATTCCAAATTTGGGACATGACAGTTTCATCCAACTTTTTGATGCGATATCTATAGCCATTGCACCACATAGCCTTATGGTGTTTTACCTACAACAAGCCATACACGTACATATTACATAATGATCCAATATTTATGATTAAGTGCATGTTTATGCCATACAGGGAAAAAAATCAACGTGTACATCAATATGTTTGCAAAAAAATTAATTGTGTGGTTGATTAATATGCTTTCCTTCTTATCTTTTAAACCATATGCTAAATCGATTTCCCTTTGTGTAAGATTGGTATCTCCATTGTGATGTGCTGCTTTAACCAATGAAGCCACACCTTCCCATGATATTCCATGACCAGATTGTTCACATCGTTCAATCTATACCTTCATCCAGTCAAGATTGTTTGCGATGTATAAATGAAGTGCATCCCACTCTTGACCAACTGTTTGATGAAATTAAAATTAAAATTCAATACAAATGTATATTCACTTAACAAAGTATACACTCTTAATTGATGCATATTGAATATAAAAATAGAATATGTATGATATATACATAAAAATCAACAGTCAAATGTATTATATTAATTTATCTCCACTAGCTAATAATTACCTTTCACCTTCCTCGATCTACCTTTCCCTTTCGGGTACTCCCCTTCGAAATTTTTATTGGAGTCTGGATCATAAATGCGACGTAAATTGAGCTTTGACGTTAATTTAGGAAGATATTCACTAATATACAACATATTTTGGTATACCATATATCCTTCGATCATAGAACCCTCAGGACGTGCTCGTTGTCTAACCAAACCCTTCAAAAATTTCAAGTGCCTCTCAACCATCCACATGGACGTTGAGTGTACAGGTCCACACAATTCAATCTCCTCAATTTGGTGTATGAGGTAGTGTTCTTGTGCATTGAAAAATGCTGAAGGTAGATGCTTTTGCATTTCACGCATGAGACGGGGAATTTCTCTCCCCCAATACTTTATATATTCTTTATGGATTTATTTAGATGACAACCATCTACAAGTGACGCAAACCAATCACGAGATTTAACAAAAAAGACATTATTTTACATAACATGAAGTAGTGCACAAAAATCAAATATAAGTTCTATGATGAATTAAACAAACAGTACTAAGCGCATGCAAAAAATCACTACTTACCTCATGTATTTCCCAAGATTATATATAACTTGTTTGGCATTGTTGTCGAAGTTGTACAGGAGAGAGATAGGTAGAACATACCGTAACAATATACAAATCGTTTCATTTTTTAAACAAAGAGTAGACAAACAAAATACCAACAATATGCACTGGAATTAAAAAAAAAAAAAATTATATGCATACCATAATAATTACCTTCAGCGTTTTCACCCCCGCAAAATCATGAGTTTATATTAATTTGGTCTCCGTTGGTACGAAATTGAATGACGTCTTTCATTGCATGGTTTCCTTCTTGAATGTCTTTGCAAATTTTGACAATTTTCTTTCTCACTCCTTCCATCCAATATTCGCCATAATGTTTCAGTCACATTCTTTCCGATATGCATTGTATCAAACATATGAGCAATTTGTAGGTGCTCATAGTAGGGCAACCTACTGAATTGTTTAGGATAACTTTTCATTCCTCGTGGAAGCCCATTAATGCCTTCATGAATCGTAGTTTATAAAGAAATTACAGAAATCAATGTCAATTACAGTAAACAACACACAATAAAAAAAAATACATAACATTTCATATACGATGATTCATACGTACCTTGACGATTTCTATTATATTGCAACTTCCAGAGGTGAGGTGTCATTCTTTGTGGTTTTAATGCAGTCTCTTGCTTCCCATTGAACAAATGTTTTTCGATAGTTCGATACCTGTGATTCTTAGAGAGGAAGTGCCTATACTCATCAAACACCTCATTTCCTAATCTTTTTGAACGACGAGATTTGATCTTAGGACCACAAACTGGACATGCAAAATTTTCCCTTTATCTGAAGACCTACATAAAGAGATGGATTATCTATGTCAATAATAATTATATATAAAATGAATGGATTATTTAAAAAAACATGCGTGCATAGTATACTAACTAGTTCATAAATTAAATGCAATTAAAGTGGAACTTATAATTACAAACCACAAAAATGGGTTAACCCTGGGGCATCATGTATTGTCCATACAAGCATTGCATGGAATTGAAATTGCCTTTGTCGTATTGGTCTAGATACGTCATACATAGCGATGTCATTCCATTACTTTAGTAGCTCGTCAATAAGAGGTTCGATATATACATTCATATCTTTAACTTGGTACTTACCTGATTGATTTGAACATATAAAATATATAATTATGAGAACCATTTAGATATATAAACCATGCACAAGGGAAAAATAAAAAATATATATATGACATTATGCAATAAAATACGACAAATGAGATGCCACTACATTAAAAAAAAAGTTGTAGACACAATATACCTGGAAGAATCATCGACAACATTATGTGCTTCCTCTTTATTGACAACCATGGAGGAATGTTATTGTTGATAACAAAAATAGGCCACACCAAGTAAATGAATCTCATCTCTGCAAATGGATTGACACCATCTACTTCCAAAGAAATCCTAAGATTACGAGGTTCTTCTTTAAAGTGAGGCCATTTTTCCTCCATATCTCTAAATGTGGTCCATCTGAAGGGATTCAAATAATGTCATCTTGACTTATGTTCCGTGCATGGTAATCTATAAATTGTGCTATGTTGTTGCACCTGAACAGTCGTTGCAAACGTGGAATAATGGGAATATAACGAAGAACCTTGCGAGGCACCTTTTTTGTTACTTCATCTGTTTGATATCTACTGATATGACATTCCAGACATTATGTTTCAAATTCATGTTGATTATAATATATAACATGGTCATCGGGGCATGCATGAATTGCTTCATACTGCATTCCAATTTCTTTCACGATGGCAGATAAATCTCGATATGTGCGAGGTAAAATATTTGACGGTGGTAACAAAAATTCAGCTATCAAGCTACAACAAATAAAAATAAAAATTTAGTTAATATAATATATAAATAATATTAATGAAACACATTTCATCCGTATTAATTTGACTTATGAATTAACAATAAAATTATTAGACGAACAGTGATAACCTTTAGCGCGATCATATATATTATGTGATGGAATATATTACATACCTTAACATCTGTGTGACTGATGTGTTTGAAATACCATTCATAACCTTCAAGTTCATTATCAACAATATAGCAGAGAGAAGATTTGTGTTGGAGCCCTCATAAAAGGGTTCGTATGCCTTCTCAAGAAGAGGTAAATCATGAATACCATCAAAATCATCATTTTCATGATGATCATCATCATCATCCATTATAACATTAAATGTATCATGGATCAATGTATTTGTACCATCATCTTCAACTATGTTATCAGTATGATCATCTTCTTCAATATGATCATTAACTTGTTCTCAATTATTCATAGCTCCATGTTCCTCCGATACTTGTTATGAAAGCACTTCCTCCGGACGATATGTCGTAGGATGTATTTCCTTTATAATTACATGAAACCATCAATAGATATAAGTTAATATAATAAATATTGAAATAATACATACATTTACAAAAGCAATCAATATAAAAACATATATAATGCAAAACTTACAAATGGACGATATTCATGTCCCCTCTCAGCGTGTCCATGTTCCCTACAATGTTTTATGGTTGGTGTGATCTTTATTCTTCTCCTCTTAAAGCCCCTACATTGACTACATGGACAATAACATTTCCCATCACCCTTTATTTTCAGTCCATCCCACAATCTAGCAAGCAATTGTCGATTTTGTTTGTCTTGATCAGGAATATTTCTATTTGACATTCTCTCATAAAGAGCTTGAATGAAGATTATCGATCTTAGAAAATCAAGCTCTACACTTCACTATTTTTAATCACAAAAACAATAGAAATAATTGTGTATTCTTTTACGGAAGACAATCCGTGGAACAATAAAATAATTTCCACAAACCGTCGTTTTATAGCAAACATGTCGAAATGTTTCCATAATTTATAGATTTTAAAATTTAAAGGTTTGCTAGATATCTGATGATATGACCATAGTTACCGTTATAGAAGATATGTCGGATATTCAACAACTCCTGTCGGTTCTCCGACTGTAGTATTCGGATATCCGACTACCGTCGGATATCCGACAATCCCATGTATCAATTAAAAAATATTTAATCAAAATTCGTTATTTTGAAGGTGAAATCCGATGACACAGTCAATTTCGTTGGATTTTGGGTCTTAATTTGCTAGTGTATAATGTCAATCTTGGGAGAGTTGGTGTTTCCATGATGGGAATACTTACTACCCCTGATGGGGAAAACAAGAAAGGAATTGTGTGGATCGGTGTGGCTCCCACGTGGCTAGGTACCGATAGCATTTGAGACTAAGGTGGTGGTTGAGGTTCCCATGAAGTGGTAGGTTGTGAGGTTGTGGCTGATTTACTTGATGAAATGGTGCACAAGTATGATATCCCAATGCTCGACGGAGGAGGGGGTATGGAATGAAATGTGGAGACCATTGGAGGCTTTGAATAAATTCCAGGTCCCATAGGGGAGGTCAAAGGAGCAGACACACCAAATACAGGTTGGTCAACCATGGGGAGGACATTCTCTGGTGTAGAGGGCACATTGGGGTCGTAATAAGTTAATTGGTCAATTTTGACGACCTGCCCTTTGTGAGGGAACATCGTTATACAAAAGACGGATGAGGCAATGACCTTCATTGCGTACATGTAGCTTTGTCCTAGGAGTAGGTTCTAGTCGAGTTGTGCGTTGACGACTTCGATGTCAATTAGGACAGTTTTTCCAGTTAATTGGACTAGAACATTGGCAAGAAGGCCTTGTGGCTGGGTTGCGCGGCCATCATAAGCTTGTAGGGCCATTTTGGATGGCTGCAGAGGAGGGGATCTGAGCTTCTGCCACACGAATGTGGACATGACGCATGAAGAGGCAGCCTCACCGTCGATGCATCGGTGTATAACTAGGTTTCAGATTGAAATTGAGATCTGAAATGCAATGGACGAAGGCATGCGAGGTTCTGACTGATCTAAGTCAAATGCCATCAGTCATGAGTCCGAAGGGTCGATCGCATCTAATACAGATAGCAATGCTTTTCCTTGTCCTGAGCAGTTTTTTAGAACTTCCAAGGTTGACATGGCAACAAGGGACTGGGCCAAGTCATCCATAATGTTATAATTAGGGGCGACGCGAGCGTTGGGGTTATTAGTAATGTGACGCAGAGGGAATTTGGGATATTTGGGGGTCCCTTTCGGTGGTGGCAGGTGTAGACGTAAGGAATGATCTACAGGAGTAGTGGTAGCGATTTTGTCCGTAATAATGATCTCGGTGGTTGAACCATACTGGTTACAATGCCTCTGAAGGTTGATATTGGACGAAGACATCATTAAAAGGTGGTGAGTTCCTGAGTTAGTGGGTTGACTAACAGGAGCAACGTAATTAATTGGTTGTTTTGGTATGGAATCCCCTTGAGGGGATGCCAAAGGTTGGGTGGATACTACCCCTTGTGTGGGTAGGGGTTTTTGCAACACCATAGGTTGTGCATTGGGTTGCGGTGGGTTGGGGGGTGCCGGAGGGGCGGCATGGCCTTGGCATTAGGCGTCCTCGGTTCAAAGCTATCGGGCTCTCACCAAATGTGGACAAGGATGGTTTGTACGTAACTGTGGGTTCTTGCCCTGTCGGGGCTATTAATCGGGTTTCTGGTTAGTCGGCGCAGTACCATTATTGTCGAGAGGGTTAGGAGGTTGTCCCCCGCCTCTGGGTTGTTTATTATTGTCTCGATTTCAACCCCATATTCGATTTTTCTTCCCTTGTTGGTTCCGTTGAGCAAGTGGGTTCTATTGTTGGTTTTGCTGGGCATAAAATTTCCCTTACGGGACGGGAGGGGCATGAGGTTGGGCAGGTGCGGTGGCTACCAACGATTGATATTATGAAGGGGGAGCTTGAGTTAGGGAGGGAATAGGTGCGGCGAGGGGATGGTAGTAGGCAGAGGGTGTTGTAGGTGGGGTATATGCTGGCGGAGTATGACCGTAGCAATGCGTTGGACAAGAAGGTACATGTATGTGAGGGGCTTGGGCTGGTGGAACATTCAAAGGTTTTGCTCCTGAATGGGTCATGGCTTGCGAAAGTTCCGGACCACCATTCATGGTAGGTGGTGCAGAACTTGGTGTAGGATTATAAGTATGGGTGGAGATGAGATTTATATGTACATATGGTTGACTGGTAGATGCAACATGTCCAATGATGCCATCAGTAGCGTGGGATTCCCTCGGTGCATCCGTCCAGGAGGGATCACCACAAGGTGCATCAGGTAGAATGGTGTAAAGGTATCCCGACTGTGCGTAGATAAGGTCAAACTGTTGGGATTTAAGTATGGCTTCTTCTTCGGTTTGGGGCCATTCGGATGCCACATCCTTGGTAATAAATGGTATGAGATACTTCCAGAACCAATCTAAAAATATACGGTCATCTAACTTGATCTTGCACAAACTACGTTGTCTATGCCATTCATGGATATGATATGTGATATGGGTGGTTGTATTCTATCTGCAAGATAGTAGAATCTCAACACCAACATCGTAACGGACTGGTAGTTGAAAGAATTGCAGGAAATTCAAGGTGAGGGATGTAAAAGTGGAGTGTGTCCCATGGGGCTGGTCAATATACCACTTGGTTGCAGCGCCAGTGAGTGTCTGTTGTAAAAGGAGTAGGTGGATCGAGTCATCCACTATGGAGTTGGAGGAACACCATAAGTGGAAAGACATGATATGGTTCTAGGGGTCCTCACCACCCTTCCCCTCAAACTTGGGGATGTCCGAAGGGATTTTAGTGGGCATGGGAGGCCATGTGGGGTGATGTTGGATCGGATATTTAGTCAATCTAGCTAGGCTGGGGAGGTTGAGATTCGCCACAAATGGAAAACTTGCATGAGGATATGACATGGTCGAACCGACCCGTGCGCTAGCCATAGCGGCTATTGTGGGGCCACCTCTATCGAAAGAGGGTATGTGCGTGGGATTTATAATGAGGATTGAGGGACCACCGGTAAGGGGTGGATGGATCTGGTAGGGAGGACCGGCTTCCCCAAGGGTACTGACGGCGACTAGAGGAACGGTGGTCGGAATAGATTCTGTACCGGTAGGGATGGATGTGGTAGCTTGATGCACTATAGTGCTAGGTGTAGGTCTTGGAGCAGCAGGGATGGTGGGTCATGTGGAGGCCATGGTGGGAATGGAAGCGGAGGTAGCCACGGGGCCACTGACGGTTCTATCGTTGATGATCCCTCCAAAAAACATGTTAAGATTGGTTCCGGCTATAGGGATAGATGGGTAAGTATGTGTAAGTGTATCCAGATCGGAGGAGTCATAAGTGAAGTAAGGAGCATCGGGATGTAGGGTCGAAGACAAAGATGTGCATTTCAATGGAGCGCAACAAGAAGGGTCCAGTGGATTGAACTATGGGGACTTCCCCCGTAGATGGCGAGAGTGTCTTACGGAATCAATGGTGACAGGTGTATAAGTGTGAAAGGGTTGTGGTAAAAAAGAAACGTGCTAAAAAATCCTAGTGAAACCGTGTGTACAAAAGGAGAGATCTCAAAAACTGACACTCAGGCCAACAACAAGCTCAAAAATACCTACTGCAACAACATGCTACAATAGGTGGAGCGGCAATAAAATGGTCAGAATACCAACAAGCAACACTCCTAGAAAGAAAAAGACTCATTAACTTATGGGGTATAGGAGCATGCAAACACCTAGATAAAATATATGGAAGCTCACTCAAATCGTATTCCCTGCGGGGTGATGAAATCTGTACTTAGGAAATATGAAATGAAGAACCAAATGGCTAAGGGATATCCCTCTACCGAGAGGGATCCTGGGTAAAAGAGTCCTAGAAAAATGGAAACTAAGATACATTGGTCAAACACGTCCGGAAAGGTATACCTCATCTTCAATTCTTTGTACGTCCTCCACCCAGTATGGTGGCCAACATGTGCGACCAGAACAACGAGTTGGTGTCCTTCAATACAGAGTGGAGAGTAGCATTCCACCCAGACTTCCGGAACCAGTCTTGCTACTTTCCCTCCTAAGGGAGAGGCCCCCCGGTAAATTGGTGTCAACCGTGCTAATCAAAGAGGATTTTGGATCCCTAAAGAACAACAACTATGTCTCAAAAGTGTATGACAGGGGGGGTGTTATGTGGATGCCTAACCCCAATGTCCTATCTGGATACAAAGTTGTTTTTGAGTCCCCAAGTGGGGTTAATGTGTGTTCAATTTAAACCAATTTTTAGTCGCACTTGAATTATAGGGAGTGTGTGGGTGCACAAGTGGTGTAAACCCAATGTCGCTGAAAGTAAATGCTGAAGTAAATAACTGAAACTGAAATAAAAATTTTAACTTTTGCTTTTGCTTTTCAAATGAAAGGACTAACTGCTAAAAAAAATGCATGCAAATGGTGCAGCAAAACTTAGACGAATTTCTATAACATTTTATGCAGAATTTTGACAAACATAATATAGATCTGAATTCTTCTCTAAAAAATAACTGATCTAAAAAAAACACTCAATTTCGAGTCTCGGAGGCCAAGATATCTGAGTTTGAAAATGTGTAATTTTTCAGCAGATTTTCGTACAGACGTCAAGTTTGGAAATGATATGTATCCACACTTTGTGATCAAATTGTGACCATATCAAGGTCATTGGATATGGATTTGATAAATGGTGACCAATAAGGCACAAATATGACTCAAAATGGAGATATCCGGCAGGGATCACGACCCAAATCCACATATCTGCTAAAAATGAAACAAACCAAGCAAGATAAAATGAAAAACAAACGAGTAAGGATGGTCAAAAGAAACCACAAATCTACAGAGATCGAACCCGGTGGGAGTCTCCAAAACTATAGTTAGTGTTTTCACACTAGCTAGTGCAGAAATGCACTTACTAAGAGTTGTGAGCTACTTAGTAACAGTTCATGAATATGGGTGTGTATGCATGCAAATGGAAATAAAAAACAACTAAACTAAATGATTACTGCAATAAAACAAGAAATAAACTGGAACCCATGAATCAAATGTTGATTTTATATTATGCTATAAAAATTGATTTACAATAGATGGTTACCGCAAAAGGTGAGTAGATGGGGCCCTCGCAGTCGTACGAAGAGTGGTGCTCCAGGTCTCCAAGGTTCCTTGCTCTTCTCCAAATGATCTGGTGGTGGTCGAAACTCAACCGGGGAGGGGAAACACAAGCTCAAAGGGAAGCTGGGGTTTCAATGGGAATTTCGGTAGAGTAATGGTAGGAAGAGTGAATCATATAAAATAGGGGGGCTCCATCACCTTTTTATAACAATTTTGGGTGGTGGAGTATTGACCCATGGTATTGGGCAACCACTAGTATTGGTTTGTGGTATTTTGAGTTTTTCCTCCTTTTTCCTTTATTTTGAATAATTTCTCCTTTTTCTTTTCTTTATTTTATTTTCTTTTTGGGGATTTTGACTTTTTTGAAGGAATTTAATTCTTTTTTAGGGAAATAATTGATTTTTTGCCCATTTGGTTACCAACTTAGGGATTTTTGGGTTTTTGGAGGCCAAAAATGTAGGAAAAAGGGATAAATGGGTTATGTGACTAGGGGGATGTGCTAGGTGAACAATTTTTGGGTGTTAACACTCGCATCTAAGATTTGTGGGGAAGAAGCGGTGGGAGAAAAAAATAGGGCTCAGAATTCCTTATAGTAAAAAACCAGTGTATATAAAGGAAAAAGGTTTATTTTCCCTATATTTTATACATAGTACTATAAGTATAAATATAATGGTTATTCACATAATCAAACACGTCTTTCTTTTCCAATGCTTAGTATACATTTCTTCTAGTATATTCTAGTTGCATGTATTCTATTTATGTTTTTGAAATTCTATATAGAATACACAGTAAATGAATCTGAGTCTTTTAACACAAAGAAAATCATCACATAAATTAATAATTATAGACTTAGAAAGAATATTTATATGTTTCTATATTATAGCATCTTCCACAACTGACCTAGAAAATCCTTGAACCACCCAACCAATAGAATTGCTTGAGAACACTTAAGTCTTTCTACCCTCAACAATCACCCCTAGGAGAGGACATGATTCCATTAGGGATAAGTAGAGCTTATGGTTCATGTTTTTTATTTCAATTTTTCTATATCAGATAAAATGTCCTTGTGACCCTCAACCATTTATGCCAAACAATGTACACTTTTCAATTACCACACCTAACACTTATAGTGCTCAAAACAATGTGTAAGTAAGAGTCCTTAGTACACTTGTTTGTACTTAGTTCAATAAGTTACCTTTTGCCAATCTTTAAGCATATACATACTAGACACTCACATTACCTGGCTCATCCAACACTTCAATGTGCTCTTGGTACGATCATAGAAATTCCTTAGTGTACTAAGCCAAATTGAACTTGAACCTTCATGTATTGTGTTTCCCATAGTCAGGTACCATAGTTGTTGGAGCGAGGTTTTCAGACCTATCTTGGGAGTTGTGCACCATAAATGGACCGTGTGACAACTCGACAAATGGACCAAAGCGCGCAGAAGGCAGAAGTTAGTTAGAAGTAGTTGGGCATTTGTGTTGACTTTATAACGGGCTCAACCCATGTTGCTATGTATAAATATGTAAGGGATTTTTGGGTTAGGAATTAGACATTGGTTACTTTTTTGTTGTAGTTCAATTGTTGATGAATAGTTGTCTGTGAGGTAATATTGAATTGTTGTTTATTCTTCAACAATTGTTGTGGCTATTGTCGTAATTGATCTTATGTTGGGATGTTGTTGGGATTGTGATTGAGATTTGATGTGCACTACACAAGCTATGTAAATTGTTCCAGGAGCTAAGTTAATGAAGTGAGCCTATTCTGAAGCATATTGTATTTGTGTTTAATGTGGTGAATGTTATGCTTGTTGCACACATGGATGCTGTATTTATATTATGGTTTTGAATGAGATATCCTTTCATATGAGTAAGTTTTATGTTTCTGCACAATAGATGAATGAATGTTAGATCTGTAGAATGACTGCTCATATCCCTTCAACAGTGTGGAAGCTTGGTTCCTGCAGTCCCCCTAGATACCTCGGGTGAGACTTCACCTGCTTGTAGGTGAAGCCAAAAGTGTCGATATCTTGGGTTTTGTTGGTGAATTTATATTGAACCCTAGGTCTACCTACTATGTGCTAACAAATGGTTATGTTGTCGGGACTGAGATCTGCGACTGAAGGGAAGGTGGAGGATAACTAATGGTTCTGTGGAGAACAACTAAGGAAGAGATAGAAGAGTGGTAGAAAGAGAGGACTATGATTTTGCTAAAGAGCAGAATAATAACCCTCAGATTAGCAAGGAATGGTGGTTACAGAAGTACATCTACACATATTTGCATGATATTTTCTTTTATGAGTTCCCCATAATATTGGCCGATGTGTTGTTAAGGCTAAATGAGCAAAACCCGACATTATGCATTGTGAGACCAAGGAACTGGATCCTTGAATTGACCCAGCAAGTGAATATGTAAGTAACCCGATCTCACGCGTAGTAGATTTATAGTTGGATAGTGTATTAAAAGGTTGTGTCACGGAGTTTGCTATAGATTTTACCCTATCATATAGCGCTCCTGAGAGGGATTTATTTAAGGTCGTGTGCAGAGGATACCTAAAGTCCTTATATACTTAGATCAAGATGTTGCTGTGCAACAAAGGAGCTATGATATTGGAATCAGATCGCCCTAGCAGTTAAGGTTCTATGCGTGCATAGGGCAACTAGGGTATGACTAAAGAATAGTTTGAGTGAAATAAGGAGAGAATGAATAAAGAGAAAATGAGCTAAGAATGCTGAGAAAAAAAGGAGATTCGAAGGTAGAAGAGACTAGATTATTACCAGTGGAAAAATATTTCGAAAAGATAGCAGGAAGAGGACTATGGCTGAAATAGAGGAGTAGCATAGTGAGTTTGAACAAAGAGACATATATGCAGGACTCCACATCGAAGGACTATCACACCTAGAGAAGGAAAAATACCATAAGCTAGGTCCAACTAAGGAAGGTAGCCGTGCTTAGGCCAGGATCTGCATCAAACCCACGATCCTGTGCGCATCCCCAAAGTCTGAGGTAAGAACTGAAAGTTTGTCACTTGCAATTAGTAATAGTAGTAAAGGTAGTCAAGGTAATGGGATTAACTCGACTACTCAAACACAGTATGCGACACCTAGTACCAATATTGTGTAGAACACAATGGCAGGGGTAGACACCACTTAGAGGATGCATATCTTCCACGGGGTGCGGAGAGATGATCCAGATCAAAAATTTGCTTATGTGTGAGGAAATATGGCAAGTAAAACAAGTCCAAGATGATGCTACAAAGATTGTGTAGTTGGTAACAACTTTCAGGCAATGCGCGTTGACTTGGTACATCAAGTATCATAACACTATACGAACCAGGACATTTGATGGTATCAAACAAGATTTGATAAAGGAATTCAAGAAACCAAAATCCAAGTCACATTGCATTACCAAACTGAAGGAGATTAGACAATTGTTGAATGAATTTGCTTGGGACTTTGACCAGAGATTCAAATTGTTGATGGATAGGTTGACATTCCATATTCACAAGGAGAAACATAAGGAGTGGTTCATTGCAATTTTTTTGCCACATATACATGGCCCTTTGATGCAATAGAAAATTACATTGCAGTAAGATGTGATAGATCTTGTTATGAAGTTGGAAGTGTCGCCTATAGTAGAGAATGGTGTGGATATGGATCAAGTTTTGTTGCATCTAGCAACACTAACGATCCAATTGCAAGAGATTTCCAAAGGGAAGGAGAAGTGCGAGGATATATGGTACACAACCTGTAAGAAGGAAGGCCATCATAAGAATGAGTATCCAACATACAGGGAATATTTGGAAACAGGAGTCCCGAATCCTTTACCCCCGGGCTAGAGAGGTATGGTGAGAGATATGTAGATGGAATCATCCCCCTACTACTTGTCCATTGATAAAAACGTATGTGAGTACTCCAAGAAGTTTGTTTTACAATTTTTGTAAATCAATCTAGCACACGATGAGAAGGATTGTCACGCACTAGAACTTATGAGAGAGCACACTTCAGACGCATACAAATTCCAAGGGGAAGTTGGAACAGAAGGAGTGGCACAGCAAAACAATGTCCGAGGGATTATAATCAAGGAGGCTAAGGAGGATTTGGTAGAGGTATACTACCAATTATCTGCTACAATTATGGTCAACAGGGACATTTTGCAAGAGATTTACAAAACCCGTGTACAACATATACATACTGGAGATAGTTGGATCATACAACATAATATTTTCCACTACTGGTTGCAAAATGGCAGCAGAGGAGAAACCATAATCAAAATAAAAATCGAAATCTGAATTTGAATCTGAAGTGGATTGCAAATCAGAACCAAAATCAAAATGTGCAAATGATTGTAGCAGAAGAGCACGACGACCAACCATGGATAGAAATCGTTATGCACAAAGGATCAAGGACAAGAGAATATGTGACAGAACAAGAATTGTGCACAAGACAATGGGTTAGGAGAGCCATAGAAAAAATCTCGATGTTTGATCCTCAGAGGAGAGGGTCCAGATGAAAAAGTAAGGACTTTGAAAAACTTCTTGAAGAGTTCTTCGGTATTAATAAAGGATGAATATGCTTTGAATATACTAGTGTGTATGATCGACCGGTGCATGCAAGATATGGGAGAACTTGCTACAATTAACCAGGTGCAACGCAATAGAAGGATGAGTAGGGAGTTTCTCCTAAGTGCGCAGATAGGATATTATGATATGGAATATATCATTATCGACTTGGGATCTTGTTTGAACATCCTACCAAAAAAAACATGGGAGATTATGGGTAGGTCAAAGCTAATATGGTCTAATGTTCAATTCAGACTAGCCAACCAGCACATAATTTTTCCAATTGGAAGGTTGATGGGTGTATCTGTTTATGTGGATGGGGTGCGCAACACAGCCGATTTTGAAGTTATTGAGATATTAGATGACAGTAAACCATATCCTGCATTATTAGGACTTGGGTGGGATTTTTCTAACCAGGCCATTATTGACCTGAAGAAGAGTCAAATGATTTTTTATGGGGACAATCTAATAGTCATTGCGCCATTGGACTCGACAAAAGGGTGAAGATATGTGGAACCGGTCAGGAACGGAGACCTGGAAAAACTATATATAATGGATGGAAGAATGGAGGACTTTGTGAATCCTACTACTGACGGTGTGATAAGTTGGCACAACATCAGATCTTGCACATCGGATTTTGAAGAATCTCTTGAATATTGGAAGTAAAGGATGCATGAAATACACATGAGAGATGTGCACACATCTCACATTCATTTTGCTAGATTGGAACAGAGTTATGTGATTCCTCAAAATATGATGGTCTAACCGAGGTAGCTTCTTTTCTGACAAGATTTGGAGTACAGATACCAAAACAACAAAGGTTGTTAGCATTAGATGTCGCATTGAAAGCGGCCCCTGCAAGATGGCAGTATGCTCATAAGGAAGGAATGAGTGATTGAAAGCAGTGCAATGTTAGGATATTTAGACACTTAGGAGTTAGTTAAGATCAACTTGTGTAATATATCCGTTAGGGATAGTGTGTTTCTTTAGTATGCATTTGTAAATACTTAATCCGACGGTCACGATATGTTTCTGACATAGAGTGATCTGACGGCTCAACTTCTCTTAGATCAAACCTAACCTTGATCCGTGGCTTAACACCCGATTGGTCCATGATCTCTATTTAAAGAGCATGGAGGGTCATTGTTTAGTTGATCGCTTATGAGAAGCTCATTTGTAACTTTCTTTCTTTGCATAATAAATTGTCCCGTAGAAGCTATTTGGCCAGGGCCGTGGAGTGTTTCCCTCAAGAGGGTTTAAACCACGTCAAAACAAGAAAGTTGCTTTAAGTGAACCACTTTTGTAAAATAAGTGATTTCACTTTTACAATGATATTACTTTTAAATAGTGCAACAATAAAAAACTTAAGTGACTCACTTGTATTTTATTTTTTATTATTTAAGTGAGATGCACTTTTACAATAAAGTAACTTGAAAATATAAATTGCATGCACTTTTTCTTTTAAAAGTAACTTCCTAAGACTTGAACTCAAGACCTATTAAGGAATAAAGCAACTTTGAACCAAGTGAGCTAGATTAAATGGTATGTAAAATATGGGAAGAGGGGGGTTCTTTTTTTTGCTGGACATTCTTTAGCTGCCACGTCACTATTAGGGACATCTTCAACAGTTTCGTTGTTCAAGCATAACTTCATCATATAGAGTCAGTTTTCAGTGCTGTTTTTTTTTAAACCACCTATTTTTTCGAGCTCTTCGCATCCAAACTATTGTTTTCTTCTTTTACACCCATTAATTTACAAATATGGCCGCCCCTTGTGATATTATACTTAACAGTTCCAACTATTTCTCATGGAAATCTCGTATGAAGGATGTTCTACGAAGTAGGGGACTTTTTAGAATTACCTCAGGAAAAAAAACCGAACCCACTGATGATGATAAGAAAATAAAATAGGCAAATAGATGTGACGAAGCTCGTGGATTGATTGGGATGTCAATCTCTACTGATTTGCGATTCCACATATCTGGAATTGATGAACCTGATGCTGCTTGGGACAAGTTGGAATCTGTGTTTGGTAAACACAATGAAATTCGAGGTCACCAACTCGAAAATGAGTTGATTTCTTTAAATCCAAGTGACTTTTTCATGCATTCAAGATTATTTATCTAAGTACAAAACTCTTAAACTCTTATGTGCAGAATGTAAGATTAAGAGGGAAGACAAACAATGCATTTATCATATTCTTTCCAAACTTGGACCTGCATATTCTGTTTTTGTATCTACATTTTACTCTATGAAAGAATCCTTGAATGCAGTTAGCTATCAAGAGCCTAGTCTTGAATCCTTTTGTGATTCCTTGATTAGATAGCAAGATAAACTCATTCATCTTGGAATAATCAACAATGTAGATACATCTGGGAAAGCCTTATTGTCCTAACAGAAAGAAAAGTCCAAGCCTCCCAAGAAACAAAATTTTTGCAATAATAAGTCAAACAAGGGTCCAAAACCCTCTCAGTCAGCTCCTTCTTTAAAAAATGACAAGGATCCAAGCGAAAAGGCAAGAACACTGAGCGTCATTGCAACTATTGCGGGAAAGATAATCATGATGAATCTAAGTGTTTAAGAAGATGGCAGCCTTAGAAGCAACAATGAAGAAGCACCTCATCAGCCTAGATTCGCCTTCAGAATCTGCCTCTCATGGACATGCACTTTGTGCTTCTGGTTATTTTTATAATGCATCTTCTCTTCTACATCAAATGAATGGCTCATTGATTCTGGAGCATCTTATCATATGGCTAAGGATCAAGCCATCTTTTCTACTATGCATGAATGTAACACCAAACAAATATTTGTTGGTGATGATAGATCTCTAAGTGTTGTAGGAGCTAGAACAGTTCCAGTAGATAATGGTCATTTTAGTGATGTACCATGTGTTCCAAGAATTTCCTGCAATTTGTTATCAGTCTATCAGATCACTCATTCTAGTGAAGGTAAAATTGTGACCTTTACACCTCACCTAGTTGTAATCAAGGATTTTAAAGATCCTCAACAGGTCCTAGCTACCAGAATTGTTGATGATATTACCAGGTTGTACAAGTTTAACAACTTCAGGTCATCACCTTTCCCTTCAGTTTTTGTTGCTCATAGTGATAACTTGAGCAAACTTTGGCATGAGCGATTTGGTCACTTAAATTATCGCCCATTGCAACAACTATGTAAAGACAATATGGTGACAGGTCTTCCAATGGTATCTGCAGGGATGGTGTTTGTTCCGGTTGTGTACTCGGAAAACATCATCGGGATAGTTTTGACAAACGTGCCTCTTGGCACGCCTCGGTTCCCTTGGAGCTTGTGCATAGTGACTTGTGTGGTCCTCTTCCATCTGCTTCCTTTTCTGGTTTCAAATATTTCCTAACTTTCATTGATGATTACACCAGACGCACTTGGGTTTATTTCCTCAAACTTAAGAACAAAGTATTTAACATGTTCTTGGCCTACAAGGCCCTTGTTGAAAAACAATATGGTCATCAAATTATTAAGTTAAGATCTGACAATGGAGGAGAATATGTTAACAAAAAGTTCACTACTTTCTGCACTGAACAAGGCATTCAACAACAACACACTGTTCCATATACACCACAACAAAATGGTGTAGCTGAGTGGAAGAACCGCACCTTAAAAGAAATGGCTAATTGTATGATCCAATCTAAGGGACTAAGTATTCAATTTTGGGCTGAAGCCATAAATTATGCAAATTACATAGTTAATCGCACCCCCACTAAAGCATTACAAGGTATAACACCGGAAGAAGCATGGAGTAAAATTAAACCTGATGTAAGTCACTTCTGTTTGTTTGGTAGTGAAGCATGGGCTCACATTTCGGATGAAAAACGGAAAACATTGCAGCCTAAAAGTGAAAAGTGCATATTTGTTGGATATTCTAAAGATGTAAAAGGTTATAGACTTCTTCAACCACATTTTCATGATATAATCATTAGAAGAGATGTTAAATTTGATGAAAATCTCTTGGCCTGCGAGCCTAACTCGACGATTGTGCCATCTTTGGCCTGCGAGCCTGATTCGGCGTTTGTGCCTTCTTCTTCTTATTCCAACTTCCTTGACAGGTTTCCAACTCCAGTTTCTGATGATGACAGTGAGGATGAAAATCCACCTCCGCTCGCTCATGTTCCTCTAGTTGCACCAGCACAAGTGCTTCCTCGATGGGTCCATTCAACATGTGAAGCAGTTGGTGATCTTGCCGGTGATCCTAGATATCAACATCGAACATGTTCTCAGTTTCAGCAAGCCTCTTCTCTTTTGGCTCAAGTTTCCGAGAATCATGATCCAGAAACTTTTGCAGAAGCTTCAAGGAATCCAGATTGGGATGCAGCCATGGATGAAGAATATCGTTCCTTAATGACGAACGATACTTGGGATCTTGTACCTCTTCCAAAAGGAAGAAAACTTGTCAAATGTAAATGGGTCTACAGAAATAAGTATGCATCAGATGGAAGTGTTGAAAGACTTAAGGCAAGGTTAGTTGCCAAAGGTTTTTCCCAAGTTGAAGGGATTGACTACAATGAAACCTTTGCTCCCGTCGCAAAAATGAACTCCATCCACCTTGTTCTTTCCCTTGCAGCCTTACACAACTGGGAAGTCCATCAAATGGATGTCAAGTCTGCCTTCTTACATGGTGATTTACAGGAAGAATTTACATGGAACAACCTCCTGGCTATGTTCAGAATAACTCTAACCTTGTCTGCCACCTTAAGAAATCCTTATATGGCCTTAAGCAAGCTCCTAGAGCTTGGTATGCCAAAATGGATAACTTTCTCCTTGACACCTGGTTTTTCTAGATGCCATTCTGACCCCAATGTCTATACCAAGAAAGTAGGAAACCATCTCATCATACTTGTTCTATATGTTGATGACCTTATTCTTACTATGACCCTAAGCTTATAACCCATGTGAAATCCAGTCTTAAACAAAATTTTGAAATGTTAGGCTTAGGACATTTGCATTATTTTCTTGGTCTCCAAGTCTTGCAAACCAAAGAAGGAATCTTTATTTCTCAGTCTAAGTATGCTTGTGACCTTCTTCGTCGCTTTCACATGGAAGATTGTACACCAGCCCCCTTCTCCCTTCCAGTATGGAGTCAAACTTTCTGCCATTTGTACTTCACCTGAAGTCAATGCCACCTTATATTGCCAGCTTGTTGGTAGTCTCTTATACTTGACTCATTCCCGTCCTGAACTTTCCTTTTCTGTTGGTCGTGTTGCCCATTATATGCAGACACCTCATGAAAGTCACTGGAAAGCAGCTAAAAGAATACTTCGATATATTCGAGGTACAGTTTAGTTTGGGATCCATTATAGTACTGGGGGGAAACCTTTGTTGGTTGGTTTCACTGATTCAGATTGGGCCGGCGATCCTGATGATCGAAAGTCTACTGCAGGTTATGTTTTCAGTCTGGGATCTAGACCTATTACTTGGGCTTGTAAGAAACAACAAGCTCTTGCTCTTTCTTCAGTAGAGGCAAAATATCGAGCAGCAGTTAATGCCAGTCAGGAAGCTTTATGGCTTCGACAGATCCTTTCAGAGTTTGGATTCGAGCAGTAGCAGCCTACTCCACTTTGGTGCGACAATCAAAGTGCCATCAAGCTGGCCAAAGATCCAGTTCTACATCAACGCAGCAAACACATTGAGCTACATATGCACTTCATCAAAAATCTTATTCATGATTGTGTTCTTGAAGTGCTCTTTTGCCCTACAGATGATCAAGTTGCAGACATCTTCACCAAGTCTCTTACAGAAGCGAAGTTTTCTAAACTTCGATCTATGTTAGGAGTTCAAGAACTTGTCATTAAGGGGGGATAGGCTCTAATGCCTCCTTCCTTCTCCTAATAGTGTCACTTTTGTAAATCCTTCAATCCTATCCCAAGTTGTTCTTAAGGGGGGATGTTAGGATATTTAGACACTTAGGAGTTAGTTAAGATCAACTTATGTAATATATCCATTAGGGATAGTGTGTTTCTTTAGTATGCATTAGTATGCATTTGTAAATACTTAATCCGACGGTCACGATATGTTCCCAACATAGAGTGATCCGACGGCTCAACTTCTCTTAGATCAAACCTAACCTTGATCCATGGCTTAACATCCGATTGGTCCATGATCTCTATTTAAAGAGCATGGAGGGTCATTGTTTAGTTGATCGATTATGAGAAGCTCATTTGTAACTTTCTTTCTTTGCATAATAAATTGTCCCGTAGAAGCTATTTGGCCGGGGCCGTGGAGTGTTTCCCTTGAGAGGGTTTAAACCACGTCAAAACATCGATGTGTTGATCTGTGATCTGTTTGTGTGAAGTGGTTGCTCTTGGTGTTCGGTCCTTTGGTAGTACCTTGTGTACCCGAACATGCAAAAGGCTGTTGTAGGTCAAATTTGGCATTGAGTATACCGCACAAAAGTACACAGGGCTGAGCTGTCCATCAGTACATGTTGCGCAATGTATCACAACATGGAGTGCAGTGCTAAAGCATGAATGGATGCATCTAATTATTTACATGTTGGACGCCATTCCAAAGAATTGGTATATAGAGATGGAATTGCACATAGGAACAATTGACTCGGAGGAGATGACATTAAATTTTAATGTAACATTTAGCTTTGAAGACGAGGTCCCTTCGATATAAACAACATTGCAGACTAACAATGATAATATTTTTTAACCGAAAGATGCGACAAGAGCTATACCCATATGCAGTGCACATAGATCATCTGTGACAATTGACGAGATTTTGAAATGTTATAAAGTGGTCGAAGAATTCCAGGAGGAGGAAATGTTACTAGAGACCGAGGGAGAGTGGACAGTAGAAGGCCCTGAGTTGGGATCTTCCGGCTACAGATTGTTAGAAGAGAGTATCACAGAACAATAGCATAAAACAAGATGCATAAATAAAACACATGAACACAATACAAGAGAGACACCAATATAATGTGGTTCACCCAAGATGGGATACGTCCACATAGAAATTGCCATTCCTTTTTATTAAAACATCCAGCAAAATGAAGGGATATAACCTGTAGCACACTCGTTGCGAATTCATCTTTAATCTCTCATAGTCTCTCTCACACAATCACAGAGATTTTTACAATACTACAATACACAATCGTATTACAATTCCTTGCTTTTAAAGAGGGATTACCATGGGAAAATACTACGGGATACCCAATACTGTGGGCCCATAAATTACCCATTATTGACCAAGTCATGACTATGAAATCACAACATTTTAAAAGACATTTTTTCTGAAATTTTTGCAATGGGGGCGCTAACCCCAAACCCTCGCCAGGGGGGATCCCAAAAGTAGTCGCCACCCCCCATAGACCCCCTATGGCAACTATAGTGGGGGGAAATCCCCCTCACACCCCCCTGTCATGGTCTGGGATCCAGACACAATTGAAACATGATCTCTAAATCTGGAAGATTGGGATCCACAACCAACACAGAGAACCATTGAAGATCTGGAATGTGAACATTGGCATGGAGGAGAACCCCAAGTTTGCAAACATTGGGAACTATTAGAATGATGAAATAGTTGAAAATTTAATTGATTTACTGGGTGAATTTTAGGATCTATTTCCCACTAATTTTCAGAGATGAAGGGGATTGCTGGTGAGTTAGGAGAGATGAAGAAACCTTTGAAGCCAGATGCTAAACCGGTGAAGCAGAGAGCATATTGACTGAACCCGATATACAAGGAGAAAGTAAAGGTTGAGATAGATGGGATGCTAGAAGCTGGAATTATAGAACCTTTTGAAGAATCAGAATGGACTAGTCCGATGGTGGTGCAAGATAAGAAAATTGGAGGGATCAAAATTTGTGTGGATCTGCGCAAGTTAAATGATGTGTGTCTACATGATCCATTTCCCACACCATTCACATATGAAGTGTTGGAGAATGTAGTAGGTCAAGAATCCCACTTGTTCACTGATGGATTCTTAAGATACCATCAAATCAAGATTACGCCAGAGGATAAACATAAGACAACCTTTGCGATAGAGTGGGGATGGTATCAATATACAAATGCCAATTGGGATAAAGAATGCACTAGCAATATTCTCCATAGTGGTTTTCATGGCCTTCAAGGAGTTCATTCATAAGTTTTTGTAAGTCTACTTGGATGATTGGACAATATTCAGTCTATTGAAGAATATAATTAAAGTTTTGCGGTTGATGTTGGATAGATACATACAGTTCCAGTTCTTGTTAAATCTGAAGAAGTTCATTTTTTGTGTGCCATTTGGTATTATGTTGGGTCATGTAGTTTGTGGACACGGATTGTTGGTGGATCCGACAAAGATTCCAGCTATTGTTGACTTACCACCACCTACTTTAGTACAACAGTTGCACGCTACATTGGGGCACACATGATACTATAGGAAGTTCATCAAGGGGTATGCGCAATCACAACCCCATTGGAATTTTGTTTAAAGAAGGATAACAAGTTTCAACAGAACAAAGAGCGTCTGCAAAGTTGGATATCTTAAAACAGAAATTAGTCACTGTGTCAATCCTAGTATTTCCATACTAGAAGAAGGAATTTCATGTTCATGTGGATGCACCATCCAAAATGCTAGGTGTGATTCTCGCACAACCAAATGAAGGAGACTTAGACCACCCCATTCCATTTGCAAGTAGAAAGTTATCAACCACATAAAATAATTACACTACAGAGCGTGAGGGATTGGAAATGGTGTATGCACTACACAAGTTCAGACATTGTTTGTTGGGTTAGAGTTTTAAGATGTACACTAACCATTTTTCACTGTGATACCTAGTCAACAAGTCAGTGTTGACGAGGAAGATATGAAAACGGTTGTTTTTATTTCGCGAATATGATTTTAAATTCATAGTGAACCAGGGAAGTTAAACTCAGGACTTGACCACTTATCATGCATAGAAACCGAAGAGGATGCAGGAAACATAGATGACAATCTTTGATATTGCACCTATTTGTAGTTCATATGGTTGATGATTACTTCCCAGAGATTGCACAGTTCTTGAGTACTGGCATAGCCTCACCTGAGTACATGGTTGCGTAAAAGAAGTAGTTAGTAGTCAAGGCAGCTGTAAATTTGTACAAGTTGGGCGCAGGCGGGATTCTGTGATGATGTGTTTGAGAACATGAAAGGCCTGTGATATTGAAAGATTCCCATGAAGGAGTTGCGGGAGGTTCTTATGTTGGGAAAGCAACTGTGAAGAAGATTCTGTGTGTAGGAATATGGTGGCCTAGTCTACACAAAGATGCTAAGGAATTATGTCAGACGTGTGACATCTACCAATGAGTGGGAAAGGCATAAAGGAGGGATAAGATGCCCTTGATGCCCCCAGTAACATTGCAACCATTTGATAAATGCTCATTGGATTTTGTTGGGCCAATTGATCCACATGCGAAGTAGTCAGGAGAAAGATACATCATTACCGCGATAAACTACTTAACCAGATGGGCGGAAGTAGAACCCATGAAGGATTGCAACACACAGATAGTTGCGTATTTTCTGTTTGAGAATGTTGTGACAAGGTTTGTATGTACCAGAATACTAATGAGTGATTAGGGGACCCATTTCTTGAATAATACAATTGCTTCTTTAACAATGGAGTTCCATATTTATCATCGGAAGAGCACCCCTTATCACCCTCAAGCAAATGGAATAGTTGAAACATTCAACAAGATTTTGGAGAATGTGTTGACAAAGTCTTGCAACATAAATAGAGATGACTAGGACTTGAGGATTCTTGTCGTATTATGGGCTAATATGAAAACATGCAATAAGTTGATAGGAAAGACCCCATTCAAACTAGTGTATGGGCAAGAGGCAGTCATGCCTGAGTCCGCGCGTTGTTGTGCTGACAAACCTCACATAAAGTGGCACAATAGAAAGAAGATTATCAGAGCTAATGGAATTGGAGGAAGACCAGTTTGTCGCAGGATTTCATTAGCAGGTCCATAAAGTGCGCAAGAAGGCCTGGCACGACAAACACATCAAGCAGAAGAAATTCAAGATTGGAGATTTGGTTTTGATGTATGATAGCAAGTTCATGAAGCACCCATGTAAGTTAAGAATGCATTCGTTGGGTCCTTATGTAATAAAATTTGTCACTAAGGCAAGGGTCTTTCAGCTGGAGAAGTTGAATGGGGAACCCCAACAAGGATTTTCCAATGGAAGTTGGCTAAAATTGTACTGGGAAAGTCGTCCTTCCACACAATAGTCATAATAAGAGCGAAAAAAATGAATGATGTCGCGTAGAAAGGAAGAAGCATGTTGCAAAGAAAGAAAGAAGAAGGGCAGTGTAAGAAGGAAGCACACATGGAGGATAATTGAATGGCATAGATGGAAAGACAAAGGAAGCTGACAAAGTTGGCAGGTGGGAACATCAAAAGTAGCCATAATGGATAAACGGTGTGGATGAAGCGTACTAAATGTAGAAGATCGTCGATGGGATTTAGACATAAGAGCAAATATCAAGTAAATCTAAACTAAATATGGGTGTCGATACATTGATCTAGGCCATCATCAGATGCATAAATGCATGCGAAAGCAGACAAGATAGCTGAAAGAGGGATTTAAAACGACAGGTAAAATGACAAGTACAAGGCATAAGTCCTGAAGCAATTAGAGCCGAGTTGAGCAGAGCTAAGTTAAGTGGAGCAAAATTGCAATTGTTGAAGTACGGGGTAATGGAAACAAAGATAGCGACTCCGTTCAAAGAAAGCCACACACCAAGCAGTAATTTGTTGTGATAGAGGAAGAGTTACCAGGTGTCAGTGCATCAAGATCAGGAGAAAGAGCAAGAGCAAGAGCATCATGCTCCACACAAGCAAGGTTTCTGAGGCCATATGCAACTCTAATAAATATGACTGCAAAACCTACAGAGTTGCCAAAGGCGACGAAGTATCCCTTGGAAACACCTGTGCTTCCGAAGGAGGTTGTCGTATGGGGAAATATGTTAGGGAATGTCTGGGTTCACAAAAACAAGTCCAAATTCACCAATTATTATAGTGGAACTGCAATAATGGTAATTGGGGTTGAAGCAAGTGGGCATATTGAAATTGTTGGAAATTTCACACTTTGGTAGAAAGATAGAGATTAATTCTTGTGTACAACTATTATTGAACTACGTACACGGAGGATTCCTATGGTTGGACAAGCCACTATCCATTGCAGCGAGCTTATTGCACAAATAACAAGACTTCCCACAACATGGGAGGACTTGAAACAGTTGTTCATGAATAAAAATCAGGACAAATCCCTAGCCAAGAAGATATAGGATAAATATGGTACACACATAGCACAACAGGGGATGGATGTGGAAAGTATCAATGATGACATAGTGAAGTTTATGATTCAAGTGTTGTATTGGAAGTTGTTCAGAAAAATTTGCAAGGATTAGGTCGCAGTAGGGATTATAGTAGCATCAAACAAGTGCGTAGTAGGTGTATAGCTCAATTGGGAAACCTTCTTAGGGAACAAGTTTACGAAGGATTGCAGAGAGGCACAGGAAAAATCTCAACCATTCCATTATGCTTGGTTGTTGATCCTAAATGCACCTATTGCATGGAAGGGACCAGAAGATCCACAGTTCTTAAGATCCATAGTTCTTAGATGTGATAAAGAAGCTATGTCTGGCAACTAAATATGTTAATTTGTGGCATACTACCAACAAAAAGAGGTAGATTGATAACAATGTGACATTCTTTGTCTATAATGACACAATTTGTCATATCATCAAGACAACAGAGCGCATTCAGCTGCAGGTGGTAGAAATGTATAAGGGAATTGTGTGCTTTAAGGCTAGGATGAACCACATGTATATTCAAGGAAGAGGGGATCCAAAGGCGAGATAGTTACCAACAATGCTCAGGATGACAGAGCAAGATGCCAACGCAATTATGAACAATTGGGATGAAAAATGGAGACATAGAGGAGGAACAACAAAATCAGGATGAAGAACAAGATGGATAATCAAAAGAAGAGCCACATGGAGAGCAAGATGACGAACAAGAAGACCAACAAGAAAAGGCAGCAGAACAAGGAAATGGTGCACGTGGCACTGCGTAGGAGACTGCACCAGATATAGCTGAAAAGAGGAAGGAGTAGACCGAGGCAAATCCCTCAAGGCAAAAGAAGAAGAGGAAAGCGACAAAATAACCCACTATCCAATCGTTGATGGAAGATAATTTGGACAAGATTGGCGAACAAGTAAAGGAAGCAGTAGAGGAAGCATTAGAGAAAGTGGCATAGAAGCAGGAGGAAATGCGAACGGGCATGCAGGATAAATTAGCCACATTAGGTTAGGTTTTGGAAGCGACAAAAATAACAACAAGTAGATCAAACGAGGAAGAGCATACAGAAAGTACGGGGCCCAGGTTGACGGTCTCTCAACCAGCAACAACATCAACCACATGAAGAATTATGAAGATAGCACTAGGATATTTGGAGTTCCCTTTAGCAGAACTGCAAAAGAGCGCACTAATGGTCATCTCAATTGAGTTAGTTTTATCGCATATGCCAACAGAAGTGTTGCATACTTTGCAGACAAGTGTGACGCGGGAGATCTAGTTGAACCACTTATATTATGAAACGAGAACTATATACTAAGAACGAGAACTCTAGCCATAAAAACTCATATTTTTGTATAAAAAACACCAAAAACAACCCCCAAATCGAAAAGTGTTGATACCAGTATCATGTTTTCATAAAAAACACCAAAAACAACCCCCAATTCGAAAAGTGTTGATACCAGTATCAACGGCTTTTTTTTTCGGGGTTAAAAATATAGCCATGGCCTAAAAATCCCATACTATTGTTTACAAAAGCCTTAAAATTAACCCCTAAATTGAAATTTTTTGTTTTCAACAAATAAATTCCTAACCATACTCCCCAACAAACTATTACAAAAGTAAAAAAAAAATTATAATGCACCCCTCCTAACCTAACCCCCCTAACAAACTATTAATATATTTTTTTTAATTTACATTTAAAAAAAAATTACATATCCTATCCTAAACCCTCAACCAATCATTAATAAACATTTAAAAAAATTAAATTTAAAAAAACAAAGAACATTTCCTAATGCCCTAGCCCCCGACATGCCCCCCTACCTTGACCCCTACTTTAACCCCCCCAAAAATTACATTTCCGAATGCTTTACCCACTACCTTAACCCCCCGATGTTACCCCCCATTACCCCTCACACACTGTTTTAACTAAAAAAAATTTAAAACCCAACTTTAAAAAATTAAAATAAAAACCTAAACTTCATAAAAAGATAACAAAAAATATAAAACAAAAAACTAAACTTTACAACAAAAAAATAAAAAATTAAAAAGAAACTAAACTTTACAAACAAACAATCAAAAAAATTAAAAAAAACTAAACTTTACAAAAAAAAAAAAAAAAAATAAAACAAAACTAAACTTAAAAAAAAAAACAAAAAACAAAAGCTAAAAATTAGACAAAACTAAACTTTACAAAAACAAAAGCTAAAAATTAAACAAAACTAAACTTTACAAAAACAAAAAACAAAAAATTAAAATAAAAACAAAATTCTCCCTCCCCCAGTTCGTTCCATCCTCCCCTCCCCCATCGCTCACCCGCCGCTCCACTCCCCTCCTCCGCTGCCCTTCCCCTCTACCCACGCCCTCCCTCCTCCCTTTCCCTTCGCCCTTCGACCGCCCCCCTCCGCCTCCTCCTCCTTCCCCTCCCCCGCCGCTCCCCTCCCCTCTGATGCGCTGCCCTTCCCCTCCGCTCGCCCCCTCCCCCCTCCCTCCTCCCTTTCTCTTACCCATTTGATTGCCCCCTCCGCCTCCTCCTCCTTCCCCCTCCCCCTTCCCCTTCCCCCTCCCCCCGCCCGCTCCCTCCTCCCCTTCCTCGTCGCTCCCCTCCCCCCGCCCGCTCCCTCCTCCCCTCCCTCGTCGCTCTCCTCCCCTCTCCTGCACTGCCCTAGGCGCAAAAAAGACCGCCCCAAAGGGGCGGCACAATGATGACTCTGCCCACATGGGCGCCCAAAGGTCCGCCCGTCAGGAGCGGCGCAATGCCCAACATTGTGCCGCTCCTGAGTGGCGGCCCTTTGGGCGCCCAAGTGAGTGGAGTCAGCATCGTGCCGCTCCTGACGGGCGACCCTTTGGGCACCCATGTGAGCGGAGTCAACATCGTGCCGCCCCTTTGGGGCAGTCATTTTTGCGCCCAGGGCATTGCAGGAGAGGAGAGGGAAGCGACGGGGGAGGGGAGGAGGGAGTAGGTGGGGGGAGACGGAAGGGAGGAGGAGGGGGAAGGGGAAGGGAGGAGGAGGTGGAGGAGGCGGGCGAAGGGGGAAGGGAAAGGGAGGAGGGAGGGGGCAGGTAGAGGGGAAGGGCAACAGAGGAGATGGGAGGGGAGCGGTAGGTGAGCGGCGGGGGAGGGGAGGATGGAGCGGGCTGGGGGTAGGGGAACTTTGTTTTTTTTTTTTTTTTTTTTCTTGTAAAGTTTTCTTTTGTTTAATTTTTTTTTGTTTGTAAAGTTTAGTTTTGTTTAATTTTTTTATTTTTTATTTTTTGTAAAGTTTTGTTTTGTTTAATTTTTTATTTTTTTTTGTAAAGTTTATTTTTTTTAATTTTTAATTTGCTTTTTTGTTGTTTTTGTAAAGTTTAGTTTTTTTTGTAAAGTTTAGGTTTTATTTTTTATTTTTTAAGTTTAGGTTTTTATTTTAATTTTTTAATTTTGTTAAGTTGGGTTTTAAACTTTTTTTAGTTAAAACAATGTGTGAGGGGTAATGGGGATAACATCTAGAGGTTAAGGTAGTGGGTAGGGCATTAGGAAATATAATTTTTGGGGGGTTAAGGTAGGGGGTAATGTAGGGTGCTAGGGCATTAGGAAATGTACTTTGTTTTTCTAAATGTAATTTTTTTTAATGTTTATTAATGGTTGGTTGGGGGGATAGGTTAGGATATGTAATTATTTTTTTAAATGTAAATTTAAAAAAAAATTATTAATAGTTTGTTAGGGGGGTTAGGGTAGAAGGGGCGCATTATAATTATTTTTTTAACTTTTGTAATAGTTTGTTGGGGGGTAGGGTTAGGGTTAGGGTAGAAGGGGGGAATGTAATTTTTTTTTAAATATATTTTTTAAGTTTAATAATAATTGGTTAGGGGGTTAATTATTATGGAAAATAATGTGAAATAGTATCATTTTTATAAAAAAAAAGTCTAAAAATCTGTTAAAAATGGGTTTAAATGTCTTATTTTTCTCTATTTTTTTACTATTTTTTTCCATAAAAATATCTTATTTATGATTAAATTTTAAAGATAAATTTCGAAAATGTATGTGCTTTTCATTATAGTTAGCTTCTAAATGTGTGTTTTTTTGTTAAATTTAAAAAAAAACACTTGAGAATAGAAATTAAAAATACTTTACAACAAAGATGTGTCAAAGGCCCAAAAAATGCCTCAAAATGAAAATGTGCGATACTGGTATCAACCCTTTTTGAAACAAAGGTAAAAATAGCTAGTAAAATTAAGAGATAGAAAAACGAGAACTGTGTCAAGTTCTCGTTTCATAGTATAAGTGGTTGTTGCAGGAAGTCACGACATTAGTAGAATGGACCACCAAAAATACAACTAAGGAAGCACTGCAAGAAGAAAATAACAAGTTGCACAAAGAGAAAGAGGAGTCCGCGCAGGTGAAGGAAGAGTTGCAGCAAGCAATAGAGAGGATATACAACACAATCCCGGAGGGTCAATTGGAGGTAGACATTCTAGTGGAAGAGAAGGTGAGAAAAAAGTGAAGCTATTCAAGGATTTCGTGCAAAGATTATGGAGTTGGAAGCAAGGACGACACCAAGTATTCCACTAGAAGAATGTAATACCCTAGTTGTTAAGCCCCGGACTTGTGATTATTTGTTTGTTAATATGACTATGGACTTTGGCATTATTATTATTTTTGTTGTTGTTATTAAATTAAATAAAAACTAACTCAACAGAGACAACTAAAAGAGCATGGGAGGCCATGGAATCCACAGTGTGGGGGGGAATGGGGACATTCCTAGCACTTTAGAACTTGCTTTTATTCATCCTAGTTCATATTTGCACGTTGGTGACTTTTAGAGTTGTTGGTCACCCAAACATTGTACAACAGACCCTACTTTTTATTATTTTGGCCTGGAGTTACTATTGCTTCTTATTCATTCCTTAGTGGGCCCCCCTTGCCTAATGTGACCTCCTTGGATGAAATATACTCTTTGTGGGCCCCACTTGCACTAAGGTGCCCTCTCCCTAGATTATAGGAGTTGTAAGCTAGATTTTAGCTTCCACCTCCTTGATTTTTGCCTCCACTTCGAAAATTGCACCCTTGCTCCCAAAATCTAGCTTGATTTCCATATGTTTGTGGTTACAGGTCATTGATGATCCTATTGGACACACTCTTTCACCCCTCATGACTAGTGTGTCCTCCTTATGCTCCACCCATTGGTTTTGGTAACTCTTCCTCATGGTGCTAATACGGGAAAGGGAATCTCCTAACTAAGCCACCATTCCACTAATTCAAGTTAATCCTCCATGATGAAACATAACCTTACCTCTCTCTAATTCGAGTTGATTACGTTGGGTTAGAGTTGGCCTCCTTGTGCTATAAATTCATGTGCTCTCTCCTCATTGAAGCTAATCCTGAGCTTTGGATCACTTGACTTGTGTTATCCCACTGTGTTGTGAGTGTTGACACTATTGAGAGTGTGTTGGGAATCAGTGTTTGATGTGGGATCCTATCATAGATTTAGTCTAGTTGGATGATGCCCTTGCTTCCTTGATTACTATACTAGTCCATTTTCTCGCATAGGTAGCCAGGAAATGGGATAGTGATATCCTAAGGGACGAGTTAGGTGAAGGGAGACACATCCCATAGGCAGTGGAGATGGACAGGAAAGTAGTAGTGGGAAGTATTGTGGTTTCTCGGAAGATGGTTTCCAAGAGTTGCTAGACTGAGTGTGCCTCTGCTAGTGGATTCGTGGCCTCATCTCGAGGGTGACCTGTCCAAGTGAGATTCGACTTGGCTGTGTTTTTAGCTGGGTGGAAAGTTGTCATGCTGGCGCTAGTTTCCCTTTTTGAAGATAAGTATTTGCTCGTATGTTTGTTCATGTTATTTTATTATGTATATGTTCCCATGGATGTTGATTTGTACTATTCTTATGTTCATGGATTGTATTCCAGGAATCGTATGCAGGATTGATGGCCTTCGTACATTATAAATCCAGATTGTTATGAACCTTCTATTCGATCCTTTCTCTTCTCTCTTATGATTCGAATGGTTGTAGGTGGAAGCCATCGTTTCTCTTCTCTCTTATGATTTGAACGGTTGTAGTGGCAGCCATCCTTTCTCTTCTTTCTTATGATTCAAATGGTTGTAGGTGGTATCTATCCTTTCTCTTCTTTCTTATGATTCAAATAGATGTAGGTGGAAGCCATGAGATTCAATGTATTATGCATTTAGATGGTTATTAATAACATCCATAAAAATATGTGGTATTAGTGTTGGATGGTTGTAGTTAATGACAATAAATCTGATTTTTATTAGTGATTGATGGTTGTAGGGAGGGCAGCCATAAAGTCTGATTTTAACTAGTAAAATATGGTTGTAGGGGACAGCCACGGGATCTGATTTTGAAGGATCTAGATGGCAGCCCATGTCTCTATTTTTTCCATGGTTGAGTGGACTATAGATGGTAGCCTGTGGATGTGTCCTTAATGATGTTATTACTTACTAGTAAACCAATTAGCACACTCATAATAGAACTAGTATCCTCATATCGATATATAAGTGGATGCTAACAACAATAATTAATTATTTACAATAATGTTTTCAATAATATTACAATCCAATAACTACTATCAAGTATATGGGATAATTGTATGTTTTTAATCATGATATGGTTACTGGAGATACCAATTATCGTGCCTTACTCATGTACAATCAATGTTTACAATTACACCATAATTGCATTCAATAGTATGCACACTGGGGAATGCTAGGCTTGAGTTTCATGCTTTTTATTTTAAAAGGGGTAAAAGTTTTGAATTTATCGATTGTATGGCTTGTTGGGATAACCTTAGATCACCTTAATTTGTTGTGATATACTGGTCGTATCCCTTTTCCCTAAGCTTCCTATTGCCTCTAGCCTTAGTTGGGTCAGAGACATATCAAAGCGGTATCAGAGCGAGGTTTCAACACTGTGGCTGTTGGAGGTTTCAACACTGTGGCTGTTGGGCCTTCTGCAAAGTTACAATCATTACGTGAATATTCATTAGAGTTGTTATGCAATGAATACGCCTTAAATTAAATAATATCTTGTAGATACATGCATCTTATTGTTGTGAACTATTTAATTAAATTGTTAGCCTAGGACAATTATGGACTTGATGATGCATCTTAATGTTGTGAACTATTTAATTAAATTGTTAGCCTAGGACAAATATGGACTTGATGTCCAGTTGATAAGGAGAAAATCCTGAGAGGATTTCTAGATCTCCTTTTTGTCCTAGTGACACCATTGTCTAGTTAGGTGGATTGTGAGTAGAAGAGTTGCCTTATTGCTTTATAACTAAAATGGAAAAGTAGTTGAATAACAATAAACTCATGCCGGTGTGTAGTCTGCTAATAATAATTGATAATGAACACATTGTAGTTTCCAATGAATGATTGAGTAAGCATTGTGGCTATTAAGTGGAAATTTTAATTGAACCAACGAAGACTAGAGACTCAGTAAGTACAAGTTCAACAGTAGGAAATCAAAGATTAGAGATGGATTTTGAATAAGGGAAGATGCCCTATAGCCCAAAAGAGGAGTTTGTTGGAAGAAGATAAGTAAATTCAAGTAGAAATAAGAGGAGCAATGAACCCTTAAGTTTGGAATATTTGGTCAAGAAATGTAGGGAGGATAATGAAAGGATCATCCACATTCAAGAACAAATCACGAATGATCTAAAGTCCTTGAATACCATCTAATAACAATTGACAAGAGACATAGAAGATATTATGTGAGGTCTATATCATCTTCAAGTAAACCTCATCACATAGTGAAGAAGAGGGCATATTCCTCTAGTAGCTTAGAGAGTAGCCCTGAAAAGTCCCTAGTGAGATGTAAGAAGAAGAGGTATGTCTGAGATGAACTAGTAGGAGAACTAAGAAGGATCAAGCCCCCAACCTTTGATGGAGAAGTAAAGAAAGGGGAAGATTCTAAAGCTTGGTTGTTAGGACTTAGGAAGTTTTTCCAGTTGCATCATTATACACCTAATATGGAAGCAAGAGTATCCATTTACCATCTGCAAGGTAAAGCATCCATTTGGTGGGATCATCTAATTAAGCTGAAAGATATTGATGAAGATAGAATATCTTGGAGAAAGTTTAAGAAGTACTTCCAAAAAGAATATATCTCTGAACACTACTATGACAAGAAGATGGAGGAATTATTTGAGCTCAAGTGGGAAGTATGACTATGGAATCTTATGAGAAAAAGTTCCTATAACTTTTGAAGTATGTTGATTTGATCAAAGATGAGAAGGTAAATATTCAAAGGTTCATAAGTGGTCTACCAGAATCTTATAGAGATAAAATCGGGTATGATAGACCAAAGAATATTAAGGAAGCCATCTGGAAGGCAAAACATCTATATGACTCAAAATAAGAACAAGGATCCATACCAGAAGCACTGGAAGGACATGAAGAAGAACAAGCAAGAGCGGAGAAAGAAATAAGTCTAGCCTTCAACATTCAGAAACAATAATTCTTTTCAACGAGGACAACCAAGGGAAGAGCATTCAGATAAAAGACCCCCTATTGAATGTTGGATATGTAAGGAAAATCACTTTGCTTGTCAATACCCACATAAGGAAAGTAACACTCACAACACTCAAGAGGCCTCAATGGTTGGAGATGTTGATGGAAGTGTTCAAATAATCTACGCAATCTTGGATGGAAGGAAAGCTGATCACCAGTCCATAATGATTGAGGTAGCAGGTAAGATTGCTAATAAAACCATATCTATTTTGATTGATTTTGGAGCTAGCAATAGTTACATTGCACCTAACCCATTTGAGAAATGTTATTTGAAGAAAAGTAAGCTTGAGACAACAAATCTAGTACAGTTAGCTACCAAAACCAAGAGAAAAATCACAAAAGTTGTAAGATAGTGTCCTTTGGAAATGAAAGGAATAAAAATATTTGCAAACTTAAACGTCATACCCTTGGGATCATATGATGTATTGTTTGGCATGGATTGGTTGGATGCACATCGTGCAATACTTCATTGTCATAAAAAAAATTATACTTGTTTGGATGAAGAGGAAACCGAGTGACAGTCAAAGGTATACCTAAACCATATCTCTAAGGCAAATCACAGCTCTGCAGTTGAAGAAGTGTCTTAGGAAAGGATTCCAGTTGTATGCAGCTCATGTGGAGAAGCCAAAGGAATTAAAAGAGCCAAAACTGCAAGACTATCCAATGCTACAAAAGTTTGCGGATATATTTCAAGAATCACTAGGAATGCCTCCTAAGAGAGACATTGATTTCTCTATTGATTTGGTGCCAAGCACAATACCTTCATCTAAATCACCTTACATAATGAGTACCCAAGAGTTGAAATAATTGTAGATGCAGTTAGAAGAGATACTAAAGAAAGACTACATAAGACCCAGTCTTTCACCTTGGGGAGCTCCTGTGTTATTCATAAAGAAGAAGGATGGAACTCTAAGACTCTGCATATATTATAGACAATTGAACAAAGCAACAATTAAAAACGAGCACCCCTTGCCAAGGATTGATGACTTGTTTGATCAATTGAGAGAATCCAAAGTGTTTTCAAAGATAGATTTGAAGTCGGAATACCACCAAATTAGAATTAAGAATGAGGATATCAGTAAGACCACATTCAGAACAAGGTATGGACATTATGAGTTTACTATGGTACCTTTCGGATTGACATATGCACCAACAACATTCATGCATTTAATGAACGGAGTTTTCAGAAATTACTTAGATAAGTTTGTAATTGTACTCTTAGATGACATACTTATCTATTCCAAAAAATAAGAACATGAAGAACATCTGAGATTAGTAATGCAAGTACTTAGAGAACATCAATTGTACGCCAAGCTAAGTAAGTGTTCCTTCTATCATAGTAGAATCCACTACTTAGGACATATCATATTTGAAGAAGGTGTTTTAGTAGATCCTAAGAAGATAAGAGCTATTATGGAATGACCAACACCGAATAATGTATAGAAGGAAGATCTTTTATGGGGTTAGTTGGATACTACCGAATGTTCATTGAAGGGTTCTTAAAGTTATCTCATCCTATCACATTTTTGTAGAGGAAGGGTGTGAAGTTCGAATGGACTCCTAAGCGTGAAGATTGTTTTCAAAGAATTAAGGAAATGCTTACCAATGCACCCATTTTGAAGATTATGGATTCTGATGGAAGCTTTGTTGTGTGCACAAATGCATGTAAGGAAGGCATTGGTGGAGTATTGATGCAGGATGGACATGTGATTATTTATGAATCCATAAAGTTGAAGGAACATGAACAGAACTATACCACTCATGACTTAGAGCTTGCAACTATCATTCATGCCTTGAAGATGTGGAGACATTATTTGATGGGTAAGAAGTTTGAGTTAAGAACTGATCATGATGGTTTGAAGTATTTGTTTGAACAACCTAATTTGAATGCAAGACATAAAAGGTGGATGGAATTTTTATGTGAATATGAATTTGACATCAAGCACATCAAAGGTAAGGAGAATAAGGTAGCAGATGCACTTAGTAGGAAGATACATGTGATGCATATAGCACCTATCAACACTAGTACATCATATTTGAAGGATAATATCATTGAAGCCAATGTTACAAATGAACACTAGAAACAAGTAAAAGAAGGATTGCAACAACAAAAATACCACAAAAATTCGATAAGTATAAGTTGGAAGAGAATGGAATTATCATGCATAAAGATAGAGTTTATGTACCCGATTCTAGAGATATAAAGAAGATGATTATGAAGGAAATGCATGATGTTCCTTATGCTAGACATTTGAGTTATCGGAAGATAGTAGCAGTAGTGAGGAAGCAGTACTATTGGCCAAGGATGAAGAATGATGTTCCATAGTACATAGCTAGATGCATGGAATGCTAGAAGGTTAAATTTGAGCATCGACATTCAACAAGATTGTTACAACCATTGCTGATACCTAAATGGAAATGGGATGCAGTGAATAGGTTTCATCACAAATTTTCCTAAGATGAGACTACAAAATGATGTTATCATGGTTGTAGTAGATAAGTTAACTAAGGCAGCACACTTTATTCCAGTAAAGACAACTCACAAGGTAGCTAACATTGCAGACATTTACATGAAAGAGGTTGCCAGATTGCATGGAATTCTGAAAGTTATAGTGTTAGACAGAGATTCAAAATTTACTTCTAACTTTTGGAAAGGATTTTTCGAAGGATTTGGCACAAGTCTGAACATGAGTACATCATACCACGCTCAAACAAATGGTTATATAAAAATATTTAATCAAGTTATTAAAGACATGTTAAGAATGTATGTGATGGATCAACCATCCAATTGGGAAGATTATTTACACTTAATTAGTAGAGTTTGCATATAAGAATGGATATCATGCCTCTCTGAAGATGAGTCCTTTCGAGGATATGTATGGAAGAAAGTGAAATACTCCTATTAGTTGGGATAATCCAATGGAAAAAAATCATTGTTGGACCATAAATATTGAAGTATATGGAGAATCAGATGGTTAAGATCAAGCAAAATCTTAAGGCAACTCAAGACAAACATAAAATTTATGCAGATCAGAACATGACTGATAGACAATTTAAAGTTGGAAATCACATCTTGTTTAAATTCAGGCCCAAGAAGAGTTACTTGAACTTGGGAAATGTTCCAAGTTAGCTACTAGACCCTTTGAGATCCTAGCTAGGATAGGCCTCGTTGCATATGAGCTTGCATTACATGCTTGCATAAAAGTGCATAATGTATTTCATGTCTCTTTGTTGAAAAAATATATACCTATTTCATGTGATTCAGGTGGAACCGGAAGGGGATTTTCTGGTACAACCTATAGCCATTTTGGGTAGCAAGGTCAAGTTGCTCTGGAATAAAAAAATCAAGCACGTAAAGGTCCAATGGACCCATTACAATCCTGAGGATGCTACTTGAGAATTGGAGGATGCTTTGAGGGAAGCATACCCTCAACTATTTTGAAAGTTTGTGTTGCAGCATGTAAGTAATAAATATGCATCGAGGATGATGCATTGTTTTAAGTGGAGGGGGGTGTAATACCTTAGTTGTTAAGCCCCAGAATTATAATTATTTGTTTGTTAATATGACTATGGACTTTGGAATTATTATTATTGTTGTTAAATTAAATAAACAATTGGCTCAACAGAGATAACTAAAAGAGTATGGAAGGCCATGGTCTCCATGGTGTGAAGGGGAATGGGGACATTCCTAGCACTTTAGAACTTGTTTTTATTCATCTTATTTCATATTTGCACCTTGGTGACTTTTAGAGTTGTTGGTCACCCAACATCGTACAACAAACCCTACTTTTTATTATTTTTTCCTATGGAGTTACTATTGTACCTTATTCATGCCTTAGTGGGCTCCTCTTGCCTAATGCGCCCTCCTTGTATTAAAGATACTCTTTTGTGCCCCCCACTTGCACTAAGGTGCCCTCTCCCTAGATTCTAGGAGTTGTAAGCTAGATTTTAGCTTCCACCTCCTTGATTTTTGCCTCCACTTCCAAAAGTGCACCCTTGCTCCCAAAATCTAGCTTGAGTTCCCTATGTTTGTGCTTACAGGTCATTGATGATCCTATTGGACACACTCTTTCACCCCTCATGACTAGTCTGTCCTCCTTATGCTCCACCCCTTGGTTTTGGTAACTCCACCTCATGGTGCTAATACGGGAAAGGGAATCTCCTAACTAAGCCACCATTCCACTAATTCAAGTTAATCCTCCATGATGAAACCTAACCTTACCTCTCTCTAATTCGAGTTGATTACGTTGGGTTAGAGTTGGCCTCCTTGTGCTATAAATTCATGTGCTCTCTCCCTATTGAAGTTAATCCTGAGCTTTGGATCACTTGACTTGTGTTATCCCATTGTGTTGTGAGTGTTGACACTATTGAGAGTGTGTTGGGAATTAGTGTTTGATGTGGGATCCTATCATAGATTTAGTCTAGTTGGATGATGCCCTTGCTTCCTTGATTACTATACTGGTCAATTTTCTCGCATAGGAAGCCAGGAAATGGGATGGTGATATCCTAAGGGACGAGTTAGGTGAAGGGAGACACATCCCATAGGCAGTTCGCCATTGCTTCCACCTCCTTGATTTTTTCCTCCACCTCCAAAAGTTTGCCATTGCTCCCAAAATCTAGTTGAAGTTCCCTAGTTTTGTGCTTATAAGTCATCGATTATCCTATTGGACCCACTCTTTCACCCCTCATGACTAGTGCGCCTTCCTTATGCTCCAGTCCTTGGTTTTGGTAACTCCTCCTCATGGTGCTAATCTGGGAAAGGGAATCTCGTAACTATGCCACCACTCCACTAATTTGAGTTAAGCCTCCACAATGAAACCTAACCTTACCTCTCTCAAATTCGATTTCATTCCCTTGGGCTAGTATTGGCCTCCTTGTGCTATAAATTCATGTGCTCTCTCCTTGTTGAAGCTAATCCTGAGCTTTGGATCACTTGACTTGTTTTATCCCACTGTGTTGTGAGTGTTAACAATATTGAGAATATGTTGGGACTTAGTGTTTTTTGTGGGATCCTATAAGAGATTTAGTCTAGTTGTATGATGCCCTTGCTTCCTTGAGTTCACTCTACTAGTCTAGTTTCTCGCACATGAATCCAGGAAATGGGATGGTGATATCCTGAGGGATGAGTTAGGTGAAGGGAGTCAAATCCCATAGGTATTGGAGATGGATAGGAAAGTAGTAGTGGGAAGTATTGTGGTTTCTCGGAAGAGGAGTTCCAAGAGATACTAGACTGAGTGTGCCTCTGCTAGTGGATCTGTGGCCTCATCTCAGGGGTGACCTGTTCAAGTGAGATTCGACTTGACTGTGTATATGGATGGGTGGAAAGTTTTCATGTTGGAGCCAGTTTCCCTTTTTGAAGATAAGTATTTTCTCATATGTTTATTCATGTTATTTTATTATGTATATGTTCTCGTGGAGGCTTATTTGTACCGTGTTTATGTTCATGTATTGTATGCCAATAATTGTATGCATGATTGATGGCCTTTGTACATTATAAATTTGGATTGCTATAAACATTCTCTTCCATATTTCTCTTATCTCTTATGATTCAAATGGTTGTAAGTGGCAGCCATCCTTTTTCTTTCTTTCTTATGATTCGAATGGCTACAGGTGGCAGCCATCCTTTCTCTTATTTTTTATGATTCTAATGGTTGTAGGTGGAAGCCATGAGATTCGATGTATTATGCATTTAGATGGATATTGATAACAACCATAACAATCTGTGGTATTAGTGTTGGATGGATATAGTTGACAACCATAAATATGATTTTTATTAGTGGTAGATGGATGGAGGGAGGACAACCATAAATTCTGATTTTTACTAGTAAAATATGGGTGTAGGGGATAGCCACGGGATTTGATTTTGAAGGTTGTAGATGGCAGCCTGTATATCTATTTTTTCCATGCTTGTGTGGACAATAGATGGTAGCCTATGGATGTGTCCTTAATGCTATTCTTACTTACTAGTAAAACAATCTGCACACTCATAATAGAACTAATATCCTCATATCGATATACAAGTGGATGCTAACAACAACAATTAATTATTTACAATCATGTTTTCAATAGTATTACAATCCAATAACTATTATCAAGTACATGGGCTTGTTGTATGTTTTTAATCATTATATGGTTACTGTAGATACCAATTATCGTGCCTTATTCATGTACAATCAATGTTTACAATTACAACATAATTGCATTCAATAATATGCACACTGGAGAATGTTAGGCTTGAGTTTCATGCTTTTCATTTTAAAAGGGGTAAAAGTTATTAATTTATTGGTTGTATGGCTTGTTGGGCTAACCTAATCTAAGATAACAATGTCCACAATGTTCTTTAACTTTGGAGTCTTTGTGATTGAAACATAAATGGATATGCCTCCCTTATGGAATCTTCCATTTCCCAAGTAGCTTCATCTAGTTCGAAATGTTTCCATTGCACATTTACTTGAGTGCTTGATCAATTTCGGAGCAGTGTTATCTCTTGTATATTATACATAGGGGTTATGGTTGGAACTCTCACTCTAGTTCCACCTAAATCACAACCTAGTCAATTACATGATTAGGGCCATGATCATATTTTTAAAGTAATGAAACATTAAATACATTGTGGATCTTAAAAGTAGTTGGAAATGCAAGTTGATATGATACTGGCACTACTGTGGCTAAGACTTCAAATGGTCCACAATATCTAGGAGCAAGTTTAGCACGCCTCCCAAGCTTTAATGAGCTCCTTTTTTGTTTCACTTTTAGATAAACATGTTCCTCAACTGAAAATTCATTATGCGGTCTTTTCATGTCTGCATAAATTTTTTGTCTATTTTGAGCTATTTTCATCTTCTACCTAACTTTATTTACTTCCAATTGAATTTCCTTTAACATGTCAGGACCTAACATGATCCCATTCATATGATTATCCCAACTGATAGGAGTATTACACTTCCTACCATGAATAATTTCAAATGGACATAGTTTTGAAGATGCTTGATACCCATTGTTGTAAGTAAATTATGCCAAGTGTATATAATCTTCCCATCGGGTTGGTTTATCCATTACATACATGCGAAGCATGTCTTCCAAAATCTGATTGGTTCTTTTTGTTTGTCCATCAGTTTGCAGATGATAAGCAGTACTAAAACTTAATTGCATGTTTAATCCTTCAAATATTGCTTTCCAAAATTGTGATGTGAAATTTGCATCTCTATTTAAAATGATAGTTTTAGGCACCCCATGTAATCTCAACACTTATTTCATAAAAAAATGTGCAACATATATCGCTTTAAAGGTGGATTTAATATGTATGAAATGAGAAACCATAGTTTATCCACTACTACCATGATTGCATCATGTTGTTTCCTAGTTTTAGTCAAACCTGTTATAAAATCCATGGAAATTACTTCCCATTTCCATTCTAGAATCGACAAAGGCTGTAACAATCCAACATATGTTGATATTCAACTTTAATTTGTTGACATTCAATACATCTTGCTATGTATTAAGCTATATCTTTCTTCATCCCAAGCCAATAATAATGTTTTGTAGATGTATTAATCATTTCTTTGATATCCAGGATGCCATGAATAAGGATTTTAACGCAACTGATCTATAAATAACAATTTTAGATCCGTCAAATTTGGTATATACAGTCTACCCTTATATAACAAAAGTTCCTCTTTAGTCGTTTGGTAATCTTTACACTTTTGTTCAAATTCATTTTTTTGTATATTTATCTTCATTTGCTTATAAATTCCATCATTCACAAGAGTTGTTTTAAACCTATATTTCAAGTCAAATTTGCAATTGTTAACAGTTGTCATATGAATAATATGTATGCTTCTACTTAATGCATCAACAACTCTATTTTCTTTTCCTTTTATGTGTTTAATTTCGAAATTATATTCACTGAAGGAATCCAACCATTTAGCTTGTCTAGCATTCATATTCTATTGGTCAAATAAGTACTTTAAACTTATATTATCAGTCATTAGTGAAAATATTCTACCTACTGAATAGTCTGTCCATACGTTCAAGGAATGAATTATGGAAACCAATTCAAGGTCATGGGTAGCATAATTTCATTCATGCTCTTTTAATTTTCAGGACTTGTAGCATACTACATGATTGTCTTGTAGAAGTACTCCATCGAGTCATTCCTTATAGGCATCTATGCAGACTACAAAGTCCTTATAGGGGTCGACAATATTCAAAATGGGTTGAAACAAACAATTCTGATTCATATAACAAATATCCAATTTAAATAGGGTAGTACACAATAATCCCTATAGGACGGTAAAATATATATAAAGAATAAGAATATACGAGATGATGCGATTACAAAATAAAGGTCACGTATACATAACCTACGTGGGCACCTTTTTACCAATATACATGTTTTTTTAGTATGTCATGTCACTTCATTAATGAATGAATTAATCTTATTTATTAATTTATTTTATTATTATTATCATTATCATTATCATTATTATATATTTATGTTCATAATATTTCCCACCCCTTTTAAGATGCTTTGTCCTTAAAGCATAAAAACTTTATGTCTTGGTTCTGGCATGTAATGTCTTCTCATGATTCTTCATTTTTAAACTTGTCATGGTAGAAGATACAAGCTAATGTGATCTTCGAAGCACCAACTGGAATTGTCAAATTGTAAAAGGGTCTACCCACCCTAAGTTGATCTTCTATGGAACTGAACATTTATAGGGTTCTTAGAGAGAACCCTATAAATGGTGTTCATAAGACACATTGAGATTGTTAGTGCATTTCTAAGACCAAAATACTAATACAAATTCATCCAAATATTTGTTGAAGATGGTGTTCATAAGACACCTTGAGATTGTTGGTGCATTTGTAAGACCAAAAGATATGACCACGAATTCATAATGGCCATATCTGGTCCTAAATGTTGTCTTATGTATGTCTTCATCCTTAACTCTTGATGATATCCTAACCTTAAATTAATTTTTGAGAACACATTTTCCCCTCTTACTTGATCAAACAAGTAATCTATTATGGGCAAAGGGTATTTGTTCTTTATAATGGTCAATATATTGTTTGTAATCTATGCATATCGTTAAGGTCCCATCTTTCTTTTTCACAAACATAACGGGTGCTCCCCAAGGAGATACACTGAGTCTATTGTACTTCTTATCCAACAGTTCCTATAACTGCATTTTCAACTCTATCAACTATGTATTACTCATTATACAGGGTGCTTTGGAGAATAGTGCAAATCCAAGTATCAGATTTATTGTAGAATCAATGTAATTTTTTGAGGTAAACCTAATATTTCTTCTAGGAATACATCCATGAATTCTTGAAGTATTGCAAAGTATTCAAATTTAAGTTTACTATCCTCTGTCGAATCTAATTTATGAACTGCATAAAGTTTACACCCTTTTCTAACACACTTATTTAGTTTTAAGGATGAAAGTTATATTATAGAGACAACCTTAGGGATACTTATTATTGGCTTTAGAATTTACATCCTCATCTATATAGGTAAAGGTCTTGTTAAAACATTTCATCGCTACTTTATATGCTTCTAACCAATCCATTCATATCAATACATCATAGGAACCTAAGGATAAAATATTTAGGCCTGCTACAGTAAACATTCCATTCATTACTAATGGACATCCCTCTACCAGTTCCATTATTTTTCTTTTAGTCCTTGTATCTAGTTTAACCAACTAAGATTTATTGTGTTTACTTTCATGCAACATACATGTTTTAACTTTTAGAGAAATATAACTTTGACTAGAACCAAGATCAATCAAAATATAGACATATTTATTATTAATTTTACCTTCAACTTCCACAATGGATGACTGATGATTTGCTTGTTGATTCTCCAAGGAAACACAAATTCTAGGAATATCCTTACCACAACATTGACATTGTAGACTCTTGAACATTATGGATTGTAACATACCTTACATATCAATGATAATAGAGTTCAAAATTCCATGCTTGCAAATTTCAATATTTTTAAGCCACGACAACAAGTATTATATTTGTAAACCATATCCACAAACTTTCAAAAAACATGAGAATTGACATTTCATCACTACTTTATATGCTTCTAACCAATCCATTCATATCAATACTGTTGATGTATATGTATCTTCGGAATCTATTTCATATATGTATATTGTATTCCTATAGAGATGTTATTATTCCTCTATATGGAAGTGTCGTCATATTGTAAGTGTTGTAACTTATACTTGATGGATTATTAGACCACCTTAATGGGGTCGGCCCTGTATAAGTCATGTGGGTTAAAGGGTTATTAGACCACCCTATTGGGGGTCGGCCCTGTTAGCATTATATTATGTGATTAAGTTGAGGCCGACCTAGTAAGGTTATTAGGCAAGTCAAGTCATGTATAAATAGAGTGCGGGAGGCACTCTATTTGATCATTCACTTTCTCATATATACACTCATTGGAGAGTGGCGCACTAGTGGAGGTGGAGAAGCTGCAGCTAGGAGACTATCTCTTATGCTTGGGTTGTGTATCATTGCTCTATCTATCTTTGAGGAAGTTATTGGGGTTTTTCACCTTCTTGGTTTTCCCCAAGGAAACTCTGTGTGTCTATTGTCTAATGTGATTGCTTGTTGTGATTGACATGCTTGATATGCTGTACATGTTATTCTCTCAGTAAAGATCCTAGAGTATGTTGAATTAATGCTTAAAAGTTAAAATGGTATCAGAGCTAACATGAGAAGAAGACACTGTGCAGTTGCGGAAGCTAGGGATTCTTGTTTATTGGGTTTCTCTCCACAGATCTTGAAAGGCAGTAGGGTATTTTGACTCTCCTCATCAAGGCGCATCTTTTTGTCCAATCAGAAATCAATTCTGGGCACTTTCATTTTTGGCCCTAAATATTAGGTTTTCCACAAAAATAGGAATTTCTGAATTCTGAGACCATGGCTGGAAGCTCCTTGGAAAAATCAAAGTTTAGAGCCTTGGATTGAACTTTTTGGTTGGGTGAAGCTCCGGGAAAATCAAACCCTAGTTTGGGGTCCTGTCTAGTGAAGCTGGAAATGAGGGTTTCTGCAAAAGTTGGAATTTCTGAAATCTGAGACCATGGCTGAAAGCTCTGAAAAATCAAAGTTTAGAGACCAAGATCGAACTTTTTGAATGGGTGAAGCTCCTAGAAAATCAAACCCTAATTCAGGGTCCTCCCTAATGAATCCGGAAGTTTGAAAAGCAAATTTGAGGGGTGAAACTTTGCAGTTTTCAAATTTTGAGTATACCAGCTTGATCAACTCATCAAGGCGCATCTTTCTATCCTTTCAGGAGTTTGAAATTCAAAGTTGAATTTTTAGGGTTTCTCTGACAAACCCTAATCCAGCTCCAGATCCAGATTTTTGCAGATCAAATGGTAAGACCTAAATATTTTCTATTTCATTTGAAGTACTCTTTAAGATGTCTAACCACACCAAGCTTGAGGATAAGCTTGAAGAGGCTGATAACTTCCGAGCACGAAAGTATAGGATTGGGTTAATTCTAGAAGAGAGTGAGTTGGACACCTACATAAGTGAAGGGGTTCCTGTCCCAGAGGGAGAAGAGACTAAGGCCTTACACAAGAGGGACTTAGTCAAGTCTAAAAGGATCATTGTTGATTCTATCAAAAACCATCACATGCCACATGTGTCATCTCTGAAGACACCTAAGGAGATGTTTGATTCCTTGACCAAGCTACTTGAAGGGAATAATATAAATAGGAAGATGACCTTGAGGAATCAATTGAAGAATATCAAGTTCCAGAATGCGGAGACCATGCAGTCTTATTTCTCAAGGGTCTCCCAAATAAAAGAACAACTTGAAGCTGTGGGAGAAGTTATAGAGAATGGAGAAGTGGTAATGACCACTCTTAATGGCCTTCCTAGGTCATGGGATTCCTTCATCTAAGGAATTTGTGCTAGGAAGAAACTTATCTCTTTCAATAAGATATGGGAAGAATGCTCACAGGAAGAAGCTCGGATTGTAGCTCGAGAAGAGAAGATGGGGAATAAAGATCAAGCTCTCATATTACATACCAAGGAGAGAACACTTTTCCTCAGATTGTCCTAAGAACAAAAGGAACAACAACAACTACTACTACAAGCAATCTGACAGGTATGTTTTGAAATTTGTTCATGATTAAGTTTATAATATGATTGTCTTCATGTTATTGAGTTTAGTAACAATCTTGTTTAATTTTAGACTTGTCTTATCACCCTAGTAAAAGTATGAATGCATGATATAAGACATTCATTGATTAGGGTCATGACACTTATGATTGTATTATGATTGTAATAATGCACTGTGGTGTTGTAGGAGGAGAATGTTATCCGCTAACATGAAGGTTCAAATCAAGTCCTAGATCAAGACCATAGTGACATGAAGACAAAGACTCATCCATAGTCATGGATCACATAGAGGTATGTATAATTTGGTTCTACAATGGTTAACTTATGAGTTATGCAGGTCATTGAAGAGAACAAGAAAACATTGCTAGATGACCAGGTATGTTTTTCCTATATCAAGTTAGACTCCTATCCTATGTAAGGATCTTATACTTTTGTATGATTGATAATGATTACTCATGAAGTTACAAGTTTGAGTAATCTAGGGTTTATGCATATTATGTCTCTTACCTTGATTGATGATATGACTAACCAGAAGAGTTATATGGTCAAATATGAATATGCATGAGTAAGAGAAGTCTTCCCTAAAACTTTGAATGCTAATGCTTATTATCTGTGTTTGAAATGATCATGACTATACATGTTTAAGATTATTGTGTTTTGATAGTATTAAGATTATACTAATGAATGTATGATTATGTATGAGATCTCGAGGATAACACAATGATGATACTAGTAAGCTTGCATAGTGATCGAGGATGGATATAAGTTCAAGGACAGGTAATCCAGGAAGCAAATATCAAGAGGGAGCACACTCTAGTAGTTCCTGCAAGGAAGATTGAGAGGGAGTCCACCCAACAAACAAACAAACAAAGATAAGTATTTGAATTGTCATTTCTTGTATATTTGATTGTTTAAATAATACTGTTCAAAGATGTATATGCCAATGTTCCTAGACTTAGGTTGTGTATTATGCACATTAGAATAATTGCATTAATGAACAGTATACTACTAATGCGCATGTAATGGGTAAGTGGCTTATGGCACTGTACAACATTCCATTGCTACTTATCTAGAATGAAACCTCTTTGTTGACATGTTGGGAGTTGTGCACACTCTTAACAATGTTCTGGTAGAGATTGGAAGGCATCTAGAAAGTTACGGGATATGGATAAGTGTTGTATTGAAGCATTGGCTAAATTAATTGCATGATTGTATGACATATTTCTTTATGTGTAAGAATTTGTTCCGAAAAATATGAGATGTTTCTAATCATGTAATTTAACTTGTCTTGTAGGAAAGATCGTATACAATCACCTACAAAAGAAGGACTACAACATTTGTTCCAGCAATGAAGTTTAAATAAATCTATCTATTGAATATATTGAAGCATCTGAAGTTCCCAGGATATAGGATGCAGTAATGGAAGAATGCCATGATCGAGGAGTACCAGTCAATCATGAAGAATGATGTTTGGGATGTAGTCCTAAGACCTGAAAGGGAAGTCTGTTGTGACTTCCAAGTGGATCTATAAGATCAAGCATGCCGCAATTGGTAGCATAGATTTGTAGCTCGTGGCTTCTCCCAAAAAGAGAGAATAGACTATGAAGAGACTTTTGCTCCTGTAGCCAGATACACTTCCATCAGATCAGTACTTGCTCTGGCTACAGTGATGAAATGGAAGATACACCAGATGGATGTCAAGACAGCTTTCTTGAATGGTGTAGTCGAAGAGGAAGTGTATGTGGAGCAGCCACTTGGTTTTGAGACACATGACAGGCAGTCATATGTGTACAGGTTGAAGAAAGCCTTGTATGGCTTGAAGCAAGCTCCTAGGACTTGGTATGGTAGGATAGACAGCTTTCTATCCAGTTTGGGCTTTACCAAGAGTAAAGCAAATTCCAACCTTTACTACAAGGTTGAGGAAGGCAATCCTATGATACTACTTTTGTATGTGGATGACCTATTCGTTACAGGTGAGGACAGATTGATTACCGACACAAGAGGAAGCTTGCTGCCGAGTTCGAGATGAAGGACTTGGGAATGATGCACTATTTCCTAGGCATGGATGTGTGGCAGAATGCAGATGGAATCTTTTTTGGACAAGGGAAGTATGCAGTAGAGATCCTGAAGAGGTTCGGGATGATGGACTGCAAGGCCATGGCCACACCTATGGCATCGAACCTGAAGCTTCTGTGTGATGCTTCATCTAATCCGGTTGATGTCACAGTGTATCGTCGGATGATTGGGTCCTTGATGTACCTGACGAACACTAGACCAGATATTTTCTTTGCGGTGAACACATTGATCCAGTTCCTGACGGATCCCAGAGGTGTTCACCTGGTTGCTGTAAAGCATATTCTGAGGTACCTGAAGGGTACAATTGATTATGGGCTCAAGTATGATGCGAATTAAAAGTTTAACCTGTAGGGTTATGTTGATTCAGACTAGGCAGGCAATGCTGCAGATAGGAAGAGCACATCTGGGTGTTGTGTGAAGAACCTGCAATAAATAATTAATGCAAATACACAAGATATCATAAATAATAGAACTCAGAATCACTTTTATATTGATCACGGGCCACTTCGAGGGGGAAACCTCCTTTGAGCAAGCTCAATACAATTAACTTCACAGTGCCTTCAATGACCTCAACACACACTTATATACTAAGTCTATGCCCAATACTATGAGTCAAAACCATGGGACATATAATACTACGGGACGACTTACAAAGCATATGCGTCCAATACTATGGGCTAATATAAACTATGGATCAACAAATACTACGGGACGACTTACAAAGCATATGCGTCCAATACTATGGGTCAATACTATGGGCTAATATAAACTATGGATCAACAAATACTACGGGATGAATTACAAAGCATATGCGTCCAACAACAATATACTAACATAGTAAAGAGAAGGGTTGACACGGGTTCCTAACATCCCCTCTCCCTTAGAAAAAGCTTTGTCCTCAAAGCTTTGGTTGGAGAAATTGCTACAGAATTTGAAGAAGTGGTTCCCCGGTAGCATCCTCGGGTTGCATTTCGGGCCACTGACGCCTTTGGAGTGTCAGGGAGGATTGCTTGGAAGGTTGTAGACGAAGAAGAACCCCATCAGCTGCGCGGAAAATGCGCTCAGAACGGTGTTGATCGGCTTGTTGTTTCAGGCGAATTCTAGCCATGTGAAGATTGTCCTGCAGAATGAGAAGAATCTGATCGTGGTTTCGAAGAACCGAGTCAATTTCCTAAACTGGGGAGCTGCTCAGGCTGTATGGAAGAAGAACTGGCGGTGTCTATCCATAGACTACTTCATATGGTGTCCTTTCAGATGTGGTATTGTACCACCAGAGCACTGCTAGGAGATCCATAGAAATAGTTGGCCAAAGCTGTGTAGGGATGGGCAAGGGTTTGAGCAATCCTAAAAGGAGTGTCATTTCACCCTTGTTGACCTGGAAAGTATCATAGTCAGCCACCATCTGTTGAATTGTCATTTTCAGTCCCTGCCAAAAGAAGTTACATTGTTCTCGATCATACATTTTGAAAAACCCAGAGTGCCCTGCTGATGAAAAAGCATGGAGTTCATAGAAGAGATAGCCCTCTTGAACATATTGCAACCAATTTGGAACAAGCAGAGAAAGAGCTGTAAGAGAAATTGGGTCAACAATTGTGCGAGAAGGAGCATCTGCCACCATATTGTCCTTACCCTTCTTGTAAGTGATCGCATAGGGATAACCCATGAGTTGGATAACCCATTTCAGGTGTGTTGGGGAGGAGACCCATTGTTCCAAAAAAAATTCTAGACTCTGGAGTTCAGTCTTGATGCAGAAATAATTCCCTAATAGGTATGGCTGCCACTTCTGTACTGCATGTAAAATAGCCATAAGTTCCTGCTGAGAGGTAGATGCGACTAAATTCTTACCGGAAAGGTCTCTTGAAGGCGGAAAGCTCATTGGTTCAGCAAAGACACTTGCATATCTATCCAAGGAAGTAGTGGAGACCGTTGATGGGTGCATCTGAAGGGAATGGAGTTGAGAGATGATACCATGTGAATTCTTCTTAAGGATTTTTTCCAGGCGATGTGAACTGATGATGTAGAGAGACCCTGGTTGTAAGCCCATTAATTTGTGTTGTGCCCCATTTACTGAAAACTGCATCAAAAGTTTCAAAAAATTCCATAAGATGAGGTCAAGTGTGTGTAACCATTAAACGCCCAAAACCACATCACATCCGCCTAAGGATAAGGAAAACATGTCAGAGCGCAGGTTATAATCTTCCATAGAGATACGCACATTGTGACACTTCCCCTTGCAAGGTAAGGTGACCCCATTAGGAACCATGACTTCAAAGTGGGAGCAACACGGGAGCAAGGATCGACAAAACAATCAACCTGTTTGGCAATTCGAGGGTCAATGAAGTTATGAGTGCTACTAGAATCAATGAGTATGGGAAGAGGGAGCTTCTTGAAGTGTCCCCTGACTCGCATTGTGTGTGGGGTGGTGACGCCAGTTACAGCATGGAGAGAGAGCTCGGGTGGGTCGTCCTGAGAGGGGGTTTCAACAGGCGGGTGTTGAATGTCGACCTGATCATCTACTGTATCTGGAGCTTCTTCATCAAGTTCTGAGGCAGGCGGAGAATCCACATCCAAGAGACAGAGCATTTGTTGAACACATCTATGTCCCCGAGTGAATTTCTCATCACAATTATAACAAAGCCCTTTTTCTTGGCGTGTCTGCATCTCTGTTTCAGACAAATGCTTGATAGGAGTTGGTTGCGGGGCAGGCGTGATGGGAGGTTGTTGGGAACCCATATTTCTGAAGGGAACAAAGGTGGGTTTGGAGCGTTGTTGAGTTGCGATCTTGTTCTCTGCCAACTTAGCCAACCCTAGGACTTCCATCATTGTGTTGGGACAAAACATTTTGACCTCTGAGTGGATTTCATCCTTGAGACCACTAATAAAACAACTCCTGTAGAATTCATCAGACAATCCTTCTGTGTGATTGGCCAGTTTCTCAAATTTTGTCTGATACTCTCTCACTGTGCCAATTTGGTGAAGTTTAGTGAGTGCTCCTATGAAGTCATCAAAAGCACTAGGACCAAATCGTGGCAAAAGGAGTTGGCAAAAATCTGTCCAGTTTGGCTCGAGATGAGCTTTGATGTACCAACAGTACCATTGAAGGGCTTCTTGTTCCAAATGAAAGGATGCAAGTGGAACTTTCTGGACATCAAAAGTATTATGCAGGCTGAAATATTGTTTTGCTCGGTATATCCATCTAGTCGGATCAGTACCATTGAAGCGAGGAAAATCAAGTTTCGGCCCACGAAAATTGCTGGAAGAAGAGAACCCGGTGGTTGCAAAAGATTCTGGCTATTGGTTATTGTTCATGGCCGAATGCCGAAGATGGAGGCTGAGAAATTTTTCATCCAGATCTTGGAGTTTGGTTTGGATGGCTGCAAGTGCTTCCTCCATGGTTTTTTTTTTCTTTTCTTAGGAATGGATAGAAAAACACAAACAAAAGCTTATTTAGTAAAGGAAGATTTGGACACTTTCTTATGGACAGGGAAGCAAAAAATGGGGATTTTAGAAGCGGGGTGAAAGAATGAGAAAATTTGGTAGAGAGGGGCAAAGAAGCATATTTAGGAAAGGAACACGGTGGCAAAATTTGACGGCATTTAGGTGAAAATTGAAAGAGTTATGGCAAACCCTAAAAATAGACAAATGTGAGATTTCTGGTCTTGGGAAGTGGAATTTGGGATAGGGTCTTCAGGAATGAAATATGCAGAATGAGATTGCAAGGATGTCAGCGAATTTTCAGGAAAAACAGAGCTGAAACAAGGGAGATGAATTTTTTTTGTTTTGTTTTTTTTTGTTTGTTTGTTCCGGCGCGATAGGGATCCGCAATAGATGGATCTGCAACAGCGCGGAAATGATCGAAAACAGCTGGATCTGAAACGGCGACTGGATCTGGAATGACTTTCAGAATAGATCTGAAACGGCTGGATCTGGAGCAGAAGTGATCGACAATAGTTCAGCTGAAAATAGATATGGACCCCAGGTATGTACGGCTTCCTAACAGTTCAGGTGTTTCACTCGGCCACCAATGTTGTCTGACGGCTTGCGTATTGGGGCAATACCCCTCACTCCACGGCTCAGGTAAAACTGATAACCGATTTGCCACAAACGACAGCTCTTGGTTTACCTCACGGGTGGGAACTAGTCAATCAGGTAGGGGTCGTTGCCCTTTTTGTTGGTAGGTCCTCTCAATGGGTCAGCTACTTTGGGGTTCCTGTGGTACTCCTCACAATGAGTTTTTGGGCTTATGCCCAAGTACTTCCCACAGTTAAGCAGATAGGGATTATTCCCAAATCCGAAGCTGCAACAAATGCAAAAAAAAATTGCCAGAAATTCCACCCAACGAGCCCAAGAAAGTGCTCTGATACCAAATATGAAGAACCTGCAATAAATAATTAATGCAAATACACAAGATATCAAAAATAATAGAACTCAGAATCACTTTTCTATTGATCACGGGCCACTTCGAGGGGGCAACCTCCTTTGAGCAAGCTCAATACAATTAACTTCACAGTGCCTTCAATGACCTAAACACACACTTATATACTAAGTCTATGCCCAATACTATGAGTCAAAACCATGGGACATATAATACTACGGGACGACTTACAAAGCATATGCGTCCAATACTATGGGTCAATACTATGGGCTAATATAAACTATGGATCAACAAATACTACGGGACGACTTACAAAGCATATGCGTCCAATACTATGGGTCAATACTATGGGCTAATATAAACTATGGATCAACAAATACTACGGGACGACTTACAAAGCATATGCGTCCAACAACAATATACTAACATAGTAAAGAGAAGGGTTGACACGGGTTCCTGATATGTTGCCTCAGTATGGGATCTGGTGTGATCTCTTGGTTTAGTAGGAAGCAATCCTACGTAGCACTGAGTACAGTCGAAGCAGAGTATGTTGCAGCTTGTTCAGCTAGTTGTGAGGCAGTATGGCTCTGGAAGCTACTATCTGAGTTATTTGATCTCCCGCTGGAGGCTACTGGTATCTTTTGTGACAACCAGAGTTGTGTGAAGCTATCTGAGAATCCGGTGTTCCACGACAGGTCGAAGCACATTGAGATCAAATATCACTATATCAGGGATATGGTACAGAGAGGAGCAGTGAAGCTCCTGTATGTTGCGACAGATGAGCAGGTTGCAGATGTGTTGATGAAACCACTAGCCAGAGTGAAGTTTGAGTACTTCAGAGAGAGGCTTGGTGTTCTTCAGATTAACGACACTTCGAGGAATAAGTGATGGACACATTTGCAGGAGCCATTCTAAGCATGGTGAGAGGAGGATCCTTCCCATGGCTGTGGATGTAAGCACTGGATGATGAGAATTAGGACGATGCTCCAGTTGCTGCTCTATATATGCATCAATTGGATGCTTTGATCAGTTTGATCATGTATTTGTATTTGAATCAGTTGGATGCTTTGATCAGTTGGATGATGCAGTTGTATATGCATCATGTTGGATGCTTTATATATTTGTATATGCATCATGTTGGATACATTGTATGATCAGGTAGATCATGTACTTATGTATGTATCAGGTTGATGCATTGTATGATTAGGTAGATCATGTACTTATGTATGTATCAGGTGGATGCATTGTATGATCAAGTAGATCATGTACTTATGTATGTATCAGGTGGATGTATTGTATGATCAGGTAGATCATGTACTGATGTATGTATCAGGTCGATGCATTATATATATTAGGTGGATGCATTGTATGATCAGGTAGATCATGTACTGATGTATGTATCAGGTGGATGCATTATATATATCAGGTGGATCATGTATGATGATATGTATCAGGTAGATACTTTGTATGCATCAGATGGATATATTATTTGATCAGGATGATCACAAATGACGAGCTTCAGGATGTTGCTCCAGATGATATGCATCAGGATGATGCTATGATGGTGATCAGGATGATCACAGATGACGAGCTTCAGGATGTTGCTCCAGATGATATGCATCAGGTTGATGCTCTGATGATGATCAGGATGATCACAGATGACGAGCTTCAGGATGTTGCTCCAGATGATATGCATCAAGATGATGCTATGATGATGATCAGGTTGATCATGTGATGATGTACATCAAGATGATGTATGATGAGTATCAGGTTGATACTCTGTGGGCCGTGGAGAGGTTGTGCAGGTAGCATAGAAAAGGTCCTTTAAAATCCGGATAGGTAGAGTGGTGTGCTCGTAACAACCTGGGATGCTCTATCGAGATCCAGACAGGTAGAGCGGTGTGCTCATAACATCCTGGGATGCTCTGAGTAGGTTTTGCTACAGTTTCGCATAGAAAAGATCCTTCAAAATTCAGACAGGTAGAGCGGTGTGCTCGTAACAGCCTGGGATGCTCTATCAAGATCCAGACAGGTAGAACGGTGTGCTCGTAACATCCTGGGATGCTCTAAGTAGGTTTTTCGAAAGTTCACATAGAAAAGATCCTTTAAGATCCAGACAGGTAGAGCGGTGTGCTCGTAACATCCTGGGATGCTCTGAGTAGGTTTTGTGAAGGTCAACATGTAAAAGATCCTAGGAGATCCGATAGGTTGAGCAATAAGCTCGTAATCAATCCTGGGATGCTCTTTCGAGGTTTTGTTGACGCACGTAATAAGTCCTGAGGATTCCATAGTATGGCCAGTGATGATGAAGACCTACAGGTGGTGGGCCTACATCCAGCATGGAAAAGGGCTGGCTCTGTAGAACTTCCTATGACAAGAATTTCAGAGATTGATTGAGATAGCAGCAGCAGTGACGATGACGATGAAGATGATTTAGTGACTATGATCCAGAGAAGAAGACTTGTGCTAACAGATCCGTGTCGAGAAATACCTTCCTAGTTAAGAGGGAGTGTTGATGTATATGTAACTTCGGAATGTATTTCATATATGTATATTGTATTCCTATAGAGATGTTATTATTCCTCTATACGGAAGTGTCGTCATTTATATTGTAAGTGTCATAACTTATACTTGATGGGTTATTAGACCACCTTGATGGGGTCGGCCCTATATAAGTCATGTGGGTTAAAGGGTTATTAGACCACCCTATTGGGGGTCGGCCCTGTCAGCATTATATTATGTGATTAAGTTGAGGCCGACCTAATAAGGTTATTAGGCAAGTCAAGTCATGTATAAATAGAGTGCGGGAGGCACTCTATTTGATGATTCACTTTCTCATATATACACTCATTGGAGAGTGGCTCACTAGTGAAGGAGGAGAAGCTGCTGCTAGGAGACTATCTCTTATGCTTGGGTTTTGTATCATTGCTCTATCTATCTTTGAGGAAGTTATTGGGGTTTTTCACCTTCTTGGTTTTCCCCAAGGAAACTCTGTGTGTCTATTGTCTAATGTGATTGCTTGTTGTGATTGATATGCTTGATATGTTGTACATGTTATTCTCTCAGTAAAGATCCTATAGTATGTTGAATTAATGCTTAAAAATTAACAAATACATTATAGGAACCTAAGGATAAAATATTTAGGCCTGCCTGCTACAGTAAACATTTCATTCATTTCTAATTGACATCCCTCTACCAGTTCCATTATTTTTCTTTTAGTCCCTGTATCTAGTTTAACCAACTAAGATTTCTTGTGTTTAATTTCATGCAACATACATGTTTTAACTTTCAGAGAAATATAACTTTGACTAGAACCAAGATCAATCAAAATATAGACATATTTCTTATTAATTTTACCCTCAACTTCCACATTGGATGACTGATAATTTGCTTGTTGATTCTCCAAGGAAACACAAATTCTAGGAATACTCCTTACAAAAACATTGACATTGTAGACTCTTGAACATTATGGATTGTAACATATCTTACATATCAATGATAATAGAGTTCAAAAATCCATGCTTGCAAATTTCAATATTTTTAAGCCACGACAACAAGTATTATATTTGTAAACCATATCCACAAAATTTCAAAAAACATGAGAATTGACCATTCTACAACAACTATATATAAAACATTCAACAAACATCATTGGAATCATAAAATTTTCCTAATCGGTAATAAATAATCATTATGCCGAAGGAGTTGTTTAAGGGGTCAGTTCCTCTCTGGGATTCGTCGTCTGTCGACGGCCTATGAGAAGTTGCCCCCTATCATACTCTTCCAAACTGTCAACGGTTGCAGTTACGTTATCTTGACGAAGGGAATGAAATGGAATGAAATACTAGCCAACAGAAACATCGACACTGAGAAACGGGAAAATTAACGGTGGCCAATGTCCCGCCACCACGGGCTCATGAAAAGATCACAACAGTAGATCCACATCACAACACAATCAGAATGGATTTACAAATTCTTCTTCTTCTTCTTCTGTATGCATCGTTAGAAGAGAAGATGCGTTGAAGGTAAACCCACAGCCACATTCTCCTAAGAATGGAGAGATGAAGCATAGATGGGCCAGGCACTAATTCCAAGACACATCCCAAGACTAATTCCAATGCCAAAACTTAACCCTGACTCGATCCATGAATCCCCATGTTCTTCTACATCCACCCAATCGCAATCATAGTCACAACCATTGTTCAATTCAAGGAAACTGCTTTCAGAATCATAGGAGTCTTGATCCGTATCACTTAAATCAGAAAAGGTTTTTGCAATATTGTTTCCCTCCGAAATAACATCCAGTGTGCAATGGCGGACGTGTTTCCTTCTGGGAAGGAGTTGCAGAGTCTAAGATAGAATTATCGAAAAACACGATATCCGACCCTCGACGTATACATCCACAGTCGGGATGGACATGGAGTCGAAGTCCCATTTCGATGAATACTCCAGTTGATTGTTGCACTCCACCATCCATGTCGTTTCAGGAAATATATCTTCGCTTATTTCTTGCCTTTTCTACAACGTTCCCAAGATAAGAGGCTTGTCCCTCAAGTAGACTTCAAAACAAAAGTTGTCACTTATCTGAATGATATCGGTGCTGATGTATGTGATTTCGCCTTCTGATCTTTCTTCAACTGATTTTTTTGGAGCGTGAGGAATGCACTTTAATATGGATTGAATCGACGCCCATTGATCTCCAAAGCATTCGGATTGCTTCGAGGTAAGAAATGGAGGGTTAAAGATTTGGGAATTGGTACGCTTTTGCTAAATCCCGAAGCATTCAATCTTATGAAAAATACTTTCATGTCGAGCCATTGTTTCTCTATTTTGGCGTGAATCATACTGTCTAGGAACAGTCGGGAGCCTATGTGACACATTTTAACAAAAATATCTCACAGCTTTGAAAAAATTTAAATAATCCCTTCAAGTTTTGAACTTGAGACCTGAGAAATTGAACTTGAAACTAATCTTTGAGCTTCAAATCGTTTGAATCTCTTAATCACTCACAACCCTTGACATTAAATTGAATGATCTAGCGGCCATTAAATTGATATTTAAAATGAGCCTTTTAACTCCACAACTCTGTACAATATATCTCCTCTCGAGCCTCCCAAGTTTTGAATGTCTAAATATTTCTCCGATATGTTGTGAATCTCACCGCAAAGAGTTTCTTTGATGGCACAATACACTCATCTTCCTCTGCAGTTTATGAAGAATACTCTGCAAATACACAATGAACACGATCTGTAAGAGAAGAATCCTCAAATATTAACGGGAGTGATCGAGGTTGCATTTATATACAAGTACACAAATAGTCAATGCGTTTATATACGAGTGCAGGAATTTATCTTATTTCTCAAAATAGAATGAAGCTCATCTCTTTTCCAGCCAGAAACAAGAAGACTATACCATGAGCCGTCCATAGAAAATTCCAAAATACAAAGCAAGTGGCAAGCAAAACCAGGGGAGACAAAATTATGTAAGGTACCGAGCTGAGCAAAACTGGGGGACACAAAATTATGTAAGGTACCGAGCTGATAATATAATAAAACCTATGCCATATGCCTATACACCGTTTAGTTCATTGTTAGAAACTTCCAACCGTTTAATTTATCTTTTACCTTTGAATTATGAAACCTTTCCACTCTTAGAACAATAAAATTAAATGATTACAGTATATACCATCAAAATTGGCTCATCTTTCAAACTTAACAATAAAGATACTAAAGCTTCAATTTTTTTGCATTAATTTTTTTTTTTAATCTTTTTGCCCAGCTGTGTGAATGATGTGGTGCCTCCGCTTAGTTGTGATGTGGGCTTGCCCATGTGTTTCTCCTGGCTGCTCACACATTCTAATATGAAACGCATATCTCCCACATGGTGGCCAATGCATGTTGTGTATCGGCCCGTATACCCAAATGAGACACATTGGATGTAAGTGTCAAGTGGTCTACTTCAATTTAGAATTATAACAAAACTCTAATGTCTTCATATTAGTCTTGATATCTTCCTAACCTTTCACAGTAGCAGAAGTCTTTACCATTCGTTCAAAGGTGGTGACACTGAAGGCAACATATATTTACGAGTCAAAGTCACTTTAATTTTAGAGCTAACTTTACACTCAATCGCTTCATTGTGGATCCTTAAAAATGTCTATTAAATTTCATGGGCAATCAGGTAAGGTTAGGGAGGCCAACTTATGTGGTAGTGTGATCTTTAACCAAGTGTGATCAAATTTTTGATGAAATTGCCTCTAAAACCAATGAACTAAAGTGATCAATTTCATCGCAAAAAACAATTGGCGAGCGAACTAAATCCATTAACCATCATCATTGAATTTCAATTTCAATGTTGAGCATCGAAATTTAAAACTGACTGTGGGCGGTAATTGCGTTTGAAACCATCTAACTGAAAGTACATTGGAAAAATAGTTGAATCAGTGAACTAATTCCATTAACCATCATCACTGAATTAAAATTTCAACCGTGGCATCGAAACTGAAAATGGCAATAATTTCACGCGGAAGATTATTTGAACAGGTGAACTAAATTCATTAACAATTATCACTTAATTTAAATTTTAAAGATGGTCATCGAAACTGAAACCTCTTTATGATGGAAAGTGGTTCAAAACATGGAAGTTTAGACTACTCTCTTTATGGGTAAAGCCATTAGTGGTTAAAATGAATGCAGATTGTAGGTCATGACATCATCATTGGATAGTTATATTATGGAGGTGACATCTTATTAACTAATTTCAATTTAAAATATTGTAAATATTATGGAATGTTTGAAATTAGATATATATAAACTAATTTCAATCCAAAATATTGTTAAGATTAGAATGTTTTTAGATATATAGATGTGTAATCTCAGCAATTTAACTTAAACATATCTCTGTAATTTTAACAATTCCAATTGAATTTTGGATAAAAATTATATGAATAATTGTCCCAATCTATCACTGCTCATTTATTGTAGCTTACAAATTACACAAGAATGGAGCCCTTAAGAGTGAATTGTTAAAAAATTTGTGTCTCTAATTTAGCATTTGGCATAAGCATTTAAGTCTAAGTTGACAATAATAAAATCTTTAATTTTTTTTAAGTGTAATTTTTTAATATTTATCTGTATAACATGTATTAAGTATTAAATACAAAAATTTACATTTAATTTTTTTTTTTTAAATTTAGATTAAAAAGATTGGAAAATTAGCGAGGGATTGGGGAAGTCAAATAGAGTGTGGATGTAATATGATGCTTTCATTATCTAAGAAGATGAAATTAATGGAAAAAGATTAAGTTGGTGAACAAATATATTTTGCATTAATGTCATTTTTCCAACATGTCTATTCAATTGATATTATATTTGCATATTTATTTTTTCCTACTCTACATTGCATTTTTTGCACAACTATAGTTTTTCTTAGCTATTTCTTAACATGCCTATGAGCAAAGGCAAATCCACTCTTTCTCAGTACAAGATCACTGGTTTAATCAAATGACTATAAGGAGTTTACACATTTTAGTATTGAGTCATTTTCCTATTTTTGTGTTATGACAACAATTAAAATCTCATGTGTTGTAGATCCCAAAGTTGAATCATTGACACTATGACATAATGTTTTAAACTATTGAATATGCACAAAACAGTCACACAACACTCTCTCCTTTTTTTTGTAAGCTGCAACAGAATATTTATATTAATAGTACCAAAATTACATGGCAGTTTGCTAGCCTTAGCGGTCTTGGGTGGTGAAACCACCAACCCATACGCTCAAAAATGCTAGGCTGATAAGTAACATGGTAACACATGTATGTCCAAGGAGGCCAGGTGCCATAAGAGCCATTACATATCCTTCCATAAAACATAACGGATCCAGAAAACAGATTGTATAGCAAAAAATGACAGAACCTTTGACATTCACAGAGTGAGGTAGGGACAGACATACGAAGTATTCGCTTCTTCATTCAGAGAGCTGGGTTTATCTTCAACAATGGGGTAACTGCTGAAGAAGTCGTCCTCCCACCCCTGCGAAGGGATATTTGGCGTCAGCGGCTCAGTTTTGCGGCAAGGGGAGGCGTCCCCTTTAGACTTTCGGACCCGTTTGAAATGCAACGAATCAATGGTGGTTGGAATAGGAAAGGTGTTAGGCAGGGGAGCCATACCAGAAGAGACACCAGAAGCAGGCAATGTTGACCCAGAAGGAGTTTCCACCATCACGACAAAGCCTCCAGCAACTACGTCCATCATTTCCCGCAGAATTGACAGAGCTCCAGGTGCAGAAGAGATCCCTCCAGGCTGAGCTGTAGCCAAACCATCCACGCCATCCTGAATTTTTGTGGGCTCTACTGAAGCCGGTCTCCCATGAACAGTAGAGCACCTTTCCAGGGAATACTTGCCTCCAGCGAGACTGGTATCCAGATTGACCAATTTTGCATCCAAATGGACCAAGAGGACCTTGATATCCAAAATGGAGGACTTGGCAGAGTTCCAGTTTGCCAACATCTCCTCGACCAAGTTGCCCATAATTTTTTTTATGAATCAGTAGTAGTTGATTTGGTTGTCGTGGTTACCTGTAGCGAGGATATCCGCCACCTGACTAGATTCCTAGTCGTCAATTAGCCTGTGAACCGGGGCCGAGACGCTGCTGTCATAGCTACTGATGGAGGCCTTACTCTTTCCAGGAGACACAGCATCCCTACCAGTGCCATGCCCAACTCCACGTCGAGAGGTGCCTCGCAGATGAGTCATGGTGTGAGGAAGAAGCGCCCAAGCGATAACAAAGTGAGCAGGGAAAATCCCAACAAGACAATTCAACACAGAGAGTTGCATAGGATTGCAAATGAGGATGGAACAAGGCATGTCTGCCATTTTACGCGCCGAGGAGGAGGGATACAGGTAAGCCACATGCAGGAGTAGCAGAGTAAAGCTACCACCGTTAATGCGAAGGGACTTAAGTAACCGCACCGGGCATCGGCTCATTAATTTCCTGGTTTAGACCAATAAACCGCTCGTCATCCCAATCAGCTCCATTAATAGGAAGCATGCCCGCATGAAGGAGAGGTGACGGGTGTTGTGTGCCAACTCCAGGTGGATGGAATATGTTGCCAGGTGGGGAATGTTTGGGAAAAGAACCCACAACCAGGGTGGGGAGGTCTTGCAAGGCAAGAAGGTTGCAATGGAGGATGAGTTGATCTGGGAAGGACTGATTGGGTTCTCCTTCTCGAAGAGGATGATCACAAGTAACCCCTTCGTTAGCTAAGTTGTCAGCTAGAGCATTTTCCTTTCTTCTGACATGGTGGAAGGTGATAGAGCGGAGAGCCTCTAAGTAGTTGGCAAGCCTGGTAATGCTGTGTTCCATTCTCCAGCTGATGGAGAGTTTGAAAATCTGGGAGCCATTTTGAATTTTGGTAGCAAGGGCCAAGATCACTTGGGAATCACCCTCAGCAATGAGAGGGAGAAAATTGAATTTTTTCACCAAGGTGATTCCTTCCACGAGGCCTTCTAGCTCAACAATGTTATTGCTATCATGCCCAATGCTTCCAAAGTAGATTCTACAGATTTTTCCCTCATGGTTACAAAAGGCACCCCCAAAGCTTGCATTACCAGGATTGCCCTTCGAGGCACCATCGAAGTTGAGTTTGTAGATACCCTCAAGGGGAGGGGACTAATGTTCCGGTCTTGAAAATCGCAGAGTAGTGATTTTTACCACTTTGGGGGCCGGACGATGCGTGAAGTTCCAATTAGCCAGAATTGATTTTTTCGCTGTTGTGGAGGGGGAGTCGGAAGAGTGCCAATCCTTTAAGAAAATAGTTTCCCGAAGATTAATTTTGAAAATAGTCTAGATTTCATCGAAGGATTCGCCTCTGTCCTCAAAAATTTTGAAATTCCTTTCTTTCCAGATGCTCCAAACCAGGAATCTAGGAGTGAGTTCCCAGAGTCTATTGAGTAGAGCACTTTGGAAGGGATTCTCATCCCATCTTTGCAAAGTTTTGATAATGTCACCTCTGACTCTATTGGTTCTTCTGAATTTTTCTTCCACCCGATCCCAAAGAGCAGAGGCTAGACTGCAGGAGACCAGCAAATTGTCTATGGTTTCTGCATCATTGCTACACGTTACAAAAAATGCAGGCCCCTAAAAGCCATTCTTTTGAAGGTTGTCCCAAGTTAGAATGAGTTTGTGAGAGAGCAGCCAGAGAAAGGTTGAAACTTTGGGCCCTAAATGAGGATTCCATATTTTTTTCCAGAAGGGGAATTTTTGATCTTCTTCTTTGCTAGCATGGAATAAGCTTCCTTGACCGTGAACGATCCCTTAGGGAGATGCCCCCAGTGGATTATGTCAGGACCATGTTTGACGTTGATTTTCCTCGACTTGAGGTCCTTCCAGATAGGTTCCAAATTTTTGGGCTCGATACCAGTGTGTCAGTTTCTTGGTTGCTTTTAAAGCCGGAATGGTGAGGAACCTTCCGGTACCAAGTAGTCACAGACAACTGAACGGTCTGCGGCGAGCAAAATATTATGATTTTCTCCCATATTATGTTGGCCATTGTAGCTAGGCATCTGTTTCCATGATTCCTACCATAAAAAGGCGTGATATCCCTCGTTGATCTCCCAGAAAATGTGTCGCTCAATAAGGGCCTTTTGGGAATTGGTCGCTTTCCAAATTAGGGATCTCGGGAGTTCATGATCAAAAGCGGACCAGATGAGAAAGGTCCCACTCAATAGCATATTTTTTGTTCAATAATTGTGCCCAGGGTGTGTCATTACGAGAGATCCAATTCCACCAAATTTTGGTTGAGAGTGATGCATTGTTTATTTTGGGATACCTTAAATCAAGGCCCCCTTCTCGCCAAGGAAGACAGACTGTATTCCAATTAACTAGGGCCCACCTGTTGTTCTTGGAACCCTTTCCCCAGAGGAAAGAACGGTGAAGACTCCTGAGATATTTCAGTACCCATTTAGGAGCAGTGAGAACCGAGAAGAGGTAAAGGGGCATAGATTGAAGGACAACTTTAAGGAGAGTCACGCGACAAGCGAGATTGAGGGAGCGAAAGGCCCAGGAGGAGATACACGTCTCAAGTTTGACTAGGAGCTCCCTCCAAGAGGAGTGCTTAATAGCGGAGTCAAAGAGAGGCATGCCCGGGTATTTTGAGGGCAAGGTAGAGATAGTGAACCCCAGAATGCGTGCTACATTTCGTTTGGTGATGGAATCAGTGTTGAAAAAGAAAATATGAGATTTTTCCAAGTTAATGGTGGTTCCCAAGGTTTCAAAGAAATTGTGAAGGATATCTCGAATGGAGCGAGCTTCTTGGAATGAGGGGTGACCAAAGAGGAGGTTGTCATCTACAAATTATTGATAGGCAATGGGGTTTCCTCCGTGAAGGGAGAGGCCACGCAGGGAACCTAAAGCGATAACGTCTTGGATAAGTCTTCCCAGACCTTCAGCCATGAGGATGAAGAGAAACGGAAAGAGGGGTTCGCCTTGACAGATGCCACAAGAGGGGGTGAAGTTAGCTGAGGGGGACTCGTTAACAAGGATAGAGAAGAAGGATGAGTTGGTAATGGAAGAGATCCAACGAGTCCACTCCTGGCTGAATCCAAAGGCTAGAAGCACTTTCCTTATAAATTCCCAGCTAAGCTTGTCAAAGGCTTTGGAAAGATCCAGTTTTAGGAGCATACCAGGGATACGATTAAACATTAGAGAGTGGGTTATTTCATGTGCAAGGATAATGTCGTCCAATATTGTCTCCATTCGACATAGCCTGTTTGTTCAGGAGAGCTGAGCAGCGGTAGCAGTGGTTTGAGGTGGTTAGTGACCACTTTGGAGATGATTTTATAGATGACATTACAAAGGGAGATGAGTCTGAACTTACCAGGATGCGAGGCTCCAGTTTCTTTGGGAACCGAGGTGAGGTGAGTGGCGTTGAGAGAAGGAAGGACCCATTGCTTTTGTCATGATTCCTCCACCACCTCCAGAACTTCGAGCTTTAGCAAGTTACAACAATGGTGAAATAAATTAATGGTGAAGCCATCGGGACCAGGCGCCTTTCCCTTTGCCATCTGATTCACTGCAAATTTGACTTCCTAAAGAGTGACGGGTTGCATGAGGGAGGCATTGTTCTCTGCAGTGATGATTGTTGTGATGTGTTAGGTAACCTTCGCGATTGCATCTGCTCTGGAGGCAACAAGTTCTGAAAGGAGGTCCAGATAGAGCCCAGTCAGCTCCTGCGCAATGTCGGCTCATTCTTCAAGGACTTCCCCTGCATTCGTCTTGAGTTTGGTGATGTGGTTATGCATCCTGTGCTGAATCATGGACCGGTGGAATAAAGTTATGTTACGATCCCCTTCCTTCAACCAAGATACCCAAGATTTCTGCTTCCAGAGGGTTTCCTCTTGCTGACAACGATTATTTACTTTAACCATAAGATCCTTTTCTTTGAGCTTCCACTCCTCAGTAAGCCCCTCAGTCATAATGGAGCGCTGGAGGGATTTGAGGTTTTCCTCAATGCTTCTTTTATCTTTGAAAATGTCTCTGAAGGTAGTGTGATTCCAGTGCCTGAGTTTGGCCCTGATTAGTTTGAGTTTTTGTTGCATGGTTTCCATTTTGGTCTTTCCTTCAAACTGCATTTCGGTCCACCAGAGGCTCACAATGTCCATGAAGGAAGGGTGGGAGAGACAAAATTTCTCAAAATGAAAGGGGCAATGGAGACGCTCTCCAATGCTTTTCTAGGTGAGGTCGATGGGCCAATGATTGGAGCCTTCCATGGGGATAACAGAGGAGGTGATAATCCCACCAGCATGAAGGATGTCTTCCGAGACCAGGAAGCGGTCTAATAGCTTGGAAATTTGATGCACCCTGCCTCTTCAATTGTTCCAAGTGAAGTAGCCAGAGGATGGTTGAAGATCCAGCAGTCTGCAGTCATCGATAGTAGCCTTGAAGAGTTGATCTTTGATGGATAGAACTTTCAGCCCTCCTTTTTTTTCTCCAAGGGTAGTGATCATGTTGAAATCTCCCCCAATGATAAGAGGGGAATCTAGGTGGAATGAAGAGAACCAATTCACGAAATGAAAGAGTCGAAGCTTGATAGCTAGGGGTTGAGGACTGTACACATTTAGGAGGTGACCATGGATACTGGAACCAAGGATGTGGAAGGAGGCAGAAATAGCGTGGGCACTAGCTGCGGAATCACTGAGTACAATGTCAGATGGGTTCTAGGAAGTGGCAATTCCCCCGGCTGCTCCAATTGCGTCTATAGCCATGGTTTGGCACCCTTTCCAAATTTTGCCATAATCTGGTGGAGGGTTTCAGAAGAGCACTTTGTTTCCTGAATGAAAAGTACAGTCGGATTATCTTGCTGAATTTTTCTTTTCAGCATTCTTCGTTTGGTGAGTCCATTAAGGCCTATAACATTCCAGTATATAATATTCATTGAGAATTGGGGGATAGGGAGGGGAAGAATTCCGTTAGTTGGGCATATTGCCCTGATTCTACCAGACGGGTGCCCAGCATATTTATTCTTTGCAGGTCAGATTTTTCATCCTCGTTTCTTATTGTCCCGTATGATTTTTTGCTTGTCTTTTTGCATTAGGCTGAGGATTCCGAGTCATTTCTACGCTTTGTATTTTTCCAAGGCCTCTTTGAGAAGATGGATTTGGCACGCTGGAATGGAACTGAACTCTTTTATAGTGCATCCATATTCTAACCCTAGGAGGTCGAGTTCCCCAAATTCTATCTCAGACATTTCTTCATCCATTAAGATTTTAGGGACAAAATCTCTAGAATGGAAATGAGGTTTTTCATTTGAATGAGAGAGATTACCGTATAAGTTAGCGGAACCCATTGGTTGAGGCTAAGTATGAGAAGTAGTGATACCTAAATCAGTTTGTTGCACTTGGATTGTTGCTCTTGTGTCGGTTTCTAAGAACTAGGATCTTCTGCTAAGTCTTCTGATTGGTTGTCCAAGATCTCGAAGATGTTACTAGTGGTGGGGATGTCCGCTTTTTGTTTGTACCCATTAGGATTTCGTCCTTGTCGCCGCTTTTTTCCTGGCCTCTGGAATCCTTCGACGTCTCTATCTTCTTCTTTCAAATCCTTGACAAGTTTGTTCATGGGGAAATCCCGGTACAGGTGACCATGCTCGTGACATTTGCGGCATCTGAAGGGAACATGTTCATAATCCAGAGGCTGGATCCAGTCGGAGTCATCATGGGTGATATTAATAGCATCTGGAAGGGATTTCGTAATGTGCATGTATACACAGATCCACACATAAGAGGTGTATTTGTTAAGCTTTGTTTGGTCCACCGAGCGCACATAGCTTCCAAGGGTGTTGTCGATACCCTTCAGCATTTCCTCATCCCAGTATCCTTGAGGGAGGGAATACATTCTAATCCATACCAGATCCCAGGTGAAGTCTTCTTTTTCTAGATAGAAGCGTTCGGTCTAGTTCTTCAGATACAAACTCTCAAAGTTAAAGAAATAGGGTCCCCCATCTTCTATTATGGTCTTGTCTTCCAGATGATTGAAAATAATAGTAAATAATCCTTTAGAGACAAGTTGTAGGTCGAAATGGGATTTAGGTTTCCATTTTGTAGAGATCCAACCTCTTAGGGTTTTCTTAGTGGGCCAAATGCCAATAAATTTATCGATTAGAGCATGATCTCTTAGATACTGCAAGCGGGCATTTATTTTCTCTAAAGGGAGGGTCGTGCTAGGTCTGGCGGCTGTCCGAGATATGCAGGTGCGAGTTTTCGGAGTGCTAATGTCCAAAGGGGGCTTATGAGGCGAGTCAGAAGTGACTTGAGGCATTTCACTGTCAGGGATTGGGATTTCCTCAGAGCCAATTTTTAGTGTTGCGGCAAACGGGTGTTTCAGGGATGAACCTGACATACTAGGCATACAAGGAGGGGCTCTTTGGGAAGGGACATCTGCCCCTCCCCTCTTAGAGTCCATGTGTGCATGTTAGGGCTAGGGATCCCGACGGGACAGGGGAGATGCAGGGTGTGTAGCAAGGCACAAGTCTGAGGAAGCTAGAAACCCTGGCTGGTATCAAACGGCGGCCTCTGCAGCCGCAGGCTCATGAACATTTTTAGAAAAAAAGAAATAAAAAAACTAGTATCCTTAATCACACGACACTCTCTCCTTGATTCACTGAAAATTGAAATTCCCCAAATAACTTATACACTTGACGTTGTTTTTAAAATTCTATTTGAAAATAGTGCAGGGACATTACCACCATGTGGCTCTTGTTATAACCATGCATTTACAGTTTACACTGTATTATTTGGGGTTTGATTGGCCAGTGCAATAGTTGCATTCCCATTCCACAATTCTAATAAAAGGTTTCAATAGAGCTTGTAGAGTAGGTCTTTTATTTTAGCAGATGATCTTGGAACAACTTGCAATACTTATAAACACATATTCGTATTTTGTATGTATAGTTGAGAATATGTGTTAATTTTTTAGCATTAATTCAATATACTCTAGGATCTTTACTGAGAGAATAACATGTACAGCATATCAAGTATAACAATGCATATCAATCACACCAAGCAATCACATGAGACAAGAGACACATAGAGTTTCACTAGGGAAAACCATAAAGGTGAAAAACCCCACAACTTCCTCAGAGATAGAGAGAGCAATGATACAACCAAAGTACAAGAGATAGTCTTCTACTAGCAGGTGATCCTCCTCCTCACATGTGCGCCACTTTCCGAGTAGTGTAGAAGTCAATACTGAGATGATCAAATAGAGAGATCCCGCTCTCTATTTATACTTGTCCTGTCCTGCCCAATAAACCTATGGGGCCGACTTGTCTAGCTTAGCCTAATAACCCATGGTTAACTTAATCAGGGCCGACCCCACACATGGTTTTCTAATAACCCATTGGCAAGTTACGACACTTGCGACACTTGTCAATACAAATGACGACACTTCCGTATAGAGGAATAATAACATCTCTATAGGAGTACAATATACATAGGTGAAATACATTCCGAAGATACATATACATCAACAATATGGAGGAGATGTTGCATTACAAGTGTAATGAGAATAGAAAAAATAATGCAATCTTGAAATTATTCCATAGTTAGTGTTTTTGTTTCATGATTTTTTCTCTATTTACAAATCCTTCTCCTTTTTTCTAACACATGGTGACCTGCCTAAGCTTGCAAGAATGATATTTACAAAACTACCAGTATTTTCACTTATGGTTGTGTATATAATATGGAATCTATATATGACTTATGGACAAGACAAGAAAGCCAAACCGTGTATGTGAATTAGGGAGACAAAAAAATATTACAACTTCGCTCACTCTTAACACAATTTATTTTATGGTAAGGAAATAAGAATAAGAAGGATCTCAACAACTCCTATTGGATTAAGATTTGGGAAATGAGAAACCCTACAATGATTAGCTTTCTTTGGGTCCGAGACATAAAAAACACGCGCACATATGTATTTATAACAAGGCAATTCAGTTCAATCCGGCATTCGGATCGTCCCGAAACTCCGCCATAAAGGTTCCCAACAGCCATAATGGACCAAAGGCAAGACCATAAGCATCTTTGCAGTTGACAGGGTTGTTTTTCCTGCTTTCTTTGGCATCTTTCATATGGTCTTGATCTGAGTAGAAAAGGCCAATGAGAAATTTTTTGACAAGGGCATCCATGTAATTAACAAAGAAGTTGCCCCACATAATCATAACTCATAACAAGCATTTGAAAAGTTGTCCGCGTTCTTTAATATTTTTCATCATTACGGTGTGTTGATGCCCAGAAAATCCTAGCATCAACAGTAGGGATTCTCCCCAATGAATAATCCTAATTAGATCACTCACTGTTTGATATGGGGAATCCATCTAGTTAACGGTCTGGTTGCAATACCCTCATTTTGACCCTTAGGATATCTTGGCTTTTAATGTAAATATTCTATACATGCGATGTATGTTTCCCTAGCGTAGAGCTCAAGGCCAAGGCCCCACTGGTGGATGTTTGGATTTTATTTAAAAAGGAAAGTATTTGATATTATGATATCCATGTGCTATTAAGCCATGGAACATTGTAAAATTATGTAAATATTAATATTGCAATAAAATACCAAAAACTGGCTATGGAAGCAACTAATAAGAGGGGGCCATGTGTATCCACTAGGGAGTGGTGAGTGGGTTGTGGGGTTGAACCATATGCTACCAAATGTCATCTTGAGAACCTATTTGACTTTCCTTTTTGACATTTATTTCTGTTGTAAGGAAGTGGTTGAAGAAATTTGTCCATGGATTCAATGGAACATGGGCAACCCAGAAATTCGTAAGGCAGGTATGGGCTTTGTTTTCTTGATCCGCAAGTCACTCTACCTCATGGGAATTCATTCTTCATCATTCCCATTCCATGTTTGAACATCCAAGCATCAGTTTTCATCTATTACATATGCCCATCAGTGAAAAAACCAGAAATCATAACTCTAAATGAAGCCATGTTTTGAAGTGCCAAAAACGCCCAAAATTTTGTGTGGATAGTAAAATACAATGGGGGATCCATAGACCTGAAGCTTGGGGTGAATTTGAGAGTGTTAGATGCCCATAAATCCATAGGAAAACCCATATTTGATATCCCGAAAATCCAATTACAAGACAGAGTCATTTGGCCATAGAATTGTGAAAATACAAGCGTGAATGACAGAGTAGAAGATAGAACAGAGGTTGGGATTGCTTGATAAACCCAGTGAAGGCTAGAATCTCAAGGATTTAGCAACTTGGACCTTTCTATACCCACCCTGAAGAGCATTGGAGGGAAGGGGTACCTGAGAAACCGTCTAGTAGAGAAGGGGACCTTCCTTGTGTTGGGTGTGGTAGGTATTGTGGGTGCCAAGGTTGTTTGAGTTTAGCTTGAGATGCATGTAGCTCTATGGTTGAGCTCACTGGCTTAGCATCCTCCTCCTTGTATCTTGCATGATTGATAAACCCAGCTATGTGTTGGCTTATCATGATTGTTTGTGTGAAACCATGGTTGTGAGTTAGCCTGTTTAGTTCCTCCTTAGTGGATAAACAGCCCAGCTCGGGGGTGGTCTCTCAGCTCAAAGAATATAGGTTGGACAGAGACCTATGGTTGGGTGGAACGTTGCTCTCACATATCCAATTGCTTGGACAATTTCATCTTAAAGATAATTATTATCTATGTGTTTTACTTCTGTAATGTTTTAACTGTTGATGACTGTTATGATCATATGTTGAATGCATGATGCAATTGTGTGTGGATACTGTTTGATTCCGCTGTGTTTATTTGAGTATGAATATACACGCATAAGTTTTTATTTATTATGAATTTGTTAGTGATGAATGGGTATGAATTCCCAAATAATCCCAGAATGTCATGCATGTTCCCTTCCTTGCATTGGATGGACGAAAGGGGGACGTGACAGAGTGGTATCAGATCCCATGTTCCAGCACTAGGGTTGCTTGGGCCAAACTGTGAGTTTACAGGCAGATATCAGAATGTTTAAAAGAGGTATTGATGAAGTTTGGGAAACATTTTGATTGAAATAATGACAAAAATAGAGTTCTCGGGTGTGGCATGGAATCAAATTGTTACATAGAGCTCTCCATGAGCTTTCCAACGGCACCGGACTTGCCTTATTTGGTTAAAGTATGAGAGAGATATAAGCTCTGAAAGTTTGCAGGAGCAGAGGAGGTGCTTCTGCATTTTCGAACCTGCATTGTGGATTGTGGATTGCGGAGGCATAAAATTCTCAAAGTTGCGTTTTGGACTTCCACATTTCCGAACCCGCATTGTGAATTGCGGAAGTGTAAATTTTTCGAAGTTGCGCTTTAGCATTCCACATTTCCGACTTCCGCATTGCGGATTGCAGATTGCGGAAGTGGTATTTTCCAGAGTTGGAAAATTGGCGTTCCGCATTTCCGACTTCTACATTGCGGATTGCGGAAGTGGTATTTTCCGGAGTTAGAAAATTGGTGTTCCGCATTTCAGACTTCCGCATTGCGGATTGCGGATTGCGGGTTCAAAAAAAAAGTATAGAGCCCAAAACTTGATTTTTGGATAGCAGGAGCATTCAGACTTAGAATTGAATGAGTCCTGTGATGTTCTAAGGCCATTAACGAAGGCCATGAAAGAACTAGTGAGGGTCTCGAGCCCATTATGCTCCAATTTATCATAAAATTGGAATTAATGACTTTTATAAATCGGAGTCTCGAAGCTTGGCAAAAGGTTGGATTGAGCTAAAATCGATATGGAGCGGCCATATGTGGGTACCTCCGTGGCTTCAATCCTTTGTGAAAAACTTTGTCTTCGAATTTAATCACCTTTGGAACATAATTGTTCCAAGCGAGCATGAAGGGGTCCAAAAATTTCTTCGGGACTGGGCCAAGCAAGTGGGGATGTAGTGACAAAATGAGCCACTTGTTGACCTAGAGAAGTTTCCCAAAAGGGTGGAACTAGACCAAACGCAGCTGATACAGGGTCGTCCTGGGGAGGATTTAACCATTCCATCGATCCAGGCTCTCCCGGTAAAACAGGAGGGAGAGGTACGTCAGGTGAAGTGGAAGTTTTCGCCTCTTCACCCCTTGAAGGGTTGGAGGTGGGTGAATCTAGAGGGAACATGTTTCCTCCAATATTCAAAGTAGGGTTTTCTACTTTAGGTGACACGACCGTGATTTGTGGGTCCATTCTTACCTTCGAAATTACCTCCTGATTAAGGGGATATTCGGGTAGGTGTGGATTCAAAAGTCTAGAACCTCACGGGATTGTTAAGGTTTCACAACTCGCGATATACGCCAGGGTCCAACAGTTATACTTGCCCAAATTTTTCAAAGCACTAACCAGGGAGGATTAGGACCGTACCCTTGACCATATAACCTGACTACCTTATAGTACATGCGTAGTAGCTCCCCGAGTGTTGTTCTTGGTGTATTGCTCTGCCAAGACGACCAAATGGTTAACTCAGTTGGTTTCAGGAATCCTAGGAGTGTCTCCTGATATACGCAAGATACGTGGGAGCTCAAATCCGTGTTGGTGTTGTCTAATGCACAACTGTACGGCACTAGACCTTTCTATATACTACCGAGTACGTGAAACACCTTCTGATATACGCCAAGTACGTGAAGTGCCTTTGATATACCCTAAGGTACGTGAAAGAGCCTTCGATATACTGGTTGGTACATGAAAGTGCTTCGATATACCAGTTGGTACGTGGAAGACTACAATACCCCCAGGATGCAGTGCAGGTTTTAAGGCGTCGAAACACGTCTCTAACTTAACACACAAGTTACTCAAAATTTTACTCTAGTTCTACCGTTAATTTTATTTGGACGGTTAGGTGAATGCATGAAGTGAGTACATAAATGTAAGCATAATGCAAGCCCTAACTACATGAAAAAATGCACTTTCATTTTAATGAAAACTATGTATGGGAGGGAGAAATCTTTTCAAGTGGTTTTACCAAAACAAACAAAGCTTCAACAAATCTCAATTCTACCAAATTTGATAATGAAAGTACTCTTTTCGTTTTTCCAAGCAAAACATGAAAATTGACAAGCATCAAAACCAAATCTAAGCATTTTCGAATCAAAGAATGAAACTAAGTGATGAAAAGAGAGAATTTCTATCTAGAGCACTCTAACTCTTCAAATTTCACTATGATGACTTAAAAACACAAGAAACCAAAAATGCATACAATTATTTCAGGCATGGAATCACTTTTGCAAAAAACTTGATTTCACTTGTATTTTTCAAGAAAATGAATGGCTCATCATTCATGAAAAAACACAAAGGATTAACTTTCCTTTCAAACTTTCCAAAAGACTTATGAATGATTTCCAATGTATGAACCAACTTCTACAACAATTTTCAAATGCACTCTAAAACAACAAAAATGAAGCACTTTTAATTTTTCAATGATATGCCAAGACTACAACTTGATAGCAATGATGTTTTTAAGCGTGAATAACTGAAAAGAAAGATTATTTGCAGCACTCTAAACACTCATAAAGTCTCAAGAAAATGACAAGCACTCATATGAACTGAAAACACTCAAGGCACTCAACAAACAACTGGATGCAAGCAAAGTTAAATAACATGTGCAAAAAGATGTCTGGGATCGGATCCAATACAAAGATTAGATCAGGTGAGGAGAGGAGGGAATGCAAGGTCAAGTAGATTAAGGTGGGGGAGACTAAAGTGTCCACCACTACCGAAACTCAAACTTGTCCAAAATGGAACCCAAAACCACTCCGAATCAAACCAAACAAAACTAAACACTAGCAATGCAACATCAAAAAGGTCTCTGACTGGAAGATACAGTGCAGAGGGGGTCTGTAAGACAAACCAAACCCAAAGGTTGGAGAGGAGAGAACCCAAGCACAAGGTTAGACTGCTCGTCGCAATCTCTGGTCAGGCTCAGAGTGCCCGTCGCAGGTGGAAAACAGGTGAACTGCGCCGATGGCACAGGATGTCAAACTGCGCAGTGCAACAACGTCGCAGGTTGCAGGGCAGCAGACTGCGCCTGATAGGGGAATGTCGCTCTGGATATACTACCCAAGTGCAACGGGCGATATCCCTATGCAAAGATGGAAAGATCTCCAAATATGAGGAACCAAAAGGTTCAACAATCAAACATACAGACCTAAAGGAAGCCAACAGACTCTTCAGGAAGAAGATCTGGTGGTGAAAGAGGCTGAGGTAAATGAAATGGCTCACAAAGAAATCAAAGAAAATGACTTTCAAACTGAAAACTTAAAACAATGCATTGTAATTCCCCGGTATGGTCGCCAAACTTGTTATCGGACAATCTACCGAAAGCGGAATTAAGGCGTGATCTCCCTAGTTCAAAGTGAATCTAGAACAAGTGGGACAAAATATGAAACTGTTTTCCTAGATCTAGTTAAATATCGAGTGATTAGATGTCTTACCTCTAGCTTGTAGATCTTTCTCCTTTATGTTTTTCCAAGCTCCACGGTCGTCAGATCTCAGCCGCAAGACCTGTCAAGACATACGGAACAATACAAGCAGTAAAACAATATCTAAATGGTAACAGATCTAAGTAAGCGGTTAAGCAAGTAAACTACACAAACATTATTAACACAACAATATTTGGTGGAAAGAGTTTATATTATTGTATTAAAAGAGGGAAGTACAAAAGAGAGATGATTACAACCAAAGCTTAACGTCGCAATCCTCCTCCAACAAGCCAATGCCAAAGCCTCCAAAGGAAGTATAGGTCTCCCAAGAGATGAGTAGAGATCTTCTGAGCTAATTTCACCAGCTTGCAAGTGCTATAGACTTCCTCCCTTTGGAATGGGAATGAGCTTCATATATATAGAACTTAGAGGATAGGGTAGGTTGAGATATAGTGGGAGAGGGTTAAGGGATCCTCCCAAAGGGCTAGGGAACCAAATTCCATCTCCCCTATAGGCTAGGGATAGAGATCCACATCACACACCTTCGAGAAATGGCTTGAAGATGCCCTTTTATCCATTTAACTGACATCGTCGTAGGCTACATAAGGGTGACCTGCGACTTCGCATGTTGCACAAGGGTGACCTGCGACAACCTTACTAAACCCTATGGAAATAGGTTAGTATCTCTTCCAATTTTATGTCTTAGTCATGGGGACTTCAGGGAGGTTTACATTGAGTCTCAAGGTGGCAAGATTTAGTTGTAACACAAAGATTTCCAAAAATGCTCAGTTTGGAAGGTAGTCATTTTTGGCCCAAAATTTTGAAATCTTGGAAAAGGTTAAAAGTTAAAAATAGTCAAACCCATAATTTTATAGAAGTTGACTGGTGCATCAGAACGAGGATATCAATATTGCTGAGTGTTCCTTGTTATATGGACTAACTTCACCCGGTAGAAAATTTCTCATGATTCTTCCTAGATTTACTTCTACAAATGACTGAAGTTGGCTTCTCAGAATAAATTTGCAGCTGTGTAAAAGCGCAGAATTTTAGTAAAAATTGTCATTTTTGGAGCAATGTAATTTCCACACCCGAAGTCGGAATGAATTATGTAGATAGGAATTGGAAAGCTTATCTAGCAGGCAACAGTGGTGCATAACCAGAGTTGAATGAGGTTTTCATACATCATAGATATTTAGAGCAGAAAAGTGCCAGTGACTGTTTTGACCAAAATTGTTGTCAATATGGGCAATTTCCAGAATTGCATGAATGGGGAAAAAGAAAAGAAGGCATAATATATTGATGTTTTATGTTTCTATATGCATTCCTAAGATGTCTAATAAATATTTTTATAATGCACAGTGTTTGCATTGAAATAAGATTTGAATAGTTGTAACAGAGGGAAGCATGCAAGGGAAAGAATTTCAAAGAAAAATGGTGACCATGAATGATGTTCAGGATCCTTAGGAGCATGATGAAGATGTGCTAGGAGAAAATGTGCAAGAAGAAAATGCTGAGACTGAATCCAATGGGATAAGGGAGCAAATAACTCCACAGAATTTGGTTGAAACCATGGTAAGCTTTAATGAAAGATTGATGAAAGCTTAGGAGGAACTAAACCAACACAATGCTATTATTTTGCAGAGTCTCACTGATATGCAATAGAGGATAAAGCTTGGTTCCAACCCAAGCAATGTAGGTGAAGAAGGAAGAGATGTAGGGAGTCGCTCTAGAGGTCATTCTAGGAGGAGGACTCCAAGCCCAAGAAAGAGTTTTGTGAGCAAAAAGCATAGAACACCCTCCTCAAGATCTTCTTCCAGCACGTCATGTGACTCGAGAGGTTCTAGGAGAAGTCCAAGACATACTTCTAGCAGACTTGAAGGAAGAAATAATTCAAAGGAATTCCTTAGGGAGAATTCAGGAAGGCAAGGCCTCCCACGTTTGATGGAGAAGGTAAGATTGGCCAAGAGGCAGAGGCATGGCTTTTTGGGATGAAGAAATATTTCAGGATTCATTACTATTCAGGAAATGAAAAGGCCAGAATTGCCATTTACAATCTAAATGGTAGAGCTTCAATTTGATGGGAACACCTCTTGCAAGTAAAAGGGATTAATAAAAAGAGGATCAGTTGGGAGCGATTTAAGAAGTGTTTCAAGGAAAATACCTTTCTTCTAGGTATTATGATAGTAAGAGAAAAGATTTCGATGAACTCAAATTGGGACATAAATCTATGCAAGAACATGTCCATGATTTTTTGGAATTGTTAAGGTATGTGGACTATATTAAAGATGAGAGGGTAAAGATCCAATGCTCCTTGGGAGTCTACCTCAAAGTTTCAGAGATAGGATTGAGTTTGTTAATCCACCAAGTCTTGATGAAGACAATAAAATGGCAACGCATTGCTATGAGTAGAGCAAAGTAAAATCAAAGGTTCACCCAGCATGGAAAGGAAATCCAAGAGGGAGGTTTGATCAAAGGAAAAGTAGATTCAAGCCACCATTCAAAAATCAACCAAGAAATTTTCCACAGGTACAGCAAGCACGAAGTGGGAACAAGCCAGCAGTAGCAGCAGAAAAAGCATCAAAAGGGCTACTTCAGTGTTGGGGATGTGGAGGAAACCACATGCTTAAAGATTTCCCACATCGGAGGGAGAATCCCCAAAGTTCGCACAACTTAAAAGGAGCAGCTACAGTGGAGGATATGGAAAGGGAAACGCCTTGAATTTATGCAGCATTGGATAATCATCAAGCAGACCATCAATCAGCAGTAGTGGAAGTGGAAGGTAAGATTGATAAGCAATCTATTTATGTTTTGATTGATCCAGGATCTACTCATAGTTAGGCTTCTCTAAAAGCGGTTGAAGGTTGGTCTCTTAGAAAAATGAACACAGTAAGTCTTGGCTAGTTCTGTTAGCCATGGGGACCAAGAGAAAAGTTAGTGAGGTAGTGATGGAGTGCCCCATGGAGTTGAATGGATTCCTCACAAAAGTAAATTTAAATGTCCTACCATTAGGATCTTATGATTCTCTAATCGGTATGGATTGGTTGGAAAGGCATAGAGCCAAGATAGATTGCTATGAAAATTTACTTGAATGCATTGATGAAGAGGGAAGACCAAGATTGGTAAGAGGAATTCCCAAGCAAGTTTCAGTAAGATAGATTCCAACCTTACAGTTGAAAAAGTTTTATAAGAACGGTTTCCAATTATATGCAGTTCATATATTAGATTCATAAGAGGACAAAGTACCAAGGGTAGAAGACTTCCAGTTGTTGCAATAGTTCAAAGATGTGTTTCCGGATGAAGTGTCGAGACTTCCACCAAAGAGAGATATTGATTTTACCATCGATCTTGTTCTAGGGGCAACGCCAATTTCCAAAGATCCTTATAGAATGAGCACACAAGAATTGATCGAGTTAAAGATGCAGCTATAAGAATTAATGGACAAGAAGTATATTAGACCAAGTGTATCTCCTTGGGGAGCACCGGTGTTATTTGTCCAGAAAAAGGATGGGACTTTAAGGATGTGTATTGATTACAGGCAACTAAATAAAGTGATAGTCAAGAATAAGTACCCATTGCCAAGAATTGATGATTTGTTTGATCAAATGAAGGAAGCTAAAGTGTTTTCAAAGATTGACTTGAGGTCTGGCTATCATCAAGTGGGGATAAAAGAAGAAGACATTCACAAGACAAATTTCCGGACAAGATATGGCCATTATGAGTTCATAGTGGTGCCATTTGGTCTTACCAATGCACCTGCTACATTCATGTGTCTCATGAATAACATCTTCGGCAAATATTTAGATAATTTTGTGATTGTGTTCTTGGATGAAATCCTTCTCTACTCAAGGAATGAAGAAGAACATAATGAGTATTTAAGAATGGTGTTGCAAGTCCTTAGAGAACACCAGTTGTATGCCAAGTTAAGCAAGTGTGAATTCTATCAAAAGAAGGTGCAGCACTTGGGTCATGTCATTTCAAAAGAGGGTATTGCAGTTTATCCAGAGAAGATTAATGCCATCATGGATTGGACTACTCCAAAGAATGTTACAGATGTTAGATATTTCATGGGTCTTGTAGGCTACTACGGAAGATTCATTGAAGGATTCTCCAAGATAGCTCATCCAATCACTTCAATGCAGAGGAAGAATGGCAAGTTTGTATGGTCTGAAAAATGTCAGAAAAGCTTTCAGCAGCTAAAGGAGTTACTTACCCACGCTCCTGTTTTGAAGATAGTAGATCCAAATAAGGATTTTGTAGTGTGCACAGATGCTTGCATTGAAGGGCTAGGTGGAGTGCTCATGCAAGAAGGATTTGTGATTTTCTATGAGTCGAGGAAATTAAAAGAGCATGAAAATAATTATGCCACGCATGATTTAGAATTAGCAACCATAGTACATGCTCCCAAGATGTGGAGACATTATTTGTTGGGAAGAATATTCGAGCTTAGGACAGACCACATGAGCTTGAAGTATTTGTTTGATCAACCAAACTTGAATGCTAGGCAAGCTAGGTGGATGGAATTTCTCTGTGAATTTGATTTTGAAATTAAGCATGTAAAGGGGAAGGATAATAAGGTTGCAGATGCTCTCAGCAGAAAATTCCATATTGCAGTGGTAAGTGTGTGTAAATCATATTTGAAGGCAAGGATTCTAGAACCTCAAAACAGTGATGAAGTTTACCTTCAATTCAAGGAGAAATTACAGCAGGGTAATATGGATGAAGCATGTGCAAGATATCAGCTGGGTGATGATGATGTTCTCATTTACCATGGTACCAGATTGTACATTACAAATAGTGCAGATTTGAAGAAGCTAGTGATGGATGAAATACATCAAATGCCATACTCTGGACACCCAGGATATCAGAAAACTATAACAACAACAAGAAAGTAGTATTTTTGGCATGGTATGAAGAAAGACGTAGATGAGTACATTGCTAGGTGTCAAAAGTGCCAACAGGTCAAGGCAGAGCATCAACATCCAGCGGGATTTTTGCAGCCCTTACCCATTCCAGAGTGGAAGTGGGAAGTGATCTCTATGGATTTTATAACAGGTCTGCCCATGGCAATGAAGAAGCATGATTCAATCATGGTAGTGGTGGACAAGCTATCAAAGGTAGCTCATTTCATTCCAGTCAAGTCCACTCACAAGGCTAATGACATTGCAAATATCTTCATGAGAGAGATATTCAGATTGCATGGATTGCCCAAGGAAATAATTTAAGATCGGGACACAAAGTTCACTTCCAATTTCTGAAAAGGATTGTTTCAGGAATTGGGAACTAGATTAAATTTCAATACAACATATCATCCTCAAACATATGGCCAAACTGAGGGTGAATCAGGTTCTTGAAGACATGCTGAGAATGTATGTGATGGATAAACCATCCAAGTGGGAGGATTACCTACACTTGGTAGAATTTGCATACAATAATGGGCATCAAGCATCATTGGGAATGAGTCCATTTGAGGCATTGTATGGCAAAGGATGTAGGAATCCAGTGAATTGGGATAATTCGGTGAACAGGGTCTTGCTTGGGTCATAGATGATCAAGGAAATGGAACAAGAATGTGTTAAGATCAGGCAGAATTTAAAGGCAGCTCAAGACAGGAAAAAGAGTTATGCAAATTTGAAAAGCGTGCATAAGGAATTTAAGGTTGCGAACCATGTTTATTTGAGAGTGAAACCAAGGAATAGTTCCCTCAAGTTGGGGAGTTGTGCCAAGCTAGAACCAAGATATTGTGGGCCATTTGAAGTCCTTGATAGGATAGGACCAGTTTCATATAGAGTTGCATTTCCTGCTAACATAAGAGCTCATAATGTTTTACATGTTTCTTTGCTTAAGAAGTATGTACATGATCCTAATCATATGAACAGGTGGAACCTGAGGAAGAGTTCCAAGTGGATCCTATGCACATCCTCGACAAGAAGGTCACATTGCTCCGGAACCGAGCCATCGGACAGGTAAAGGTGCAATGGGAGCACCTTAGTCTCGATGAGGCTACATGGGAGATGGAGGATGCCATGAGAGAGGCATTCCCATTTTTGTTCAGTTTTGAGAACACCGAGGACAGTATTGTTCTAAGGGGGAGGGAAATGTAATACCCCCATTTTGACCCTTAGGATATATTAGCTTTTAATGTAATTATTCTATACATGAGATGTATGTTTCCCTAGCGTGGAGCTCAAGGCTAAGGCCCCACTAGTGGATGTTCGGATTTTATTTAAAAAGGCAAGTATTTGATATAATCATATCCATGTGCTATTAAGCCATGGAACATTGTAAAATGATGTAAATATTAATATTGCAATAAAATACCAAAAACTGGCTATGGAAGTAACTAATAAGAGGGGTCCATGTGTATCCACTAAGGAGTGGTGAGGGGGTTATGGAGTTGAACCATATGCTGCCAAATGTCATCTTGAGAACCCATTTGACTTTTCTTGCTGACATTTATTTCTGTTGTAAGGAAGTGGTTGAAGAAATTAGTCCATGGCTTGAATGGAACATGGGCAGCCCAGAAATTTGTATGGCAGGTATGGGATCTGTTTTCTTGACCCACAAGTCACTCTACCTCATGGGAATTTGTTCTTCCTCGTTTCCATTCAATGCTTGAACATCCAAGCATTAGTTTTCATCCATTACACATGCCCATCAGTGAAAAAAAACCAGAAATCACAACTCTGAATGAAGCCACGTTTTGAAGTGCCAAAAATGCCCAGAAATTTGTGTGGACAGTAAAATCCAATGGGGGGTCCATAGACCTGAACCTTGGGGCAAATTTGAGAGTGTTGGATGCCCATAAGTCCATAGGAAAATCCATATTTGATAGCCCAAAAATCCAATTACGGGACAGAGTCATTTGGCCATAGAATTGAGAAAATCCAAGCGTGAATGACAGAGCAGAAGATAGAAAAGAGGTTGAGATTGCTTGATAAACCCAGTGAAGGCTAGAATCTCAAGGATTTAGCAGTTTGGACCTTTCTATGCCCACCCTGAAGAGCACTGGAGGGAAGGGGCACCTGAGGGACTGCGCAGCAGAGAAGGGAACCTTCCTTGTGTTGGGTGTGGTAGGTATTGTGGGTGCCAAGGTTGTTTGAGTTTAGCTTGAGATGTTTGTAGCTTTGTGGTTGAGCTCACTGGCTTATCATACTCCTCCTTGTCTCTTGCATGATTGATAAACCCAATTGTGTGTTGTCTTAGCATGACTGTTTGTGTGAAACCATGGTTGTGAGTGAGCCTTTTTAGTTCCTCCTTAGTGGATACACAGCCCAGCTCAGGGGTGGTCTCTCAGCTGAAAGAATATAGGCTGGACAGAGACCTATGGTTGGGTGGAACATTTCTCTCACATAGCCAGTTGCTTGGACAGTTTCATCTTGAAGATAAGTATTATATATGTGTTTTACTTCTGCAATGTTTTAACTGTTGATGACTTTTATGATCATATGTTGAATGCATGATGCAATTGTGTGTGGATAATGTTTGATTCCGCTGTGTTTATTTGAGTATGAATCTACAAGCATAAGTTTTTATTTATATGAATTTGTTAGTGATGAATGGGGATGAATTCCCAAATAAGCTCAGAATGCCATTCATGTTCCCTTCCTTGCATTGGATGGACGAGAGTGGGACGTGACACCGGTTGCCATAGGTGTGTATGTTTAATTTATGTATCGGTTGCGGCCCGACCCACCGTTTATATTTTATGTTTAAAGTATGATTATGAAAGTGCTTCTAATCTAACTAATGCGTCTAACCTAAATTGATAGGTAGAAGCCTCACAAATGATGCATAGGTTCTTACCTCCCGTCTTACGACTTCTGCCTTATCAATTATCTAACCCTATTCTACACTAACTAATCTATCCTTGCAAGGAGCGAGTTTAAAGAAGAGTAATAATCTGAGAATGCTTATACAAATCCAATAGATATCTATTAATATAAAGTATGCACACTCATAGCAGAAAAAATTACAAAGATAGCTTTGATTATGATTAAACCAATTTATTACTCTGTTATCACACATAAATTTACATAGATAAGTAAAATCATTCAGCATCATTGAAATAGTTCAACAAAATTAAAAAGATCTCACGGCATGAACATGAACAGAAGAAGAAATAGTTATGATATGTTAGTCACACATTCCACGCAAAAATTTGTGCAAGTTCTTCCCAGCAAACAAGTCCTTCCTCATTAGCAGAAAAATAGTTCTCTTACACAATGTATCCAGTCTCTATTTCACTAGAAAATTCCCCCTTTTTCCAATACCCTTCTCCCATATTTATATTACAAGAGAATTTATCTTTGCATGATTGATCAATTCAGCTTCCTCTACATCCTTCGGATTACCAATTTGTCTTTTGTGTCTATCGTCTCTTCTGCTCACAACCTTTCAGCTTCCTCCTCACGTCTTCTTTCTGCTTTCTTTGCGTCCTTGGATTACCAATTTGTCTTTTGTGTCTGTCGCTCCTTCTGCTTGCCACCTTTCAGCTCTCTCCGCGTCCTGAGGAAACAACAAAATCAACGTATAAGAATAATTCATTATTAACACAATACTTCCAGGCAAAGTGATAATGAATATAATATAAATTGCAAAGGTATGATTTATCAATATTGTTTACAAAACAAAAAATTCATACTTCCACAATCTCGTTTCGGCGTGAAAATGATAACTAACGTGGAGGCGGAAAGTCAGAAAAAGGCTTTCGAAAATATCCAAAATCATCTTTTCGCAATCCGCAATGCGGGAGTGAGGAATTGCGGATTACAATTTTAGAAAGTTAGAGCTACAATCTGCAATCCGCAATTGGAACTGCGGGATACAGAACTACGAAAATGCGGGAGACAAATTCAAAGGTCGGAAATGCAGTCCCGCAATTCGTAATGCAGGAGTGCGGAATTGTGGATTACAATTTCAAAAAGTCAAAACTACAATCCGCAATCAGAACTGCAGGATGCGGAACTGTGGAAACGCATGAGACAATTTCAAAGGTCATAAATGCAGTCCACAATCCGCAATCGGAAATGCGGGAATTCGAAATGCGGGAATGTGGAAATGCGGGATTGCGGAAACCATTTCTAAAGGTCGGAAATGCAATCCGCAATCCGCAATTGGAACTATGGAAGGCCTTATCTATTGTTTTTTTCAAAAAAACTAAGTGTCAAAGGTAAGTATGTCTAGGATGAAACAAACTCTGAGTAAAATCAAAAATAAAAGAAGGGGCCCTACAATTTTTTATAAAAAAAATTGGGGATCATGTTGCAGCTGCAACACAGTGTGAAATACTCATGTCAAGGGAAACTTTGAAGGATCCATTTGAGCACAGCGAATGACGAAACTTGCCACTATAGATTGCATATTGTCTTCCATTTTAAACTTCATCATTTTCAACAACTCAGACCCTTTCATTACACTTCTTAAGATATAGAGCCAGCATATACATTGTGTCTAGAATGAAGAGCCACAACTTTCAGTTGGCAAAAACAATTTCAAATCTCTCCAAAACCTCTGCAACCACAAGAAGATCTGTAGTGGCCCAATTTTCCTTCCATGTTTCCGTTCTAACACTCTTCCACCAATCATCATAATCTTCTTCACCATGTAGAGTTCAACAATATCCTTCTGAATACCATAAAATAAAATAAAAATAAAGAAAAAATAAATTAAATATTTCACATAGAAGTGGACGACTAATTTCATGTTTAAATAAAATGTACTTAATGTCTTTTGGGGGGGCTTAATGCGAACAAAGGCTATAATTAGAGATTTAGGCAAGTTATATTATTAAAATTGTTTAGGCAAGTGGTTGATAATAAACAATTATGTTTAATAGTATTTTTTTAAAGTTAAACCATTTTTAATGGATAGATAGTTACCTCGCAGGATTATAAAAGAGGTAGAACCTATAAACAAGAAAGTGTTGTGTGGAGCTTAAGAAACATTAGAAGAAAAGTGTGATTCAATGGCCAAGTCAATCAGCGGGTCATTTGAATATGAAAGTGAAGAAGATGATGGAAGTGGGGTATCTTTTGAAGACGATGGAAATGGGCATCTACTTTTTTGCTACTATGAAGAATAAAATACAAATATGTGTAAAGCAGACATGACATAAGGGCATTTCAAATTCTACACAATAAGATATGGCTTCTATATGCAACACTAACCTTAAGACTAATTACTGGTAGCAGCAGAGCTCGCTTGACGTTTGGGTTCGCGGAGTCTGATTGGTGGTTCCAAATCCTGAGATTGGCCTAGGGAGGTCACGGTTGGATCGCAACTGGGGTTCTCCTGGTTGCAGATCGGTTGAGGCATGCCGCCATAGTCCACAGGATCTACAGATCTAAATGGTGATGTGACGATGGGCACGGGAGGGCCCATCGAATCCAATGCTAGAAGCAGAAAGCGTGCGGGTAAGGGGGGTTGCCTCCCAAAAACCCTAACCATTCTTACCATCCAGGTCAGATCTGACAAGATCAAAGAAAGGGTTGAGCTCTGGAAGGAGAAGGCACTGATTGGCAAATTTGTTGGGATCTGGCCCCGTGAGAAAGATCTGATTCAGTGGATTAAGATCAACTGGAACCCTAAGGGTCATTATGACTTGCATCTGGGGCCAAGGGGTTTTTCACCATCATCTTCTTTAACGTGGAAGACAGAGATAGGGTTTTAGAGGGTGGCCCATACTTCTTTAACTCTGCTGGGTTGTATCTCAGGCCATGGAAAGAGAGATTTAATCCTGAAACGGAGGACATGAAGGTGGCGCCTGTTTGGATCAGGCTCTTCTCTCTGCCCTGCGAATACTGGGATTTGGAGATCTTACAAGACATCGGCAATACCTTGGACGAGTTTCTGAAGGTGGCAGAGCAAACCAAAATCCATAGGTACACTTCTTGTGCTCGGATATGTGTCTACATGGATATTTCGAAAGAATTGCCTGAGGCTATCAGTTTGAACTGGGATGACGAAGAATGGATCCAACCTCTCGACTATGAGCAACTTCCTTTTAGGTGTCGCCTATGTCATGAGTATGGTCACTTCGGAAGGAACTTCCCTAAGGCATCTCAAGCCTCGCCTCCCTCTGGATCCTCTCAGGAAGGCGCAAGAGACAAAGATGGCCCCACCCAGGTGTGTAACAAGAAAAAGAATAGGACGGTGGATCCACAGAAAAAGGGCAAGGAGAAGGCCGACAATGGGATCACCAGCAAAAACTCCTTCCAGATCCTAGAGGAAATGGGAGAAGAATACAAGGCTAGTCCAGTAGAGGAGAACAATCCAGGAAAAACCGGTGTGGAGACAGTGAATGTAACACCCCAGGCTATGCCATCTACAGATCAAGTGGTGATCATGGAGGAGGATGGCGATGAAGAGATGGATCTAGGGGAACTCGATCTAGACGAAATTAAGAAAGAATGTGATAAAAAGGGTAAGGGTTATGTTTCCCATAGGCAACTGGAGTTGCTCCAAGAAGCTATTATCAAATCCAAATCCAGTCAACAACTCGGGATCGCCTCGAATCCGCACAAAGGAAGCAAGAGGAAATCCCCAAATGAGGAACTCATAGAATCGAGCCAGTACCCAACGATAAGGGCAACATTCTCTGAATTTAATAAGGTTACTCAATGAAGCTACTGTCTTGGAACATCCACAGGTGCAACCATCCAAGGAAAATAAAGACTCTGGCCAGAAGGATTAAACAGGAGAAACCTTATGTTCTATTTTTACAAGAAACAAAATGCAATTCTGAAACCATGGAGAAGGTAAGCCAAATAATCTGAAAGGGTAGCAAATTTATGGCGACAGACACCACGGGGATGGCAGGAGGCCTGGCTATCTTATGGCAACCCCATTCTGTGCACCTTTCAGACTGGAGAGCCAACAAATTCTCTATTTCGTCTAATTTTTCGATCTTGGGGGCGGGGGTGAAGGGTACTCTGGTTAACATTTATGGGTCGAGTTCTTTTCCCCACAAACATGTTTTTATTCATTTTTTGCAGTGGCTGGTGGATCAGGCTGCCTTAGGGTCATGGATAGTAGGTGGGTACTTTAACCTAATCTCTTCTCTGTCTGAAAAGAAAGGTGGTAGAAGGATCCTAGACAGATTTCAAGAAGCCTTTAGGGAGCTGTTGGCGAACAACCCGTTTATAGATGTTGAAACTGGTAACGGTTGGCACACTTGGAATAACAAAGGTGGTGGCAATCACCTTGTAGTATCTTGAATCGACAGATTCTTGACTACTGAAGATATTACCCGAGGCACGGGTGAGGTCAGCGCAAGAGTACTGCCCTCTGCAGGCTCCGATCATTGGCCCATTTGCCTTCACTGGGATTGGTCAAACATGATTCTTTATAAACTCTTTAGGTTTGAGAAATTCTGGCTGGAACACAAAGACTTCAAAGATTTGGTGGGATAATGGTGGTAGGAATTGGTCCCCCCTAAGGGTACTGGAATGTTCCAATTCCAAAAAAAGCTCAAAGCTCTTAAATCCAAGATTCGTACATGGAATAAAGAAGACTTTGGCAACATTTTTCAAGATAAGAAAAAATTGATTGAGGACTTGGAGCAAATGCACAGGAAAGGCATGTCTGATGGATGGGATGGTGCTCTAAGGGAGCAGGAACAGAACCTGATGGAGCAACTTGAAGCTAGGGAAAGACAGGAGGAAATCTATTGGAAGCAGAAATCTAGGAACCAATGGCTCCAAGACGGGGAGAAAAACACTAAGTTCTTCCACAACACTGTTGTTCAAAATCACCAAAGATCTAAGATTTTCAAAATCAAAAGAAGTGATGACATACAGGTAGAAACCAGAGGAGAGATTGAAGAATTAGTCAACCACTTTGCTTCTGTATTAAGGGAGGATAGGGTTGATCAGAGTAATGATATCTCTGAAATCGCACGCCTCATTCCTAGACTTGTCACCAGGGACCATAATGAGTTGTTGGGAAAACTTGTCTCTATGCAGGAAGTGGAGGAGGCGTTGAATTAGATGGCTCTGGGGAAAGCTCCTGGTCCGGACGGGTTCACAACCATTTTTTTCCACTTCTTTTGGGATTTGATTAAAAAAGAAGTCCTTGCGATTGTGGAAGAATCACGCAGATGCTGTGGGGTGTTAAACGCTTTTAATGCTACCTTCCTCTCCTTAATTCCGAAGGAGGATGGAGTTGATTCTCCTGATAAGTTCCGACCCATAGCTCTGTGTAATGTGATTTACAAGATTATAACCAAGGTGATTGTGAACACGCTGAAACCTTTGCTCCCCATCCTTATTAGTCCGAAACAGTATGGTTTTGTCGAAGTTCGACAGATTGTGGATGGTATTATTTTGGTACAAGAGACCATTCACTCCCTGAAACTCACAAAAAAACTGGGAATGCTAATCAAATTGGATATAGCTAAATCCTATGATAAGCTAAGCTGGCAATATATGAGAGGCAATATGGAAGCTTTTGGGTTTGACAGGAATTGGGTTGATTGGATCATGAATTTGGTCTCCACTCCTTTCTTCTCTATCCTTCTTAATGGCTCTCCTTCTAGGCTGCTGCAGGCATCTCGGGGTATCCACCAAGGTGACCCTCTATCGCCTTTCCTTTTCATCCTAATGGTTGAAGGGCTGAGTAGGATTTTGCAACACCATGTTGGTGAAGGAAGGATACGAGGTCTTCAACTTCATGTAGGGCTTGACAAGCAAATGCACCAACAATTTGTGGATGACACCATGTTAATGGGGAACCCTTCAGTCCAAGAAGCTCAAGTCTTTAAAAACTGTTTAAAGCTGTTTGCAAAGGCCTCTGGGCTCGAAGCTAATCCGAATAAGTCTCAAGTGTTCTTCTTTAATACTTCGGGAGTCAGCCAACGTAATATCCTAAGGATTCTGGGTTTTGCTAAAGGATCTCTTCCCTCCAAGTATTTAGGGGTCCCCTTCACAAAGGGCATCATTCGCAAGGTATCTTGGCAAGACCTGCTCGATCGGATCCGAAGAAGGATGGCCTGCTGGACTCTTAGACCTTTAAATTTTCCCAACCGCTTGATTCTTATAAAATCAGTCCTCCAAGAAATGCCTTTCTACCTCTTTTCGATGCTCTCAGCCCCAAAATCCATCCTAAAGGAAATTAGGGGTATTCAACGTACTTTCCTCTGGGGGGGAGGGAGGAGAAGTCCAAGTTTGCCCTGGTTAGTTCGGATAAGATCTATAAACCTAAGAATGATGGGTGTCTAGGACTCAGAGATCCTGAGATTCTTAGTTAAGTCTATGGTTCTAAGATATGGTGGAGATGGTGCAATTATAGTTCAGACCCTTGGGCTCGCCTTTGGCATGCGAAATACACTAGGGACAGACTAGCGAGGCACCTGAGTCACTTCAATGACGTAAGGATTGGTTCTCATATTTGGTTAAAATATTTTTATGGTCGACATTTAGTCCAAAACCATAGCTTTGGGAAGTTTATAATGGGGAAGCCGCAAACTTCTGGGATGACTCCTAGAACCAGCTTCCCAAGCTGGGAAATGAACCAAGGTGGAAGACTATTCAAGCCCGAGGCTTGGAGGAAGGTAGAATCAAAGTCTGCGATTACTAGACAGAAGCAACGGCAGAGGGACATAGGAAATGGATTAATCATGGTTGGCTCGAGGGTTTAGCAAGCGACGAGGATCTCCAAGCTTTTAAGTCTACCCTCCAGGAGCGCATCATTTAGACCAAGGCAGGTCATGATAAGCTTCGCTGGGGTCACAACCAGAAAGGAATTTTCAGTATAAAGGAAGCTTATGATATCAGGATCTACAGTGAAGAAGGGGATGATAGCGCTTGGAAAAAGGTTTGGGGAATGAATCTCTGGCCGAAAATAGCAATCTTTTGCTGGCTGGTGGTTTCTAAAAGGATTCTAACAAGTGAAAATTTGAGGAAGCGATGGATCCAGGGACCATCCAGATGCCCCCTGTGCCTCCTCTCAGAGGAATCCATGGGGCATTTATTAGACAACTGCCCCTTTTCCTCCTTGATTTGGGACAGTGGGGGGGCGATATTTAGAAAAAGCAACCAGGCTAGAGATCAATTGGACCATACGATTAAGGATTGGGATTCCAAGGCCTTCTCAAACCCTATCATTAGGACCTTGTGGCTTTTGTTCCCTGGAATGGTAATATGGCATGTCTGGAAGGAGAGGAACAACCGCATTTTTAGGGACAAAAAACACGAACCAAAAGAAGTCTGGAGGAAGTTGGTTAGTGATATGCGGGAGACGATCAGAAGTATCTCTTGGGGGGACAAAGATAGAGTCCTGTCTGAGGCAGAACTGCATATAGCTTCTGGATGGAATATTGATAAATCTGATCTGGAAGGCCTTCGCATAAAAGCCAAAGTCTGCCACCCTTCCAGCCATAATTTTTGGTCTTTTCCATCGCAGCAGGTTTTCAAAGTTAAATTTTGACAGAGCTTCTCGTCGTAATCCGGGGTTGGCGGGATTTCGAGGAGTTTTTCGGAATGCATTTGGCACTATTTTGAAAGTATTTTTTGGGTTCTTAGGTCTTGACTCCAACAACTCGGCCAAACTGGAGGGTCTCATCCAAGGTATCCACCTGGTGATCCGCGAGGGGTGGTTTTCGGCTATCCTGGAAGGGGACTCCAGTGTTATCATCCACATGGCGAAGAGGTTGGCTAGTGGCCAATCAACGAATAAAATTTCCACTAATTGGCAGCTCGTGTACAAGTTGTAACAACTGCAATCCCTTATCACCGGTCACAGTGCAATCTTGTTCAGCCACGTCAAATGGGAGGCCAATAAGGTAGCGGACCTTATGGCCAACCAAGGCATCGCTGGAGGGGGATCCCTGAAAGTCAGTACCCTGGAGGAATTTCGGCATGACACCTGGGCAACACGCTGTCGCCACCTGGCTAGCATCGACATCGATAATTGTAAGAAGATGGCGGCTGGCTCTTAGTCCATGCATGAGCATGACAGACGATGGTTGAAACGGTTTAATGGTGTGTCATATCACCATGGCCAGTCCATTACTCAATGATCCCTTTCCTCATGTTATCTACCGAGATGAGTACGATTGAGTACAAAATCCAGTTAAAGAAGATTGAGAGGATGATTTCGTATCGGACTCCTCCCATAACCATTAGGGTCATTTTAATGAGCGCCTATTGGGAGTGCATTTCCATGATTATGAAGTTGTACGAGCCCAAGTATGAGCGAAGCATTACAGGTCTTTCAATTATGACATCGCGGGTTATATATTACCATAACGGGGATTGTTGTCCTGCACCTAGTTTTCTTTGCTTCAGGTGGGTTCATTCTTGTGTGCTACGTGAGATTTCCTGGAAGTGGGTGGGTTATAGGCTTTCATTGGTTCGCCCGCCAGATAATCATAGAATTGGGATTATGGCCCCACAACGTCGTGCTGGTTCTGAGACTGTCTTGGGTCTGGTTCTGGAAGGCCGAAGGGCAAAGCTCAGTTGTCGATTAACATGGCGAATGATAAGGGTAGGGTCACCAGGGCTCAGATACGAGCCCAGGAGGTTGCTATGTTCTTCCGCGAACGCTTCCCCCCTCTAATACGAGATGATTTAGATTTCATAAAGAAGCAATTATGGGACAAGGCCAGGACTATTCCAGCTAAGGACCTTCGTCAGGAGGTCGAAGATTGGGTGGTCGACCCTGGGATGGCTACTGGTAGGGCTTCAGTATATGAGCGCATGGTTATGACTTATTGGGTTATGAAAAACCTTATGGCCCGTGTTACTATGTCGTGCTAAAACAAGGATTGTGGCGACGAGGAGCCGCTGCGCTCATGGAAATCCCACAATGCGGATTCTCGACTTATGCATCTTAAGATCAACGAAATTGCCAAGAAAATGGGTCTTTCTTTTACCTACTTAGGAATGGAGAGACCTAAGAAGGGGGGGCCCAGCATTCGGCGCAAGCAGAGTACAGTGCAGACGCAGCAGAGGGTCAATACTGAGGCAGAGAATGGCAAGGGAAAGAAGGATCAAGCTAGCAGCGATGGTGCAGTGGTGCCTTGAAACCGGGTTTGCTGTCATAGTTCTTTTTTGTCTTCTAAATTTTATGTGTCTAGCGGCTTTACCATTTGGTTATGGTTGTTAGCTCTCGTTTCTGTTATTTGGGTCAGTTGTATTTGGGATATGGGGGTAGCAAGAAGCTAGTTTGTTTATGGCACTCTTTAGTTTTGTAGAAAATGACTGTGGTTTGTAACTGTTGATAGCTCTATATGAGCGTTTTGCATATGGCTACATTATAGAGATAGGTAGGAGAAGATATGTTGCAAATAAATATTGAATAAAGAGACTTTGAGAGACCATAATGTATACTAAACAACAACCTCTTTTGCATTTTCCAATAGGTACTCTTCAATATCATGGCCATCCACATGCTACCCAGTATTTCTGCAAACAGATTGATGCCTCGTCTATCATGCATACATGTGCTTCTTATATGGAATCATATCCTAGCATTCTTACTCATCCATCTCTCAATGGACACATTTGCAATTGATGCCATAGAGAAAATGATGGTCATTGATTCTCAAAATGGAATAATATGGACCATGGTGACAAACCCATTGTACTATCCATATTCAAATTGAAGAAATGCTCATTCTTTGTGTTAGCCCAATTTTGCAAGTTAGGCACGCTCGTGGTGGACAATACAAGTATAGTGGTCACATTATTAGTTCCTTCCACACCACCTTTTAGATATAATGATTGATTTTTGCAAACTTTTGACCCCAAAAAACATCATTTAATCCCTCAAATGGGTCTTAAAAGGTTCTAGACCCCAAATATGCAAAGTAAGACCTACCCCTAAAATGTGCCCTACAAGCCAATTCATCCAATTTCTCCACCTACAAGGCACCAAAATATATGAAAAAAATATATTGATTCAATTCAGATCATTTAGTCTCAAAGGATCACCATTGTTTGTCTTTTATTACTTTCTTATATAATGATGACAACCCATTGAATTAACCCCTTAGACACATAAAATTATACTGTCTACGTACACACAACTTTCTCCATTTTACAACATATTGAAGTTTTTCTCAGCGTTTCATTTCCCCCGCTTTGGGGATATGCTAGTTATACTTATAAATCATACCAACAAACATTCCTAGAATCATAACATTTGTCAAATTCCATATGCATCACATAATAAAGGCTTCATACTCCTAAATTAATACAAATAAACAATTGTACTACATCTCAACAGTAAAGGTTCAGGCGCATATCTACACAAACTAAGTGTTTTGTATTTGTTGTCCATTAGTTAAACTTCAAGCCTATATTTACACACGTAAAGGAATTTATATTTATTACACACAAATTTGGTTTCAACTCATATTTATACAAGAAAAAAAAATTATATTTGTTTTCCATAGACATATTTTTTAGCAATTTTACCTTCAACTTCCATCATGGATGACTAATCATCTACTTCTTGATCTTCCAAGGCAGCATAAATTCTAGGAATACTCCTTACCACATCATTAACAGTTGTAGCCTCTAGAACATTATGGACAGTCCTAACATTCGCATTTATGTGTAGATATCTCATTAACAAATTCACCTCACCCTAACATTTTAAAGGTCCCTGAAAGGATTCATTTAGTTTTTTTCGTATGGTACTAGTAAGTTGATTTCCACTCCAAGATGGAAAATTTTGTTGAAAGTTGCTCTTTCTAGAATTGTTAGCTTGAAACCCTTTAAACTAATTTATGAATTGTGGGGGGTTTAATCCTTTCCTTCTCTGCTCAGATTTTTATTTTTTCTTTTCTTTCCAACTTTTCAGAATTTATGCTCTATGTTTGTATTGATCATAGCAGAGTTTAGCTTTTCTAATTGTTTCCTCCAATGTTCTAGGTTCATCAAACTTGATTCTATCTCGGTAAGACCGAGGTAAGCAACTTAAGAAATGTTGTATTTTCTTATTGTAGTCTCTAATATATGGAACATATCTTAATAATTCCATAAATTTATTGGCCAACTCATCCACAGTCATTTGTCCTAACTTAAGTTCATGAAATTCTTTAAGTTTTCAATCATAATACCTCTATGAAAGATATTTTGCTTAAATAATTTCTTAAATTGTCTCCAATTTATTTTCTTTTTGCTAACTTTCCTTCCCATTTTAAGGTCTTGCCACCATATGGATACTTTACCATTCAGATTGTAGATTGTCACTATAGCCTTCACGTTACTGGAATAGTCATAAATTTGAAAATATTTTCTCATCATTCGCAACCATGCTTCAACTTCTTCCCTTGTATTCACCTCACCATCAAAAGTAGGCGGTTTAATCTTCTTAAAGTCTCCCTTCATATCACATCTATAATTTTTTTGCTTCCTCTTTTTACGAGATGATACTTTAGATATTCCGTTTACAAAACTTTATGAGACAGATACATCTTCATTAGAGGAATCAATAGAGGTATCTGTTTTATCAATAGAACTTGAATCTTTGTTTCTATAAGACCTCTTCCTCAAAGGACTTTTACCCACATTATTGGAAGTCTTCCTCAATTGTTTTTAGTTCTTTATCTCAACTTTTTTTTTAAACAAGAATGGGTAATTTTATTAGTAGGGGAAAACACGGTTGAGCTTACGCCCAATCAACCCATCATACATAGTCAAAGTGCTCAAATTTCAAGAGTGCCCTAGTTCCTACTGTTACAATACAAAGAGCTGCCAGCTTACGGAATGGGGGACCAAATAGGAATGTCATCATTCTGAATTAGATCTGCAGGGGATAAAAGGCAGCGTGCATTGGCCCTATAATCAGCTTCCTGATTTAGACTCCGGAGGATGTGGAAATAGAAGACAGAGTTGAATTTTTGCAGTAATTTCCGAACACGTTGCAAAGTCTTATTTAACACTATATTATTGAATTGACCACCAGTGTTTAATAGTTTAATAAGGATTTCCGAATCTCCAAAAATTTGAATATCATGATCTTTGTTTCCATGAGCTATCTGACAAGCTTTGAGCAGACCTAATAGTTCAGCCTAATTATTTGTTCCCTGCCCTAACCCCCAGCTGAAACTGCCCTTTAACTGACCATCAGCTGCATAGAATACCCCTCCGGCTCCAGCTCTCCCTAGATTACCTTTAGCTGCCCCATCAAAAAAAATAGTGTCTTTACTTTGGTTCTTCCACCACTGACGAAAATCGGATTCGTTAAGCCGTAGTTGCCACTCAAGGTTACTAATAGGACGGGCAGAAATCTTTTTCCTGGTACACTTTATTGGATCTCCAATCCAACTAATCTCTGCAGGAAGAAGCTTGTGATTTTGATTAGAGGGATGATTTTCCACCGTTTCCAAAAGCAACGCCTTGGCTTTAGCCACAACAACTGCTGGGGTACTCAATTTTTTTTGGAAGATGCCATCATTTTTGGCTAGCCACACTTCCCAGCATAGATATTTGGGGACTACCTGCCAAATCTTGGACCATAAAGATTTGCTCTTAATCACCCGAGGATAACGTTCTGTCCAAGTGGAAAATAAGTGGACAACATTGCACTGAGCTGGTGTTTGAACATTGAGGCCTTTCAAAGCTAGTTGCCACACCTCCTGCACAAATGGGCAATCAATGAACACATGCCCGATTGTTTCCTCGGCTGAATGACAAAGTGAACATCTGTGCAGCCCTATTATTCCACGCTTTGCGAGATTTTCACCTATCAATATTCTTCTGTGCAGAAGAACCCAGCTGAAAAAATTAATTTTAGGAATAGCAAAGGAATCCCATACCTACTTCCAAATAGCGTTTGGTTGTGTTTGTAGATGCTGCGACTGAAGAGCAGCAAATCCAAGAGCTGTTATATATTCTCCCGTCATTCCCCAACCCCATTTATCCCTTATTCTAATATGCACCGGAGCTAATCCAATAAGTGCTGTCAACAACGAATTCAATTGCTTGATCATCCTATCCGGCAACCTAGGCAGATTCCATTCATGCCAATTGCCATCCTGATCTCATTTTGAGATGCCTGCAAGCTTGATGACGCCACGTTGGGTGAGCCAGCTACGTAGCTCGTGGAGTTCCTCATGCTGCCTGAGAGGTGGGCATCCCATAATTTTATCCTTCCAGAGAGAAATCCGTCGACCATTACCTGTATTCGGTAGAGAAAAATTTTAAAAAACTCCCACCCACGGCTGCAGAGTTTCCACATCGTGGTGCCCTTGCGTGCTGTAGCTTTGTCCATACTGTATTCTGATACATCATTCAAGTATTTTTTAATTAGGACACTGCTTACTGGTTGATTGGGATTGGAGAAGATATTCCAAAGCATCTTTCCACCAAGAGCCAGATTCGCAAGCCCTGGATCTCTAACTTGCAGACCTCCTGTTGCAAATGGTTTTTTCACAACTTCCCAGCATACTAAGTGAAAAAAATTTTGATTCCCATTTCCACCTTGCCTCAAAAAGGTACGCATGAGCTTAGCAATCTGCTCAGCAATCATTTTAGGTGCCAATAAAAACGCTGCTTGATAGAGAGGCAGAGAAGAGATTACATATTTTATAAGGATTAATTTCCCAGCTTTGGTAAGCCACTTCCCTCCCCAAGCTGTAATTCTGGATTTAATTGTGCTAATTACCTCAAGCCAGTGAGTAGCCTTGGTAATTCCCAGGGTTAATGGCAGACCCAGATATTTAAAAGTATCCCAATCTACAAAGCCAACATAGCCTAAGTAATGAGCAATACGCTGAATGGTAGCATGATTCACATTCCAACCGTACACTGCACATTTTCTCTTATTGAGAAGAGCTCCAGAAACTCTGCGGAAACTTTGTATAATTTCGTTGAAGACCCTAGAAATTTTGACAGAGGCTCCTCCCAGCAGGAGAGAATCATCAGCGAATAGGGAGTGATTAATGGGGTCAAGGGATTTCGTCACTCTTATGCCTGGAGCTGTTCCTTTAGCCTTCTCTGCATTCAACTTTCTGCTGAGGGAATCTACCATCAAAATGTATAAGAATGGAGACAGTGGGAAGCCCTGCCTTATACCCCGAGAACATTGGAAATAATTGGCGATCTCCCATTCACTAAAGGTGCTAACCATGGCCAACCTATACAAGCTTTGATCAGCCTTACAAAATTGGCACTAAATCCGAATGATAGAAGAACTTGAAACAAGAAGGAGTGTCTTACCCAGTTGAAGGCATTAGCCATGGCAAGCTTAATGATCATCCCTTGTTCTTTGCGCTGGTGGCTGGAATGAATGGTTTCCTGCACAATGGTCACATTATCCAAGATATTCCTACCTTTCACGAACCCACCCTGAATGGAGGAGATGAGATTGTCCAGCAATGGCTTAAGTCTATTGGCAAGAAGTTTAGTCATAATTTTATAAGATGAGTTGCACAATGAGATAGGCCTAAATCTATCGAAGGTTCCAGGATTTGATTCTTTAGGGATTAAAGCCAAAAATGTAGAGTTAATGCTGCCCCCGACCTTGGATTTTTGGAGAAAGCCCCCGATCATACGAAGTAAATCCACCTTGATTAATTCCCAACAAATTCTGTAAAAATATATGGAAAAGCCATCCGGACCCGGGGCTTTGTCCGGCTCCATTGTCCAAATAATATTGCTTATTTATGTTTCAGTGAAGGGCTTCAAGAGGCCTGCATTCTCATTCTGACCTACCAGTCTCAAAATATGAGCGAGGAATTCAGTAAATTCCTCCTCTGTATCCATTCCTTTTTCGGTAAAAAGCTCCTGAAAATAAAAAGTTGCTACCTCTTTCAATTGAGCTATTTCTTTATGAACAGACCCATTAGAATCAGTGATTTCTTCCAGATGATTATGAGCAAGTCGAGCTTTGAATTGTTTATGAAAAAAAGGTGTATTTCTATCTCCCGATTTCAGCCAGAGGCTTCTCGATTTGAGTCTCCAATACTCTTCCTCCTGTCTGAAAGATTGAAGAGTTATGCGTTGAGCATCTTGTTCCTTTTGAAGGGCAGAATGAGTGATATCTTTGGTTTCCATTTCCAATTGCAAGTCTGTCAGCTAAATGGTTGACTGTTTTCTATAGCTCGTTGGTGAAATAATGGGCTTTTTTATCCATGATTTTAAAGCCACCTTGGTAGCCTTAATTTTCTGATCCCAAACAAAGCTGGGCGACCCATTAACAGGAGTTCTCCAGGCATTGTGGACAGTTTCCTCGAAGCCATCTCTTTCAGCCCATAAAGGATTAAACCGAAAGGGGATTGGTCCCAAATTTTTTTCCTCCTCAAACTGCAGCAAGATAGGTTTAGGGTCCGATGTCATTTTTTGCAGAATTTTGGAGGAGATGATCTTTGTTCCAAGTAGAAAGGAGGTCTGAATTAAGAATCTATCCAGCCGGGTAGATATATGTTGATCCCTGACGCGATTGTTGGTCTAGGTGTATAAACCTTTTTTTGGTTTAATATTTAATATATCCCAATGCTGAAGAAGATCTTTGACCAAAGTGAGGATCTGGTCTCGATTAGTATTCCCACCACGTTTCTCCTTTGGTTCAAAAATGAGATTGAAATCACCGCAAGAATTATATTCTTGGGGGATCTTGACTCAAGGAAGACAGACAAAGATTGCCAACACTCTCTCTTTTCAACATTGTGGACAAGGACATACAAATTGATGAGGGAAAATGACATATTACTCATTTTGTGCATGAGGTAGGTATATATCCAATGTTGTGTCTCATATGAACTTTTGAGATGGAATTTATCCTCCTCCCACAGAGTTGCCAGCCCTCTGGAGGAGCCCCTAGCCCCCTAGCACTGACTGCTCTCCCGACATTCTTTTTCCAATTCAACTTACTGAGAAGAAGGAGAGCTTCCCCTTCGATTTTAGTCTCTTGGAGCATGAGGATCTCAGGAAACTCAGATTTCACCAAATTTTTTACAGCTTCGGCTTTTAAAGGATTCCCCAATCCTTGGTAATTCCAAGAGACTAAACGCATTACTTGCTGGCTGATGAGGGTGCAGCTCCTCCCTTGGGAGGTCTGTTTTTGGTATTTCTGCCAATGGACATCTCAATTGTTGATTGACTACCTTTCATTTTTTGCATCTCCGCTTCTTCTGCCCTTGTCTCCCAGTGAGATTTTCTCCCAACTCTTTTCAATGGCCTCTCAAAGGTCTCATCTTTCGAAGAGCTTGAGATCTCCGGAGTTTTCTTTCTTACAATTTCAACATATGAGAGAGGGCTCGTAACTCCAATAGAGGATCCATCCTATAGGGGTGCAGTCTCTTCATGGGATTTGTATTCAGCATTGGAGATGGGCTGTTGTTCAGCCTCTTCTGCAATTGAAACTAGAGATTCCTCTGGAATTCTGAGACTTTTAAATGGGTTATTGGATGTCTCCATTCTTCGTGGTCCTGAGCTCCCTTCACCTTGTGACTGTCCAGAGGATGGGCCTTCATTACCCATAGGCTTTCCTTTGCCTTTTGATCTGCTAACTTGTTTTGCTGCAATTGGCTTCTGAGCTGGGGTCCAATGATTGTCTTTTGCATTGTCTTTCTCCTCCTCTCCCTTCTTCTTGCAGTGTTTGGAAAAATGTCCATACCCATGGCAAAATCGACATTTGAATGGTAATTGCTCATAATCTAGCTCTTGTATGTACGACCAATCCGCCACTGTGAGTTTTATTGCTTCGGGCGACCCTATTTCCAAATCCACCTCCACACAAATTCTGGCACAGGTGTACTGATCCTTCCTCTTGACCTGGTCAATGTATTTCCCCAGCTTATTCCCTATAGCTTCCAACGATTTGGGGTTCCAACAGTGTAATGGTAAACGAGGCAAGCGAACCCAGACTGGGATAGCCGAGGGCACGTCTTGCGTCGGATCAAAGTTTGGTGTCCATTTGTTCAGATATAGACCCTGAGGGCCCATAAAATAAGGTTTGTTCCTAAAAATTAAGTTTCTGTCCTCTACATTGGCAAATACAAAAACGAAGAAGCCCTTACCCACTAGATAACTACTGATGCCTTCTTGGGTCAATGTTCGCCAGTTTCTTTGTACCAGATGTCCACTGCTTTAGGTGAAGGCTAGAGGCCGGTGAATTGCCCTATGAGCCCTCTTTCTGCTAGATTCAATGCTGATCTGCACGGGTCTTCAGATGGTAGATCTACAGTAGGGATGCTAGCCATTCTTTTGACGAATTTATGTTGTTGCTCACTCGGGGGCCGTTTCCCACAGGCAGCCACAAGCTTCTTGAATGTATCAATTTTGGGCAGGGGAGGGAGGGCCTTGGGGCCTCCTCCATCAGCCATAGCTACTTGGATCAATATGTTTTCCTGTGTAATCCCTGCCCTCGAGGTTGAACTAAGTTTCTCTCTACGTGAAGGTCTCAGATCCTTCCTGCATGGGGGTTTAACGGTTTCTTGGACCGAAAAAATATCCTTTGATCTACACAAATTTTGAATAACCGTTCTTTATCTCAATTAGAATTTGTAGGAAAATAACATTTAATTCTTGTTGTTCTTCCCGGGCTTTAACCAATTTCTCATTGTTAGATTTAAAACTCTATATCTTCGCTCGTAAACTTCTCGTAGTTTCAATCATATCATAATGTATTTCCATATCCCTCCTTTCATTTGACCCCATCTCTGTTCCCATACATGTTTGGTTTGCAACTGCTCAAGGACTTGGCATATCCTCCATAGTGAAAATAATTGATATAATCCTCCAATATTTACTTAACAAGGCAATAAAATTTCTACAGGTTTCTTCTCCCCCCTCTCTCTTCATATAAAAAATTATAATTTATTAGTTAGATAGTCTTTAAAACATTGTTGATTTCATTATCTTGAACCCATATGATCTCGTAGTGTTGAAACTTCACTTTAATACCAAACTGTAACATACCTCCTTAAATACTATTTACTCATATTTTAAAATTTCTTTTAGGTTGATTATTTATTTGATTATAACTTAACAATCTTTGAATATCAACACAATGTTCCTCAAAATTGCAATGTTGTGGACTAGCTCTTCGTTGAGCATTGTTTTCTTTTTAGAAATACAAATCTCTCTATGGTTAAAATTATATGTGTCTTTTGTACCTAATGAAGTATTTGTCATCTTCATAAGTTTTGAATTACAAGTCAATTGAGTGTAGATCGGGTGGTTGGGAGGAATGTTGTTATCCTCCTTACCTAGGTTCAAATCTTGCTTCGTGACACTTGCTCCTTGGGAGCCAACTTTCTATGTAATGATTGTAAATCTAGCCATACCTTAATTCTTTCAGAATAACAAGTGTTGGTATTTTCCGAAAAAATAAAAAATAAAAAATAAAAATAAAAATAAAATAAAATAAAATTTGAATTACAAACTTATATAAGCTTGGTCATAAGCCACGAAATTCTAAACATAACCTTTACTTTTTATATCACACGCCAATTAATTTGGCGCTTTGATAGCTACACAATGGAAATTTGGCGATTTGTATACTTTCTAGCAATGCTTATGTATATTTGTTTTCGTGTCTAGAAACATAATGTTTAATTATATATATAATTTACCTATATACAATGAATGATCTAATTCAAAAGTCCTTTGAAATGGATAGGCTATTTTACCATTTTATTATCAACATATGTCATATCAAATAAACAAGAATTTGACCTAATTATAATAATTTTTTAGCATTCCTATGATAGGATTATGGGTCATTGACACAAGGTTATGGTTTATGGTTTGGATTCGATTTGGCATGAAATTTATGAACAAAAAGGGAGGCCTTGAAACAACCATTGGATCCATGTGAATACTTTTTTTCAAAAGAAAAAATAACAATGTCATTATATTAAATAGTATAATAGGACAACAAAAGATCATAAAGCATTCTATTAGGAACCATAATCCTCGTCACATGGGCGAAATATCTCAAAACAAGGGCCACACCTGAAACAAGAGAATAGTCCATGTGAATACATCTCTTCATATTTACTTGGGCCTTGTGTTCATGTCCCCACACACCTTTACAATGACTCCAATGTTGATGATCGTATCTCTATTACATAATTGTTCAATGCATTGTATGACAAGTGTCTACTTGTACGTGAAAATAATGCCATGCGTATCTAAACAAGGGACATGTCTTATGCAATGTACATTTCTTCTAATATATTCTACTTGCATGTATACTGTAATATTTTTTTTTTAATTCTATACAGAATACACAATAAATAAATATGAGTCTTTTAATATAAAGAAAATCACAACAGAAATTAATAATGATTGACTCGGAAAGAATGTGTATTTGTTTCTATAATATATAATCTTCCACAACTTACTTGGAAAACCCCCAAAGCACCCAATCGTAGGATTGCTTAAAAACATTTAAGTCTTTATGCCCTCAACAACCACACCCGAACTAGGCCATGATACCATTAGGGTTAAGGAGAGCTTAGGGCTCAAGTTTTTGTTTTCAATTTTTCTATCTCAGATAAAATGTCCTTTCAACCTGCAATCATTTATGCCAAACAATGTACACTCTTCAATTACCACACCTAACACTTGTAGTGCTCAAAACAATGTGTAAGTAAAAGTCCTTAGTACACTTGTTTGTACTCAGTCTAAGAAGTTAACTTTTACCAATCTTTAAGCTTATAAGTATCGAGCAATCACATTACTTGCCTCATACAACACTTCAATGTGCTATGTGTATGATCATTGAAAGTCCTTAATGTACTTAGCCAAATTAAACTTGAACCTTCATGTACTATGTGTTTCTCATAGCCACATACCAAAGTACAAAAGTTCATTAATTTCTACTTTCCTTTATTCCCATTGTTCATCACTCTAATGCCTCTCCCCTCTTTGTTTCTTGTTTCTATGATTCCCCCTCTCCACTCCACTTGAATGAGACTATGGGATAATGAATGAGTTCTTTTTATGACTCTTTCTTGTCCTAGATAATAGGGAGACACCTCAACACTATATTTTAGGATTTATGGCTAACTTTAAGGAAGAGGTTTTGGCCACTTTGTTTCTCTAAGGAAGGAGATGGGTTTAAATTAATACATGGACTCCTTGTCGTGTTTTATCTTCTACACTAATGGTATCATGGTCCCTTATTTATTTCAGTTTTGTTTGGATGTTTAAATAGAATGTTTAAAAATAATTACATTCACGCCACATTAAAACAATATTCATGGTGTATCATTACCTAAAATAACTAATTCATAGTTAGCGATAACTTTAAGGGTAATATCTTGGGTATTACAATATGACACCTAAAAGATCCCATACCTATTGACCCGAGCTTCAAAGAACACATAAGTCGATATTATGGGTCCCATTATATCAATGTGAATAAATCCCATTATATGTGATACCCCATACACTGGTGGTGTAACTCATATGGCTTGTCCTTCTACCTAGATCAGGTGAAAAGTCAACCTCATCCAACTCTATTCTCCCTTCTTCTTTTTTTCACACGAAAAAGTTCATACTATTAATACTGGTAATAGTAAAATGGAGTATACAAGCACTTGCTTAAAAGAAATGTCCACATCAGGCCCAAACAACAGCCCAACAAAAGATAATCACCGCCAACAAAGGCAAGCACAAAAATAGTAAGATTGGCCAAATTACATCGGGCCAATCTAAAACACCAAACGGATGGATCCATAGTCCAGAACAATCAACAATGATCATATGAAGTAAACTCGTATCATAACATATCAAAGCAATAGCATATCAAAATGATAACTATCCACATCAATGAGCAAAAAAAAAAAACCTGCTGAAACCATGCCCATCCAAAAACGAGCATCCCCCATCAAGGAGATCAAGAACCTGCAGAAAGAAATGGGCGACACCAAAACAATGTCAATGAGAAACCACTTAACAGACTCAGAAAAAAGCCAAGGAAGACTAATCCAGCAGGTGATTGTCACCCCACTCCTCCAAGAAAATAGTGCCCTCTGGAACTGATAAAGCCCGCTTTGATAGATGATCAGCCAAAGAGTTGTGTTCTCTAAACACATGAACAAAAGAAATTTGACCGAAGCAATTAATCAAACGTTGAGTATCCCTCAACCAGAAATCCAGCTGGATGAACTTCAAAACGCATTTCAAGCGGGCCAAAGAGATTATAACCTTTGAATCCCCCCACACAAGAAGACGTGGGATATTGTGAACCGAGGAGATATATAGTAATATTAACCACAAGGCAATAAGTTCACTCTTGGTATTGGTTCCCACACCACAATTCATCTAAATATGAAGCATGTGGGAATCTGAGAAGTATATAACAGCTCCAAACCCGCTGCAGCAGGACACAGATTGTGAAGCTCCGTCGAAAGCACTCCAAGGAAAAGAAACCACAACACAGGGAGCAGGACGAGGAGAGTGACGACTAGAAACACCACCCATTGAAAGCAACCCCAAAACCTCATGGAAACAGACCACCACCCGACAGGAAAGCCAATGTACATTGGAGACGGAGCCCTAAAAAATGAGCAAATTCCTTACTCGCCATATCTCCCAGGTCGTGAAAACAGGCAAAGATATAAAAGACGAACCGGTCGGAGACCAGTACTGAAAGTTTTCCAGAAAAGATGGTTGAATCCACAGATAAGAACACCCAACCTCAGAACAAACACCCCGCCAAACCGACCGGGAGAAAGAACAATTCAAGAAGAGATGGTCGATAGATTCCTCCGCCACACCGCACAAAACATAGCGACCAGGACTTGCCAGCCCTTGCTTGAGTAGATTATCCTAAGTGAGAATGCAGTTGTCCAATACCAGCCACAGGAAACACTTGAGTTTAAGAGGAATGTGTAGCAACCAAACCAAAACATACCACCACTGAACCGATCGTCGCAACCAGGAGAACATGGATGAGTAGGTCGAACAAGTAGAGACCATTCCCGTCACTCTATCCCATGACCACACCAACTGATCTAGGCAATCCCATAAGTGGATATTGAATATCTTAAGGTATGAGATGTACCGAGTCCAGTCCACACCCAGAATACCAACAAAACCCAGCTGCTCAACACTGATCCAAGAGAAGCGTGCACCATTCGAGGGAAAAGGGACAATGTGATTAAGAGTGAAGTAGCGCTTTGATCTCAATGCCAAAATGAGATCAGAGGATAGTTTAAAATCCCAAGGACCACCCAGAATAGGATCTTCACCCAATTTGATCTGACGGCCATTACCCGGAACCCATGAAAGCCAGTTCGCAATCGTCTGAAAGGACCCCAACAAACTATTCCATGTGTTGGAAAACTCCCGAGGCTTTGGATGACCATAACAGAACCATTGAGGAATCGTCAAATTCTTAATGTACTTGTCTTTATGATCGATCCCCAAAGGGAGTCCACAGTCAATGCTCGCCACAGACTTTTAGCCTTAAGAGTTATGCCAAACGCATCCATATTCTTGATGCCCCAACCCCCACATGAAAATAGTTGGGCCAGGGCCTGCCACCCGACCAAATGGAAACGACGTTTATCACCACCACCCTCCCAAATGAATTTGAAAATTCTCTGTCGGATCCCCGAAAGTATGGCCTTAGGAACTTTGCACATTGAAAGCCAATAGAAAGCTAAATTACGTAACACTAATATGGCAAGAGTGATGTGACCCCCTAAGGATAACCATTTCCAGCACCAATGATTGATTATTTTATCAAATCTTTGTAGGAGCCATCGCCAGTCTTGGATCAGATAACAGTTCGGTTTGATGAAGAAACCCAGGTAGGTAGTGCCCTCCTCCAGATTTTTGTAGTTGAAAGGCAGAAGGAGCTTAATTTGGGCTAAAATTTCATCCTCCACCTCATAGAAAGGGAGAGACGATTTTTCATTACTAATGAGCATGCCCGAGGCTTTGCAGAACATATCCAAAATAGCTTTTGTCTCCACCCATTCCGCTAGAGAACCCCCCCCCCCCCATATAACATCACATCATCCACAAATAACGTGTGGGTGACCACAGTGTGTGGAGCAGCCAATAAGCCCGGAAGTTTCTGCTTAGTCCGACATCTGATAATGAGCTTACTGAGTCCTTCAATAACCAAGATAAAGAGAATCGGTGAAAGGGGGAATCCCTACCTTAACCCCCAAGAGCTTTTGAAGAAATAAGAAATTATGCCATTTATGATGACCGCAAAATTTACCAAAGACACACATGCCATGATACATTTCATAACCACCCAAGGGAGACCAATTTGGATCAAGATTAACTTTAAAAAGGACTAGTCCACCCTGTCATATGCCTTCACAATATCCAGTTTCAACAAGATAGCATTTAAATGTTGTGTCTTAATAGAGTGAAAAGTCTCCTAAGCCACCCCCACAGCATCCAAGATTTGGCGGTCATGAAGAAACCCAAACTTTTCCCTTGAAATGAACTTTGATAGCCCCGGTTTCAATCTAACAGCAATGATCTTGGTAATGATCTTATAAATTAAATTACAGAGAGAGATCGGTCGAAAATTATTAAAACTATCAAGATGTGAAGACTTTGGAATGAGAGTCAGAAAAGTGGAGTTGATCGCACCTGAGACCAAACCCATAATTCTTGATTCCTCCACTGCCATGAGAATATCTAGACCCATAATATCAAAGAAATGAAGGAATAATTCCACAAACCACCCGTCCGGACTTGGAGTTTTATCTTTGGAAAACCCCTTAAGGACCACCTCAATTTTAGACAGATTCATCGGAGCAAAAATTCCATCACCCTCCTCCAGAGTGAACATCTGTGGATACTCTTTAATAACCTTGAATTGATCAAGCAAGGAGATCAAACTAGGATCCATGAAAATGTTCTGAAAATGTTGGACCGCAACCATATGCAAATCCTTTTGTGATCATATTTTTCTCCCAGCATGATCATTGAGCTCCCAAATAACATTATGATTTTTCCGAGAGTCCGCGAATTTATGAAATTTTTTTGTATTGTTGTCCCTGGCCTTAATCCAGAGTGCATGACTCTTCAGACGCCAGGATTCCTCCTGGAATTTGAGAAATTTAATTTTTTACCCTCTAGATCACAAAGTTTGATAGAAGTCGGGCCCTGGATAGGAGAGGACCGGTGAGCAGCTAAGATGTCATCAATCTCAACTTCAACCAAAGAAAGTTCCAATGCCAACGGTTCCTTACGCTTTCTTTCCCAGGCAATAATGTGAGATTTGAGACACTTCAATTTTTTTACCAAACTATCCATTGCAAAAACACCATCCGCAATCACCAAATTATTCCAAAAAGTAGATACCTCCCCGCAAAAATCAGCCTTAGAAAGCCAGGAGGAGTTGAACTTGAAAGGGTATGTTGCTTTAGTGTCCACCAAGTCGAATTGAAAGAAAATGGGAACATGATCACTAATGTGAATGTCCTGTGACCAGGATCTGAATTTGGAAAAACTAGCCAAAAGATTATCTGAGATCAAGAAACGATCCAGTCTTTTTGCAACAAAATCCATGCCCTAACGGCCATTCCTCCACATAGGAGACAAAGGAAACGAAGCAATGTCCACCATATCCTAGGACGAGAACATATTATGAAAGAAAGTGCCCAAGGGACCCAATTTAGCATGTCTACCCCACAATTCACCCACAGACCATGTAAAATTTAAGTCCCCGGTGAGAATGAGATTTTCCAGATTTAATAGATTGTCCACACATACCGCCTCCCAAAAAGAGCGTCGGTCCACATAAGGCCCATAACAGTTGATGAAGTTTAGCTCCGTATCGAAGCCAACCAAGCGACCAGATAGAAGGATCCCCGCCTTAGTCACATAGGGGCACAAATTTAAGACAAGAGAGTTCCAGGCAGCCAAAAGAGCCCTAGAAAATCCTTCCGCACTGATAACACAAATTCTCCAGTTTGGTTTGAGTTTGGTAAAGAAAACACGAGCTTGCAACTCCGATACCATAGTTTCTTGCAGTAAGACGATGTCAGGATTTTGTAATAGTAGCAAACATTTGAGGGCAAGCTGTTTTGGGAGGCCCCCCACTCCCCGCACATTGAGGGAGAGACAGATCATTTCTTCACCCTGGAAAGGGATTTAATATCTCTAAGCACCCCAGAATCAGAAGGAGAGTCACAGATGGTGCCCAAAGAACCCACCAATTGGTTAACAAGAGTCCTCTTAGCAATACCCCTCCTAGCATTGCGGGTTTTCACGGGAGAAAGGTCCGTGGCAAGGCCCCCCTCCCTGACACCCAGAACCAAATTGTTGTTTGAAGGAGAATCAATAGACAAAATAGGATCCCTCCCAACCTCCACAGATACTTCCCGGTTTTTTAGGAAACAGGGAATCATTTTTTTTTAACTACCTCGGAGAAAGAGGGCACATGGATGCAACGCAACTGTTCCAGAGGAGTAAAAACCTCATCATGCGTGGGGTTTGCATCCGAAGACTGTGTCATATCTAAAGGAGCCGAAGAGGTTGACCCCTCCCTATAAACAAAGTAATTGCTCTCACTCCTTACTTCATTAACCTATAGTTCAATTATTTATTATATTTATATTTGTAATTCTTTTATTTTATTTTAAATCTTATTTTATATATTATTTAATCAATGATAATAATAACTCACCAAGCTCTTATTATTAAATTATTTGTCACAAACATAAATAAAATAATAAATATATATAAACTAACAATTAATTAATAATAATAATATTTATAAGAGAACACGACTCCTCTCAAAGGGTGCCTAACAATTAATAAAAAAGGCCCTCAATGTAATATTATTCATCACATTCAATTATTATTCAATATGTATTATGTATGAAGATGGATCTCTTCTTTATTCGGATATGGATTCTCCATAACACACAGATTCAGTGTTACATTATTTTACTTTATATGAATAGTTTGGGTAAGAAATGCCTTCACGGGAGATTAAGAAATAGGGAGAGATGGAGATGGAGATGGGGTTTTTGGCGACCATTGGGGCGGGGGGAGGGTTTTAGAGACTACTAGATCTCTGGGCAGGATGATCAGAAGGGGTTGCAGTAGGAGCTTGGAGTCAAGTTGATTCTCAAAATCAACCCAGTACCAACCAAGGATAAAAAAAAGTGGGAATCACAACTGTTGCACTCATTTTGATTAGGTCTGCTACTAGGGTTTTCAGTTTTTAACATTGTTCTCCCTCAGGCCAAGTTTATTTTTGGTATTTTGAGGGAATTTGTTATATTTTGGTGGGATTACTTTTTAGACCTATTTTGCAAAAAAAAAAATCCCCATTGACTTGTGTCTTGTATGCATTGTTCTACGCCCTGCATTCTGGTACCTGGGTTGTTTTTTGGATGGGTGTCAAGACTAATTTTGGACGGGTATCGGTTTCCTTTCAAGGGTGGATTGATAATAACGGTCAAGTTTACTTGGGTATTGGCTTTATCCCTTTTCAAGATTTCTTTTCCTTATTATAACTCGCCCGAACTTGTGACGGGTGTTGGGCAAATAGGGTTTGGACATATGACTGGTGGCGGTGGTAGTGTTGATCGTCTTCCTGCAACAGATGAGATTTTTGTTCAGAGGAAAAGCCTATGTGGGGAGAAGTCGCGGAGCCGAAGGAGATTGAAGGCGGTGAAGGTGAGGGAAGGATTGGATCAGTTTTTCATTGAGGAGAATATAAACCTTGACAGAGTGGAAATGTTGGCGAGCAGAGCCCTGGTTGGGCGGATTGAATTTGCTTGGGGTAGTCGTGGAGAAATCCTGGAATGGGTGAACCAAAATTAGGCTCTGGTTGTTGGTTTGGCACCTAGGGTTGACCTATTGTTGAATAGATGGATTCTCTTTGTATTAGCAGATCTTGAGCGTATTGAGGATATTTTGGAACGAACTTGGCTTTTCAAAGAAGGTTCCATTGTATTAAAGCGGTGGCATATCACCTTTGATCCATTGAAGGAGAAGCAAACTCGCAGACACCTGTGGATGTTAGTTCCTGGCTTACCCATCACGCTTTAGACTGAGAATATTTTAACTGGTTTGGCAAATGAAATGGGTAAATTCATAAGTTTGGATAAGAAATCCCTGTTCGGTGTGGATAGGCGACTGGCTCGAGTTATGGTTGAATTTGACATAGCAAAGGGTTTGCTGACGGAAATGGAGGTTACATGGGGTCATCGTTCTTTTCGACAGTGACTAGACTACTATAAGATACCCTTCTGTTGCTATAATTGCAGAGATATGGGTGACATTATGGCTAAATTCCCTAAACTGTTGTGAGATGCTCGTGCTAATTATTCCTCCTGGGTTTCAGGTTCGGATACATCAGGCTGCTTAAATTTAGATTGCAGGCTTTATCCTCCTCTGTATTCAAATCTAGCGAGTAAGTTATCTCCATCTTCTACTATGCCCTACAAAGATGTTTCCAAAGTTGAATTTGATTTTTACATTGAAGCAAAAAAACCCCTAGATAGGCGTATTTCAAATGGGGATGTTATATTAAATTTGGGGGGTCTCTCTACACCTGATAAGACCCATGAGAAGGTATTGAACTGAACTGATAATGGGGGTAACAATGATGCCCGCTCACAAACCGTGGTTTTCCATTCTCTAGAATGTCTTCAGGTGCCCATAATTTTAGCCTCTGAGAGACAAAGTGAACATTTGGGGAAGGTCAATGTACATGGGTTTTCTTCCTTTGTTGAGTAGGCCAGGGTTTTTACCGCAGAATAAAGGGTTGTCTTAAATTATTGTGGATATAATCCTACTTCCCAAGTTGAATGTTTTACACCGTTGACGATGTATTAAAAAAATCCATCTTCGAACCCAGATGTCATACCCATTCAGTGTTTACGTTTTCAGAACGTAACCATCAGAAAAATAAGAAAAAAATGAAGGATATTACATAGGAAGACGAAGATCCCTGTTACAAACCTATTTCATCTAGAATTGATGATTATGATAAAGAAAACACCAATTTTCCTTATGTTGGTTCCTTTGGGGCACTTGGAGCAAAGAAGCCCCTTTTGGGGGGTGATTAATGAAATTTTTGTCTATTAATGTGAGGGGATTGGGGAAGGATTCTAGGGTTAGGGCCTTAACCAATTTATTTCATTCTACTAGACCATATATTATCTTACTACAGGAAACCATGTGTGATGAATCTTGTGCGGTGAAGAAGCTTGCTGGTATTTTGCCTGGTTGGGAACTATTGGCTGTAGGTTCTACTGGTCTGCTTGGTGGTTTATTAGTTGGTTGGAATCCCCTCTTTTTTAATTTTCGATCTTTTAAGACAAAATGGGGCATTTTCTTTGAAGGGTGGAGTGAGATTTTAAACAAGACATTGTCTATTTTGAACTGTTACAGTCCCTATAAGGATAGGGTTTCTTCCTAGGAATCCCTTAAGTCTTTTGGGATGCTAAGTATAGAAAATTTAATTATTGCAGTTGATCTTAATTTCACCAGGTCTGCTTCAAAAATTTGGGTACCCTTGGCTAGAATGGATGATATGGAGAAGTATTTCTCGGAGTTATTGAATTCATATAATTTGGTGGATGTTCTTCCATGTGTCCTTTCCCCTACATGGACAAATGGAAGGCTCGGTGGGGAAGGTATACATAAAAGATTGGATAAGTTTCCGGTTAAAGCGACCTTGCTTCAGTCTTATGAGCGTCATAGGTCTTGGGTCGGCAATGACAAATTTTCCGATCATTGGCCAGTTTAATTTAGCTTGATGATACGAAAAATTGTTTGAAGTATCCCTTTAAATTCAATAGTTCCTGGTTAAGGAATGAGGACTTCTGCAACCTCATCTGGAATTAGTGGATCAATGTTGATTCAGATCAAGATTTGAGTCCAATGGATTCGTTTGTTCTCCAGCTTCGAAACCTTAAAGATGTTGTTACTAGATGGATTAAAATTAAGAACAAATTGGATCTTCAGGAGTACAAGGAGCTGGAGTAGCAGATCCAACACTTACATATCAGTAATTTTGATCAGAATACGAATAACGAAGATTTTGCTAAGTTAAAACTTCTGGAGCAGAAGAGGGAAGATATTATGAAACAAGAAGAGATGGACTGGAGACTCAAAAGTCATGCCTTATGGATTGGGTTGGGGGATCAAAACAAAAAAAAATTCCATTCTTATGCTTCACACAGGAAAAATATAAATGTTATCTGGGAACTCTATGATGATATGGGAAACATTGTTGCTGGTCTTGAAAATTTGTAGTCCTCAGTAAAATGTTTTTTTGGCAAATTTTTTGAGGATACGAGGCAATGTGATTTGAGTGCCCAATAGAAAGTTGCCAGATTATTTCCTATTTTTTTTATGACCATGAAACTGAGGAATTGGGAAAAGAGGTTACCCTATTGGAGATTAAAGAAACTCTGAAATTATTTTCTAAGGAAAAAAGTCGAGGGCCTGATGGTTGGACTATTGAGATTTTTTTGCACTTTTTTTATATCATGGGTGGAGATATTTTAAATATGGTGGAATATTCAAGAACTGACGGATTCATCTCTGGGGATTTAAACTCTACCTTTATCACTTTGATTCCAAAACACAATAAACCAAATTCCTTTGGGGATTTTAGGCCAATTGCCTTGTGCAATTTGGCTTATAAATTAATCTCCAAGATTATTTCGATTAGATTGAAGCCTAGACTTTCTAGATGTATATCTTCTGAACAATTCGGTTTCCTATAGGACCGTCAAATACTTGATGCAATTGGAATTTCTTAGGAGATTATTCATTCGATAAAGAAAATAAATCTGAAGGCTTTTTTACTAAAAATGGACTTGGAGAAATTGTATGACAAAGTCGACTGGGTTTTCTTGAGACTGATCCTCATCCAAATTGGCATTCCTCCTTTGGTTTTAAGGTGGATAATGGCTCGTGTGACCACTGCAAACATATAAATTCTAATCAACGGTGCTCCTTCGGGATTTTTCAAGAGCATAAGGGGCATAAGACAAGGTTGTCCTTTGTCTCCTCTTTTATTTCTGTTAATCATTGAAGGGCTTAGTAGACTGATTAATAATGATAAATCCGAAGCTATTATAAAGGGTATAAAAATCTCATATGATGTATTTCTCTCTCACCTTTTGTTTGTAGATGATGTCTTATTAGCAGGGACATATTTTATTGACGAATGGCTGAGATATAAGGATATTATTAAGGTGTTTTGTGACGCATTTGGTATGTTGGTGAGTACTACAAAATCTAGCTTCTCCCACTATAGAGTTGAAGACTCGAAGCTAGCTGACATAAAAGAAATTATGCCATATAAAATATGTCAATTGGAGGACGGATTCAAATACTTAGGTTATTTCTTGAGCCTAACGGTTACATGATCAAAGACTGGATGTGGATTCTGAAAAAGGTTGAATGCAGAATAAACCAGTGGACTTACAGGTTGTTATCAAAGGGAGGAAGTCTCACACTTGTTAAATCGGTTTTGAGAGGTATACTGGTTCTCTCTCTCTTAGGTCCCATGTTTTATCATCATCTCTTTAAGGAAACTTTTCTTTAATTTTCTTTGGACTGGAGGTATGGATAGTAGTAATCTGTTCATGGCTAGTTGGGAGAGATTAGCATTACCTGAAAGCTGTGGAGGATGGGTCATAAAGAATTAAAAAGTTTCTGGAGATGACTTTTTGGTACTACTCTCTGGTTTGAAGTGTTTTCAATGAAGTATATAAAAGGGGATATTGTAAAGTGGATTAAGAATCCAAAGAAAAGAATTAGGGGAACTTCTCTTGTTTGGGATGGTTTCATCAAAGTCTACAATTGGTTGTAAAAGGATCTATCCTGGAGGGTAGGAAATGGTAAAGAGATCTTGGTTGGGATCAACCCGATTTTGGGTTTAGAGGAAAATTACAAACTTTCAAAGGATATCCTTAACTGCTTGAAGGATTATGATCTCTACACTCTCAACAAAATAAAGAAGACTAGAGATAAGTCTGACCAAAATTCCTATTGGTTCAATGCTAAGGATCCGGGTTTCACAGGTAGTGCGGCATTTGAATGGGATCGTTACATTAGGAACCTGAATTCGGCGGGTTGCAGACTTTCAAAAGAAAGAGATGCACTAATCTGGAACAATAATCCAGCTACTGGTGCGGTGACGGCTAAATCTGCTTACAGTTCTATTATAAAAAATAGATGCAATTTTTTGCAGAATTGGTGGTATAAAAGGCTCTAACAATGGCAGATCCCATTAAAAATCAAATGTTTCATGTGGTATTCGCTGCAAGGGGGTTTGAAGACCTGGGATAATCTATTGAAGAAAGGGTGGTATGGGCCAATTATTTGTCTTCTATGCAAAAATAGTTATGAGTCTACGAATCATCTTCTTATGGATTGCGAGTTTACTATAAATATTTGGAATATGATATTATCTCATTTAAAACTGGATCGACAATGGGGTGTGGAAAAATTTGACATTTGTTCTCTTCATTGGTTCAAAAGCTACAGAACTTTTCCTTCGATTTCGGCTTTGATATCTTGGTCCATTTGGTATACCAGAAATAAAGCCATTTTCGAAAATAAGGTTTCGAACTTACTGAACACATATAATCAGATTCTAAGCTTGATCAAAGATTACTGTACAGAAAATTTTGGTCTAAAAATTCAAAAAGTGAGCACTTTCAATCCACTTTTCAATGGTCATGTTGCTTTCTTCGATGGTGCGGCTACTATGTGCGGCATTAGGAGCTATCTTTTTAAACCAGGATCATTATTATACCTTGAGACTCAATTGTGGTACAAGTTCTAATATGAAATCTGAACTTCTAGCTCTTTGGTGTGTACTGAAAGTGGCAAATACTTTTGGTATGAATGACCTCAAAGTATTTGGAGATTCTCGGGTGACCATTAAATGGGATCATGGTGAATACATCCTAGAAGTCACTTCCCTTCTTCAATGGTGTCACATAATCAAGGCAGAAATTCAATCATACATTGATATATCCTTTGAGCATATCTATCGATAACACAACTCTCTGGCAGATAAGCTGTCAAACCAAGCTTTGGAAGGCGAGGAAGGTGTTATTGTATGGGAGGAATTACAGGGACTACATGTTTGTGATATGGGTTCAGTGAGTATTTTTTAATTGATAAATTACTATGTGACTAAGTTTTGTTACTTTATCTTTTTAAATATCTACAAGTTGAGAAGTCGAATCCAGTTTTGATACATGTTTTGAGAAGGAATAAATGTTTTACGATTATTTTTGTTAATAAGTCTATCAAAAATTTGAACAGTTTATACTATTTAATTCACACTAAATATCAATAATATGTTTTTTTTTTGCTAAAAATAAATAATTATTTTACTTTATAAATAATCAAAACAACACAAAATATATAATTGCATTCTTCATTATCTCTTTATCTTATAAGCAAAAATATACCTCTTCTATTTGCAAATACGACAAAACCAAACATAATTTTCACGTGAATCATGTGACATTGATAAAACGTCAATTATTTTACCTTTATATATTCTTCACTATCTTTTTTAATCAATAGCCATTCATTCTCTCAACTTTTTTATCATTTGCCACCACACCTTGGGTTTTTGGGTTTGCTATCTTATTCTTATCATACTATGCAATTTAATTTAAAGAAGATGGCATGGATGATGCTCTAGTTTTTAGGAACCATGCCTTTATTAGAGTCTGTTTAGACTCCTTAAGTCACATAGAGAACATGGACAAAGTTGATATTGTAACACAACTCCATGCATTTTATGAACATTTTGCTTGAAAATTTGTAATATTTTATTGGAAAAATTCTCTTTTTAGAAAATGCTTTATTTAAGTTTGTCTAAAATATTATAAAATATTATAGTTAACTTAAAGAGATTGGGCACCACAAATAGCATTATTTTCTTTTGAAATTCCTCAACTTTGTTATTCTTTTTTATCATTTGCGCCACCCCACTTTATTTTTTTGGATTTATTATCTTATTCTTATATTCTTCCATACTTCATCCACTATCTTCTTCTTTGTTTGTTATGTATTGGTTCTGCTATATCTATGATGAATAAGATAAGAATGATGACTATGCAGTTATTATCTTTCTTCTTTGTTTTCTTCCATAGTTCATCCACTATCTTCTTCTTTGTTTGTTATATATTGGTTATGCTATATATGATGAATAAGATAAGAATGATGACTATGCAGTCATTATCTTTTTTCTTTGTATTGATTCTTCGTTTGTTATATATCGATTTTATATATATATAGATGACGAAGATGAAATAAATGATCACTATGTAGTTACATATAAAAGATCATGTGATTTTGTATATTAAGTTAAAAATGTGATCACCATGTAGTTACATATAAAAAGATAATGTTATTTTGTGTATTATGTGATTATAGTTTATTTGATTAATTTAGTGTAAATAGTCATTTAAAACTTGTATGTTTAATATATTTTAATAATATTAAAATGTATATATATATATATATATATATATATATATATAAAAGTAATTATACGGTATTGAATAAAAAATATTTTGTATAAAATAATAATAATTTAATTTTAAGGTCATTGTCTACTTAAATATCAAATTGATATATAAGATTATTCTATTTTGGTGATGTAATATTAATGATATAGTTTTAATGCATGAATACTATTTTGCAAAAGAAAAAGAGAGAGAGAGAAAGAGTGCTTGAGGCAAGAAAACCTATGGAAGATGACAAAATTTTGTAACACTGCATAATGTAGCATGACTATAACTTAGGTAAAACCCCGATAAGGTATAAGGACTATGCATTAATGTACCATACTATTGAACCTTTAAATTACAAAGAAGCAACAAAAAAAAACGTACATAATGGATACATGCAATACATGAAGAATATGATTCCATTATGGAAAATGATACTTAGGAACTTACCAAGTTGCTACAAGATAAAGTTCCCATAGGATCCAAATGGTTATTAAAGGCAAAATTTAATTATGATGATAGTATAAACAAATTCAAAGCAATGTTAATTGCAAAAAGGTTACTCACAAAAGGAAGGCATAGGTTATGAAGAACCCTTTGCAAATGTAGTTAAAATGAATACCAATGGGTTGTTAGTTACAATTGCAACAAAGTTTAATTGGAACATATACCAAATGGATGTTAAATCAACTTTCTTGAATAGTGAACTAAAAGAGGAAATATATTTAGTTAAACTCAAAGGTTTTTGTAAAGATAGGACAAAAACATATTTTATGCAAGTTTAAGAAAGCATTATATGGTCTTAAACAAACTCTAAGATCATGGTCTGTCAAATTCGATAACTTATTCACTCGGCATGGATTTGTTAAAAGTCAATGTGATCCAATTTTGTACATCAAGAAAGATGAGTAAGGGAACAACACATTGATTTCTTTGTATGTAGATGATTTGATCATAACAAGTAGTGTTATAGGTGTTGGAAATACTGAGAGGGGTAGTGAATCAGTATTGAGCACTTTTTACCATTTCGAACATTAATTATATCATGTAAACATTAACCATTAACAATGTTGTTCATCATCACATAAACTATACACTATGCCCAGATAATCACCATGATCTATACGAAGATAATCATAAAATATGCCAAGATAAATACCAAGATCTATGTCAATATCACCATCAAGTATTCCAAGAGACAAGCACCAGAGCATGTACAAAATTTATACATTTTTCAAGACAACAAGATGGAACCTAGTCCATGAGAGGCATGACCATCATAAGCGAGGCCCATGTACAAGAACCGTACCATTTCCAATATGAAGAAACAAGAAAGAAACCCTTCACCAAAATAATCTCTAGATCATGTCATCACATAACCTTCCAATAATCTTTCCAACTAGCCAAGAATTTCATAAATATGGTATTGTATGAGAAGGTTATGCCAATTTTAGTGAATCTCCTCAACCCAAAAATTTCTCCTCTATAAAGTTTCGCACTTTTCTCCAAGAGGTGTGCAATACCAAATAGAGATTTGATGGATGGATCAAATGAAATGCTTAATCTTCTATTTATACACTTCATCATGCCTTGTAGCTTCTTTTAGGGTCTCCTACAACTCATCCTTAATTTGTGGATCTCTGTATTTTAAGGGGGTCTCAAGGGTTAGTACCCCACTTCAAGGATCCATCATGACACTTCATGCCAAAACTTTGAGATCGCTCCATATATTCTCAAATGAGCCTTAGAGATTGTCCACATCATCATACCTGGTGGATACATCATTGTTTCTTGTGGGAATCCTTGCCATTTCATGTGGTCCAATGGGCCAACATACCACAAATTTCGGGGTCACGTGGATCAAACATCATTATTTTGAGGATAATTCATGCTTCACACTAACTTGCTTCACACCAACTTGAGGACTTTTTAGAGCCTTCTCCACCATGGATCATGTAACCCCAAACTAATGGGCAAGTGGAACAAACACCATTGTTTTGGGGTTTCTTCACCTTTTATTTCAACATTGTCTTGTGGACCAATCCTTCTTACTTCAGGGCTACTTCTCATGGTCATATGGACCAATCTTTCTGGTCATGTGGACCCAACACCACTACTTTCAGGTTTATGTGGACCCATCATCATGATTTTGGGATATCTTTCACACTTCATCCCAATATGCTTTGCAACAACCTTAGGGGCTCTCTAGAGCCTTCTCCAACATGGGTTACGTGACCCCAACCACATGTTCATGTGGACCCAACACCACTATTTTAGGAATTTCTTCACATTTCTTACCAACATTGCTTAGGAACACCTTTAGGGACTTCCTTACACTTCTTATCATCATGGTCATGTGACCCGCCATAATGGTCATATGACCCATCATCATGGTCATGTGACCCAACAACATTTCTTTAAGAAATTCTTCACACTTCTTCAAGACACTTTAGGGACTCCTTTACACTCCACATCATCATGATCGCTAGGGGCTTCTCTAGGGGCTTCTCAAAGTGTCTTCCCGTGAGGGCCATGCAACCGCTACACCATAAGGGGACCACTTTGGAGTTATGTACACTTGTGACAAGGCTTCTTCTTCAAGGGCTTCCTTAGGATCATTAGGGGCTTCTTTAGGGGCTTCAAGGCTTCATTAAGCATTCCCAAACAAACTATCTCTACTACAACCACATCATCATTATCACCTTAACACCAATGGGAACACCACATATCTCTTCACCCTTTTGACATCAATAACACCCTATTTTACATCAATGACAACTTTTTCCAACAACATGTTTGATTGAAGAAGTCAAACTTCATTTATCTTAAGAATTTGATATGACAAATCTTTGTTTGGGCATTGAAAGATGGAGGAAGAATAGAAAGGTTGGTACAAATTAAAGAAAGTATTCACAATAAATTATTTAAAAGTCCAACATGCATGAATGCAAACTAGTTTCTACTCCATTGGAATAGAATGTCAAACTTTACAGAGATGATGGTAATAAAGAAGTTAATGGCACTCTGTATAACAATCAATGGGAAGTTTGAACTATCTAACCACAACAAGACCGGACATTGCATATCCAATGAGTATAGTTGGTCGATTCATGGCTATACCACATGAGAGTCACTTGAAAGTTGCCAAGAAAGTGCTCTAATACCCAAAGGGAACTCTTGATTGTGGTATTGAATATACCAATCATTTGAATGTTGAGTTGGAGGTTATTTAAACTCTGATTGGGCATGTAATCCAAATGATCAAAAGTTGAGCACTAGATTTTCATTCACCATAGGATTCAATATTGTGTCAATGAGCAACAAGAACAACCAATTGTTTCATTGTCCTCAATTAAAGTTGAATTCAAAGCATTATGTAGTGTTGCATGTGAGGTTCTATGGCTTAGGTGCATTCTTGAATATATAGTAAAAATTATAGCCATGTTATATGGCTTAGGTAAAAATTTGCTAGGCACATTCTTGGTAATTTTAAGGTTCAACAGTATGGGACATTGATGCATAGCCCTTATACCTTATTGGGGTCTTGATGTTCCTTGTTGATCTTCTTGGTGTCATGCTACTTGAGAGGGTTGCATCTTTACTTGGTATCTTTTTGTTGGTTTGATCATCAACTATTTGATGATTTTCATCAATATCTTCTCACATAAACTCTTCAATACCTTCCTTGAATATATGCTCCCTCATCCTTATACATCCTCCTTATGATAATCACCTGCATACTCATGAAAAATCACATCCCTGCTTGCAAACACTTGATGAGTAATTTAATCATCTATCTTATGGGCTTTATGACCAATACGATAACCAATGAAAAGACATTTCATTGATTTTGCATCAAGTTTCCTCCTAATTTCTTTTGGAGTATGATAAAATGCTCTACATTTAAATGTTCTCAAATAATTCACAAACGGATTGCAACCAAAAAAAGCGTCCTAAGGATTTTTGAATTTTAGGAACTTAGATTGACTCCTATTTTGTAAGTGTGCAATTGTACTTATGACTTCAACCCATAGACTGTTAGGGAGAATTTTATTCTTCAACCCATTTCTAGCACATTCAGCTAATGTTTTATTCTTTTCATCATCTATCCCATTTTGTCGAGGAGTATATGGAATTGTTGACTATATTAATATACCATTTTCTTTAGAATACTTTACAAATTCATTTGAATTATTTACTCTCCCCGTCCATCTAATCATAGGACCTTGATATGATTACCAATATAATTTTCAATCATGGATCTGAATTCTTTGAAATATTCAAATACACCGTTATTTTCTATAATAAACTACACCCATGTATAATAAGTGCTACTATCAACAACTATCTGAAAAATATGCTCTGCTAAGTGACCAACTAGTTTGCATAGGCCCACACACATCAAAATGCACCGGGTCAATAAGGTCTATCTTTCTTTTATATGTTATTATTGGAAATGAATTTCTATGTTGTTTTCCTAGTGCACACCCTTCACATTCAATATGCTCATTCTTTAAATTAGGAAGACCCTTCATCATATCCTTACTTTGCAACAAAGCAAGATCTTTGAAATTTAAATGATCATACCTTGAGTGCCAAATATCCTCTATGGAGACACTAGTGGATGCAATTGTTTGATAGTTTACAATAGTGGCTTCAAGCTTGTGAAGGCATCCCACTTCAACTCCTTTCACAATCATGTTATTATTATCAAACTCATCATTCACAAGACAACATGTCTTTACAAATTCAACCTTCATTCCCTAATCTACAATTGCTAAAATAAGATTAAGTTTTTCCTTGATTCTAGTTACGTACGTCACATTTTCAACTCGCTTTACACATCCATTTGGTAATTGCAAACACACATTAGCACATCCTTTTATTTCACGAGATGCGTCATCTCCCAATATTTTTTTTGCACTATCACCTCTCCCATGAATATCACAAAACTAATCTTTGCTACGCACCAAATAAAGCGAGGCTCTTGAATCAATAAATAAATCATCACACTTGTCTGTTTTTGTAGATAAAGCTACATCTGAAATGAAAAATTTCAAATAATTTTTTACTTCACCTTCTGTATCCATGAAATTTCCTTCTTATCTTCTATCCTTGGATTCATTAAACTCTCTTACCCCGTAGTATATTACATAATGCCCATCCTTATCACAATAAAAACAATTGCCTTCCTTATGGACATAGTTGTCTAGTCTTTTTGATGATGCTCCCCCTTGTCGTAACTTTGATTATAGTCTGCCTCCCTTATTTTTCATCCATGGCTTTCCCTTGAAAGTTTGCTTGCATTTGGCCATCGATGCTAAATTTGTGGAATCTTGTCTGTTTTCAACAATTTTACTCCTCTCTTCCTCTTGCACGAGAATACCTATTAGATCATAAAAAAATGTCACATCTTCTCTAGTTGTAAGACTAGTGATAAAAAACTTGTTATTTTGACAACATCACATTTAAAGTAACAATAACAACATCATTACTCCTCCACTACCACCAAGTTTATCTCTCAACTCCTTCGGTTTAGATACATATGCACAAATATTTTCATTATGTTTCATCTAACTTAAATAAGCTTACTATTAATAAACAAAATTATATTTGATTTTGACATTTCATACACTTTTTTTAACACAACCTATGTTTTAGTAGATGTCTTGCAATCTTTAATGTGAAGAATTATGTTATCTTTTACAAACATTCGTAAGAGAAGCTTAGCCTTAGTTTCTCTCTTCTCCCATTATATGACTGCAATTGGAGGATTAGATTGTTTGACTTCATCACCAATTATAATTAACCAAATATTACAACCTCCCATTAATCTTTATGTCTAAAATTTTCAGTTCACACAATTCAACCCATCTAATTTATTGACTTGATTTAGATAGGAATTTGCGAAATTCAACATGGCTAATACAAAAACAAGCAAATGAAGGACCAAACACAACAATTCAATAAAGAACTACTTAAAGTACCTTTTTCTCCAGGCAATAATTTCAGATTTGAAGGGTTTTTAGCTCGTGGGCTTCATACTTGTAAGCAAGGTTGCAACTCGTCAATTATAAACAACAACTCTTGAAATCTTGCGTCGATCGCTTCTATCACCCACACTTTCCTTCTCCAACGTATCAGTTGGAGCACCTTACCTTGGCTCTGATACCCAAAAAACAAGAAGAGTGCATGAGGCACAATTTTCAACACTCAAACATAATCTCACATATTGCATTAACACACAACTATTTATTACATACTTGAGTGGATTTTGTCCATTGATTTGGATAATAGATAAAGGACTCGCTTTTAACCTTATCTTCATCTAGTTAGCAACCTTATCACTATTGGCCTTATTCTTCTCCTTACAACTATAACCATGTTTTTCCACAATACAACTATAGCCATGATGTACACCTATCTATTTCTGAATTGTATCTCTAATAGAAAGATAATGCTTGGGCAATTCAATTCAAAGAATGCATTGAGCAAATTAAAGATAGAGAGCAAACATGTTCAAGATCAATATACTATTTAAATAAAAGCTCTAGTAGTATATGAGTTCATGAATAGCAGTGTCTAGCACACGCACAACTTCTTCTACGACCTTTTGTTTTTTAACAAGCAATCTATAGTAACCCATTAGTTAGATTGGGTTTTAAGCTTTCTTAATCTATTTTTTTATTATGTAGAGTTTAGAAGTTATTCTTGAGTCAAGGGTAGTGTCATTGCTTAGTCATTGGTGGTTAATGAGATACTTAAGAGTTATTTAATCCATGTTATAATTTGCAAATTTAATGGATTGTAGCCTTTATCAATTGGATCACTATTAACTAAGTTAAATCTTTCAATGTCAACCTTTGCACCATAGATTTCATCATTGTCATTTTTCAAAGTATGAAAGAATGAACATGGAACACGTAAACAAGACCATGGTTTTGGGGGTAATGTTGGTATCTTTCCCAAATCTTGGTATATGGAGCTCAAACCAATGATAATATCTCTAGAACCTTAGTTTGTGTGCTCTCTCTAGAACCTTAGTTTGTGTGAGACTTTGGATTATCCTTGTCCACATATGATACACAAAAACTATAGAGGTAATAAAAAATATCCTTGGTATTTTTTTCAAAACCAATTATACCTAGGTAGAAAGGGAAGGATCACATATGCTAGAATACGTGTAAAGGTCACACTAAATGAAGCTTCACTAGATCATACCATGGTACAATGTGGGGAAGACTAATGGTTTCATTTCTTAGATTACGAGAACACAACCTTTTCATGTAGGACTCACAAATAAATAGACCATTTGCATGATACATGTCTAGCAAAGCCGATTCCTTTATGGACAAAAGTTAAATGCAAGGTTTAAAGACCCCCCTACAATAAAATGTATCTGTACCACCTTGATGTAATGTTAGGGTTTATAGCTCCATATGGTTAAACCAAAAGCAAAAATTAGTCATAAAAAAGTTCTTAATCATAATATTGAATTTAAAGAGAGTGATATGGAGCATGCCCTAATTCACAAGGACTATGTCCTTGTTAGATTTTGTTTAGACTCCCTAAGTCATATAGAGAACACATACACGTTAGGGCTAAAATATAATCATTTGTGCATGGTTTAAGAAGTTTAAATTTATCATTGAGATTTGATGTTGTCACATAACTCCATGTGTTTTAGTGACATTTTGTTTACCAATTTGTAATAATTGTAATTGGGGTTTGGATTTTTTCTTCTTCTTTGAAAGTGTTTAATTTAAGTCCGAGGGAAGCATTACGTTTAGCCTAAAAAGGTTGGGCACCATGAGTAGCCAATTTATGCAAGTAAAACAACCCTTAAGGTCCACACCATTGAACACAAACAATTTTTTTTTAACCATGTGAATCAATAACTCATTGGGATTACTTGGGTGAGGCATAGGTTCAAATCCGACGACTGCCATTATAACCCAAGAGTATATCCAACAGCCTGCAAGCCATATATACAAATAATTTGTGACTTAGCAAGGGTTGAGACGTCCTGGAGACACACCCATACATGGGTCCCACTCACGAGGGGCACCTACCCTTCTAGCTTTATCAAAATAAGCCAATGTCTCATTAAGGATTTGAACTTGGGTGGAGAGAGTAAAATTCACAACACTCCACCAATGCCTTGCAAAAACTTATGATTGGCTATATTGTTGTAATATAAATACTCTTATGTTTAAATCACCTTAAACTTACATCTAGATCCAAGTACGTATTTGTATTTATGGAAAATTAAACTTTAGTGAGTGATAATGCCTTCACATACCACCATTCATTGTTGAACCCTAACCACATTCACAATTAAGATTTCCATGACCTAAACACCGTCCAAACAAAATGAATTTATTCACATGTTTGTCCACTTGATTTTCCACACTTTTCTTTTGGTAAAGTGAATCTCTTTTGTTGGTCAAAGGAGGTTGCACACACCAACGAGAAAAATAGATTAAGAATCAAACTTTAATTAGTCTACAACCTTGAGAATAATCTTTTTGCCAAGTTCACCCAAAACTCGCATATGGTCCCAACAAGATAAAATATACAACTCGCATATGGTCTCCGAAGAAGATAAAACGGTCGTTACATTGCATTGTCAGTTAAGACGTATAAATACCAAAGGATTGGCCTTATCGCTCGCTAATTCGCAAGTCATTTTTGGGATTAGGTTTGGAGGAAACCGAATAAAGCCGAAGGATAGGCAGACAGCAGGAGGAGAAAAGAAAGAAGAAAGAAAGAAACAATGGCTGGAGTAGGACCGATTAATCAGGATTGGGAACCGGTTGTCATCCGGAAGAAGGCTCCTAACGCTGCAGCCAAGAAGGACGAGAAGGCCGTCAATGCTGCCCGTCGAACTGGAGGACCAATCGAAACCATCAAGAAATGTAACCCCAACTCTAACCCTAACGCCTTGCATTCATTCATTTCGATCAGTTTCTATTAAGGGTTTTTTCATGTCCCTTTTCTGGTTTCGTTACTTTCCTGTTAGCGGCGGCTGTTCTTTATTCGAACTTGTATGAGGGTATGTTTGCTTGCATTTGATGCTGAATCTGCGATATTTTCATCTGTTTGGATATGGGTTTGGTAGTTCAGAACACGCATCTGCGGTTTTTCTAATTCATTTTCCCCTGATTTCAATCTTCCGCGAGTATACTTCCAAATTTCAAAATCACTTGAAAAAACCCAAAAATCGTAAGCTTAACAATGCATTTTGTTTTCATTATTTTATGTTCGTTCCAATGATCTTGCTGGTCATATTCATATTTTGCAGATAGTATATGATCATACCGTAATCTATCATGTCTAAATTCCTTAAATCAAATGGCCAAAAACTCTACACGTTTCTTGTTTAATGGCTAAACCAGCATTTTTGACGGTCATCTTTCATTTTTGGAGTCATAAATATAATTTGCTCGCTCTCTAGGCGTTGCATTTTTTTTCTCTTAAGCTTATTCCATCATAAGTAATTTTTATTTAATCTTTTTTTATTTTTTATTTTTTTTAATTTAAATAAAAATTAAATTAATTCCTTAAATTATATAAGCATCAGAAGTGGCCTGAATATGGCAGGCACTAGGATTGTCTGAGATGACTCTCGAAGGTCAAACCTCTGATCACAAGCACTTTCTTTTGGCTAAGCCAGTGCCATTGGATCAGTCTTCCGTCCAAATCCCCAGGACTTACATGTGGCACCAATCACTCATATGTGCCTCAAGGTAATTGGACCTTGATGGGTAGCCTGGCACCACTGTCTTCACCACTGAACCACAACCCCATTTGTAACTGCTTTTTGATATTAGGGTTAATTTTTTGCACTTGCATCTATGTTTAACCTCACAACTCCATGGTGTTTTGAAAATAAAAGGTTCGGAAATATAACTATTTTAGAAGTGGAGTAAGTTAATAGTTTGTCCACAGTGGAAAAGTCTTCTGTCCAACGGCGCAGGACTTACATGTGGCCCCAATCACTTATTTGTGTCTCCAAGGCAATTGAACCTTGGTGGGTAGCCTAACACAACATTGTCCTCACTACTGAACCACGACACTATTTGTAACTATTTTTTGATGATGTTAGGGTAAATAATTTTTGCACTTGCATCTACTGTCTAACCTCACAACTCCATGGTGTCTTGAAAAATAAAGTTTTGGAAATATTACTATTTTAGAAGGGTTATAATTTTTACACTTGCATCTAATGTCTAACCTCACAACTCCATGGTGTTTTGAAAAATAAAAAGTTTTGGAAATATAACTATTTTAGAAGCGGAGCAAGTTTATAGTCTTACAGGGTGAAGCAATATTAACACTTATATCTTGTTTTTTACTGAAATGTTATCTTGTAACACTGCTATATCTTGGTTTTACTGAAATGTTTATCTTGTTGTATTGTTGTTTGTTTCAATTACCTTTATATCTTGTGATTCTTGTTGGGAATCAGTGGATTTTTTCTGGTTTAGGTTAAAAATACTTCACATATAAAAACAATGGTGAGTTTGACATAGTATTGAAGGCCCCTTGTTAACTCTTGTGCAGTGATTAAGCTCCAAGTTTCAAATAGGGAATTTGGTTTAGACTACATGTTTTTATTGTTTTGAATGTTCTGTTTTTGTAGTATTGGTTGATATTCTTTGACCATATCGCTTGATTTTCTTCAACCATTCACTACTGGCATCCAAAGCTGTTGCAATGCATCTTTTTAATTTGAGGAATAATGTCAACATAAAAAATGATGATGTCCAGGAAGATAAATGGAGTTTGATAAGGAATGTAGTCATTTGCATTTAACATGCAAAGTGTTGAAATTTGTTGTCTATGCATTATTTATGAGAGGTTTTTGAATGCTACTTAATGGAAGTTTTGATTGTTGATCTGCCTGTGCAGTTAATGCAGGATCAAACAAAGCAGCCTCAAGTAGCACCACCCTGAACACCCGGAAGCTTGATGATGAGACAGAAGTTCTTGCTCGTAAGATCCCTTTTTAAGTTCACAATTGATTATATCTACTGCTTAACAGAAATTCTCAAAAAGCTATTAAAACTGGAAATGGATACCTATTTTTTTTTGAGTGGACTGTCTTTTGTTCTGTTTCTTGTCTGAATTGTTATAAGTGATGGAAGGATCACGTTCTAGGTGGGATAATTTTTTGAAGAAGTATTTCGATTGATCATGTTCTAGGTGGGATATATTTTTGAAGAAGTATTTCGATTTCTATATTTTCCTTAGAATTTAGTTCTTCCATCTGGTATAGCCCCACTGACTTGGTGAAGGCATTGTCACTGTCCTGAATCTGCATCTGTTGCTGGATATTCAACACAACTTTGATGTCCTTCCTAGGTGTATTGTGGCTAGCAGAAGTCAACTGCATATTTGCAGTCATTAATTATGAACTGCAGCATACGTTTATTCACCAAAACCATCCACAGCATGGAAAACTTCTTGTTTATACATGGAGGCTGTATCATATATGTCTCTAGAATCTTTGAGGTCTATAACTTTCCAATTGGACTTCTACTTCCACCCCTTTCTCCCCAAGAGCAACTATCTGGTCGGTCAATTGATGACCTTCTTCAGAGATGCTAGCCCGAGGTTCATCAATACCAAGACAGTGCAATTGCTGCAATGTGAGAGAGAAATGTTTGCATTTTGGCCCTTTTGCAGGTATTGGAGACCAAGCCTCCCCAAAGTTTGATAAAGATTTTTTCCTTGCCCTTCCCCTCTTTTTTGGATCGTTTTGGTCTACCATGCTAAACGGGGTTGTAAACAAACAGCAGAACTTGATGATGGTAGAAGCAGCTGAGAGAGAATTTCAGCGATAATTAGCAGGCCTGGCACGAGGAATAAGGCAAATTACAGTTAGAAATAAACTGAAATCTATCTCTCAAGAAGGATATTGAATTAGTAAATTGGCTCAATCAATGCTGATGCATTATTGTGAATTGGAAGTGCCATGCATGCTTTTCTCAAATAAAGAGATTGAGCTTGAAGAGTAAACCTTACTCCCACAGTGTTCCTTCATGGATAACATCATTATGCTCCATCCTAAAGAGCTGTTGGCCCCTTTTATTTTTTGGATTACTGTATTCATTAATCCTCTAATCTCAGTTGTGCATGGTCCAACTCATTAATAATGATTTTCCAAGGCCCCCCCCCCAGCCCACATGTTTCTTGAATTCTGGAGTTACAACTTCCAACTGTTTCAATTCTAGTTACAGGCTTGATTTTCTTTTCGTTCTGCCACCTTGTTGGTTGTACTTCTGACATGGTGGAACTCAATAGTACTTCTTTCAACCATTTTAATTGGTTAGAGAGCTTTCTGTTTTGAGAGTCGGCTTTGCAAATCATATGAATGATAGCCTGGGACTCTCCTTCAATAATGACTTACATCATATAAATAATGACCTTGGATTCTCCTTCGACAATTACTTACCTGATTACCAGGTTTTTGTCATGACTTCAAACCTGCATTTCTGCTTGTTATTTGTTTCCTTCCCTTTGTTTTCCATTTGTGTACCCTTAATAATGCCATTATTATGTTGAAGAATGTCCCCCCCAGCATTACCAGGATTGCTTTCAGCTTCTCCATTAAAGTTTACTTTGATTTTTCCTTCCTTCAGACATCGCCAGATCTCCATCTTGGGACCGATCAGGACTCGCCTGATCTCTATCAATGAAGTAGAGCTTCACATTTTACACTACTGTGAATAATGCCTTTTTGTTACAAGAATTGGATGTGGTTCTTTCTTTAACTTCCCCTTATTTCAAGGATGGTAAACCAGATTCTTCAGAGGCACAAGGCCATGATAACAATGCTCACATGGATTCCAACTATTACTTCACCAATTATTAGCTCGTGAAGACTCCAATCAGTTCATGCATGTCTCATCCAGATTTGAACATGGGTGGGGAGTGTGAAACACCTACCTCCTCACCAATCAAGCTTTTGCCCCTAGACTTTTTGTATATATATCAGAAGAAACCCCCACTCTCTTCCCTCATTTTGAAGATGGTACTCAGGTAAACTGCATTCTTAAGGTCTTGAGGCTGCATTAACATACGCCACTAACAAGATTCAATTTTGTGTGGGGAGGATAGCAATCATTCCTCCCAACCACCTATGCTAGATCCAATTGACAAAATTCAGCGTGGTCTTATTTTTCTTTTGTTACGTATTTAAGCAAAGTGTTTTGATGTTCATATTTACTCTTCTAGAAATTGGTAAAATAAAAAACCATGATCTCAAGGAAGAGTGATAATTGTTTCTATCAATCAATATACTATTTAGAAATTAGAATTGTCACTGTATCAAGATTAAGGTGTAGAAAAAGGGCATTTATTCAGTGAGTCAATGCCTTTTATGATCTGTTTCCTTTAAATTATCAGAGTTTTGTTACAAGAATTGGAGGTGGTTCTTTCTTTAACTTCCCCTTATTTCAAGGATGGTAAACCAGATTCTTCAGTGGCACAAGGCCATGATAACAATGCTCACATGGATTCCAACTTATTACTTCACAAAATTGACAAAATGGATTCCACCTATGCTAGATCCAATTGACAAAATTCAGTGTAGTCTTATTTTTCTTTTGTTACATATTTAAGTAAAGTGTTTGATGTTCATATTTACTCTTCTAGAAATTGGTAAAATAAAAAACATGATCTCAAGGAAGAGTGATAATTGTTTCTATCAATCAATTTACTATTTAGAAATTAGAATTGTCACTGTATCAAGATTAAGGTGTAGAAAAAGGGCATTTATGCAGTGGCTTCAATGCCTTTTATGATCTGTTTCCTTTAAATTATCAGAGGTTTGTCTATCTTATCCATTGATTGTATGGGGCCAATCCTCTAGTCTACTATTCTCTCCTATGTTTACCATGAACAAAAGCCTTGAATAATGCTGTATGATTTCAAGGAACCCCACCACACTAAGCTTTTCCTGCATCGCCCTTAGTTTTTGCATCATAATTACATTGATTTGGTAGTCATTTGGATGTTGCCTGATCTACTCCTTGGGGGTTGTCAGCTGACTTTCATCAATGAAATAGAGAAGTACTTTTTACTCTGCATTTTATGTTACAAGGATGCTGGGAGAGTTGGACCTCCTCACCCTTCTGCTTACCCCAAGATCATGCAGCCATTCAGTGCTGATAGCTAGCTCCAACATGATTTGACATCCTCTGTTTCGTATTATCGTTGTTTTCAGTTTTTGGCATTTCTCTTGTACTCTTACCTGTTGAATTATGCAGCTCGGATAGGTACTTCTATAGGCTAAGTGTCTACCTACAAGAAGTTGTCCTTGGGGCTCTTCTCTAGACATAAACTTTATTAATTAAAAGGTTAAAGTGACTATTAATTATAAAGTTGACGTGACTTTTATATTTAAAGATAAAGTAACTTAGTTGTCTCAACATGAGATTAAGTCACAACCATAGATCTCGAATGTTTAAGATTTAATCTTAGCCCTTAATCATTTTGGAGATCTAGGGGCTCTTCTCTAGACATAAACTTTATTAATTAAAAGGTTAAAGTGACTTTATTAATTATAAAGTCAAAGTGACTTTTATATTTAATGTTAAAGTAACTTAGTTGTCTCAACATGAGATTAAGTCACAACCATAGATCTCAAATGATTAAGATTTAATCTTAGCCCTTAATCATTTTCAAGATCTAGGTTTAGGGTTTTTATCATTAAAAGAATTATAAAAGGAGTTCTAAAGAGGAGATTAGACAAGATTGTCTCATTGTTAATGAGAGAGAAAGAGAGAGAAGAAAACTTGAAGAGAAAGAGAAAAAATTGAGAGATTGTCAGTGAGGAGGGCAGCTTCTTGACGAAGATTTGTAGACTGTATAGGTGGAAAAACAGGTCGTACAACAAGTTCACACATGTGAGGATATGCTGATCTTTAAAGGACGCTATGAGTAGAATTGCAGGCCATACACAAGCTTCACAGCAAAAAAAGAAGAGCCATACAGGGTTGTACAGATTGCTGGGAGATTGGGAACAATTCCCATGGCGATTGACTGATTCTTTTATGTTGTAAAATCTGCTGTGTATTTTCCAGATTTCTCTGTTTAAAGAAAATCAAGAAAATCTCTTTGTTGGTTTTCCCCATTGGGGTTTCTAGTGTAATTTTTGTGTCATTTATGTGATTGATTTTATGAAATCTGAGTGTAAATATTTTTATTGGGTTTGGAAATCTGAAATTGAGTTTTAAGGAAAATTTACATGGTATCTGAGCTTTGCCTGTGAAAAGGGAAACCAAGTACTTGACATAGATTTGCAAGGGATTTGCAGGAGGACCAAAATAGGAAGATGGTGCTAAGAGATAAGCTTCATAGTGTAAAGATGTCCAAGATTGATACCGTTCCATCCTACTTCACCAAAATCCCCCAGATTCATGATGAGTTGGGTGCTGTTGGAGAGAAGGTTGAAGATCAAGAATTGGTTAGATCAAACTTAAAAGGATTTTCTAAACCATGGGATACTTTTGTTCGTGGGATTGTGGCCAAAGAAAATCTTCCCAACTATGAAAGATTGTGGGATGATTTCACGAAGGAATAGTTGAGAATGGGTACCAGCCAAGTAGGGAAACAATTGAGTAGTGATGAGGAGAACGTTGCTCTTGCAAAGGCAAGGCCAAGAAAAACTTGGGTGGTGGGGCTACCTCAAAGGGTGACAAGAAGGACATGAGCAAAGTCGTGTGCTTTGCATTATGCTGGACAGTGTCCAAACAAGAAGAAGAAAGGGAAGCAATCATAGGTTGCAGCTTCCGTAGAGGTGGATGAGTTTTCCACCAAGTTCGAGGAAGAGTTCTCTTTCGTGGCTTGCCTCTCTTCAAGATTAGTATCAAAAGGAATTTAGTACAATGATAGTTGCCTCTCTTCAAGATTAGTATCAAAAGGAGTTTGGTACATTGATAGTGGAGCTTCTAGCCATATGATGGGAGTACGAGAAGACTTCACAGATCAATCAGAGGGAGATGTAGATCTTGACATAGAGCTTGGAGATGACTCTATGGTCAAAGTAGTTGGTCGAGGGACATTTTTGTTTCAGAGGGAATCTCAACAATCGATGAAGGTGCAGGATGTGTTGTATGTTCCATGGTTGGCAGAAAACTTGATTTTCATCTCAACTATCAAGGATTGAGGGCATGGGGTTGATTTTTGGGATGGAAAGGTACTCATTCATTGGAGGGGATCTAGTTCGAAGATAGCTAAAGTGATTGGGGTTAGGTCAAGGAAGCTTTACAAGCTTATGTTTCAGCCATATTTGGCATTGATACACAACAATAGTGATTTGTGTGAGTTATGGCATAGGAGGATGGTGCACTTGCACCATGGGGACTTGTATGTGTTGAAGGAGATTGTGACAAGTTTACTAGAGTTCAACGTGGAGCACTAGGGTGTGTGTTCTTGGGAAGTATATGCGAAGATTGCATTTCCAACCAGTGTCGTTAGGTCCAAGGGGCTTGGGAAGTATGTGAAGATTGCATTTCCAACTAGTGACGTTAGGTCCAAGGGGATCTTGGAGTTGGTACACTCAGATGTGTGTGGTTTGATGTTAGCTATGTCCTTGTGGATACATGTATTATGTTACATTTATTGATGATTTCTCTAGGAAGACTTGAATCTACTTCATGAAGACCAAAGATGAGGTATTCAGTTGATTTCAAGAATTTAAGGTCCTTGTGGAGAAACAGATAGGAAGGAAGATCAAGGTATTGAGATCTGATAATGGTGGTGAGTATACCTCCACTGATTTCAAGAGCTTTTGTGCATAGGCAGGGATATGGAGTTGATAGTTCCTTACAACCAAAAGCAAAATCGGGTTGCGGAAAGGATTAACAAGGTCATCATTGGGGCTACAAAAGCTACATGGTTAGGACCTGCCCTTGTTTCTTTGGACAGAAGCATGCAACTCCTCAAACTTCACATCCCCACTCATCACTGATTTCAATAGTGCAAGAATATAGATCTGATAGGCATTTGAAGTCCTACTATATCCAAAAATATGCCTTTCTCTGTAGTAGGCTCCAACTTCGTCCTCCTCTAGAGGGGCATGAGAATATGTAAGGCACTCAAAAATGCAAAAGTGCCCCATCTCAGGCTTCCTCGCCTTAAAAATCCTCCTTAGGAGTCTTGTTCCCCAACACTTGCGTGACCTTTATTGGTGAAATAAAGTTGTATTTTTTTCTTAACATAAATTGTTATATTCTTATTACTGAGAACATGCCCTTAGTTATACTAGGAACGCCTGAAATATTTTTACAACCAAAGTGGTAGGCATATTGAGACAAATTCAGATCAAAGCAAAATACAGAACATGTGCATGACTTGCTTGAGCTTTGATTTGGAATCTCCCTCAAAGAGTGCAACCACAATAATTTGGAAATCCAAGGCCTTAGTTCTTTATTCCCACTACCTTGCTCCCCTTTTTTTATTTTTATTTTTTATTTTAGCCCTCTTGTGGTTCTGGGGCCTTCTAGGTGCAAGCCAATGTTTTAAAACTCTGAACCAGACTTTGAACTAGCCAAGGGTCAACTAAGCTCAAACTTGGAATTGGCAATGACTTGGAGCGATTTGATTTCAATGACTTGGACTAAAAAATATATAAAATTTTACAGTTTCAATGAAAAAAATACATTAAAGATTCCAATCAATGATTCCAAATCATTAGAGATAAAATATGCAAAGTCTACATCTTAGTTGCATGGGTTTGCGTACCCGGGGGTAGGGTTCACGTCCCCGCATCGGGTTCACGAACCCACCTCTTTGATTTGGGTTCAGGTTCTTGGTTGGCAAACCCATACAAACTGGGTTCTTGATTGAAGAACCCGAGACACCATCTTGAAAAGATGGGTTCGTTTGGCTGAGAGGGGATGGCATACCCTGATTTTTTAAGCAGTGAAATAAATAGAAGGAAGGGGGAAAGGTGCTCCCCCTCCCAAACCTAAAATTACGACCCCCAAACTCTTCAAACATCATAATTTGCTATTCAAACATCTCATAATCATTTCATTCAACAGCGGCAACGTTTGGTGAAGGGCTTTCCACAACGACAATGTTTGGTTAAACCGCGAAGGGCTTCCCACGTTGAATATAGCGACATAGAGTGACAAGGTTACATTGTTACATCAAGGAGAATCATTGAATGAAATCACCGTTGAGTGTTTTCTAAATTTTGTATTTTCTATTTCATATCTGGAAATGCCATTGGCCCATCAGGAAAATTTTGAATGTAGTATGGCAATGGAATCATAATATAACTACCACTTGATATCAAATTTTATGTTCCGATGTGAATGTTGAATGAATGATGAATCATTGAATTATGAAGAAATTTGCATGTAACATGTTTTTAACTTTTAATTTTATTGTTTTGTTACAACTACTTATATATATATATATATATAGCACCAAAGTCTATTTGAGAGTCAAGACTCAGTGTTTGAAAATGGCACCAAGTCAACTCGAACTTGGACTCGGAATTGCCGAGGGTCAACTTCTCTAAGATCCTATTGATCAATAGCACCCTGTTCCCCCTCCTCTAGGCTCTAGCCCTTGCCTTTACCTTGAATTTCGAAGTTGATCCTCTAGGGACATTAGTCAACACCTTGCAATTTTGATGAAACTTCCTAATCCAAGCATTAAAAACTTAAAATAAGGTAGAAAAAGCTTCCCATGCTTAAATAAGTATTTTTGCTTGACTGAAGGGTACATTTAAGGTTATGACAGAGGAATTCAATCAACTTCAACAAAGCATCAACACCACCAACATCAAGGTACAATGAGGCATCTCTCACCAAGGTTGCTTGGGAGCGGGGAGCGGGAGCGGAGCGAAAAGCGAAAATTTCAAAAGCTCCCGTTTTGGGAGTGTTCCGGGAGCGTTTTTTATATTGTATATATTTTGATGTATTTATATCTAAAAAACATGTAGGATCTTGAATTAGCTATAGAAAACATGGATTAAACCATATAACATCAATCATATAGTAGTTATAACTTATAACATTATCATCAAATGATCAACCATAACTACTTTTATATGAGCTTGGCAATGAAGGGAGGTACCATAACATTGTCATCAAATGATCAACCTAGTATAGGAACTTTTAGTATTGGAGAGGTAGGGAGCGCCTCGGGATCGCCTTGGGAGCGTGTTCCCAAAACTGGGAGCGTTTTGGGAACGAGCTTCCGAAGGAAGCGAGCTTCGGGAGCGGGAGCGAGGGGGTGGGGATAGCTCCCACACAACATAGTCCCTCACCCTCATACATGATAGAATCCAATGGAAACATCGCTATCCTGAAATCTTGAAAACTATTAAGTCTGTTGAGTTCTGAATGGGATCTAAAATCCTACATTTTGCATATGAATTTCAATGATGTTGGAATCACTCAAACATCCTGAAACAATTAATGGCAATGTTAAAAATTTAAGTAAAAATGACATTCTCCATATCCTTCATTTCTATCTAAAATGGCATTCTCCTTATCTTTCATTTAAAGGAATGAAAGATAAGGAGAATGTCACTTTGGATAGAAGATGAAGGATAAGGATAATGGTACTTAACATTACCATTTAATATTGCTGCCATCGATGTCATTTGTACAATACTGGTTAAAATAAAAAAACCATGTTAAGCATTGAACCCTAGCAGGTTTGGATTTACTCGGTTGATATAATGCAGAACTGGCCGGTTTGATCGGTTTGATACCGAACCAGCGAAGTCAATGTCTGACTTGGCTGGTGGCCTCTGGGCTGAGTTTAATCCCGGTTCGAGGCTGATGATGATTAAACCGGTCAACTCAGCCGGTTCTAGTTCTGAGTTGACAACTTGACTGGTTTTTAAAACTATGGTGCAAACCAGATTGGGAAAAGGAGAGAAGAGTTCTTTTGGCAATTCCCACCTGGAGATGGGTATCTACTTTTCTCTGCATGAGATTTTATCATAATTGGTTTTGCTATTCCAGTAATTTTATTTGTTGCTTTTGTTCTGTGTTTTGGGCTTATTGATTTTGAGTGAATGCAGTTTCTGTGTCCTCAGCTTGCAGTTCCTTTTCAAGCTGGTGTTCACCCTTATTCCTCTTGGATCAATGTGCCCCCATCCTCCGTTATTTCAGGCATATGTTGTGGTTTGGTCATCCTTCTCAGAGGATGCTTTTCTGCGTCTGAATTTTTAGTACTTTGAATCTTTTTTCACTTTGGCTAGAATCCATCCTTTCCTGATTGTCAGGAGGTGACTTGATACTGCTTTCTTCTTTTGCCTGTGGGATGAATGACTTTTTGGAATTCCTCCTGCTGCACAGGATGATTTTCTTTCTTTCTTTGGATAGTCTTTTGTAAAGTGACTGCACATGTGGCACATGCTGCATTTGAGGGGAATCTGCTTGCAGTTATTTTGCACATAAGACCAGTTGTCTATCTCTAGCTCCAATATTATGGCAATCCATCCTGCAGGTTCACTTCAATGCTGTTCATTGCACATGCAATGTTCAAACATACCAGACTTTATTGCACAAATACTCTTATTTATCCAGAATAGATACAGCAGCCTCTTTCAATGTTTTTTTGTCTTTTCATTTTAGTGACTTGTGTTGGCTGAAATGCTCAGTATATCAGTTGAAATTGCTGATATGTTGTAGTGTTGCAGAGGCATTATGTATGAACATCCATTTTCAAAATGCAGAAATGTGTTATCAGCACTGTGGGGTGGTGTTTCTGGTAACTTAAATACTGGATCGTGGTAAATAAGACAATCCCTGTCTTATTTCAACTGTAAGTGGGGTCCATAACCTTTTCTCCAAAAAATAGATCTGATTTTTTTCCTCTTGTAGGGGGCAGACTCATTGTCTCAGTTTAATCTTGAGGGTTTGTTTGTTTGGTCATGTCCCCATAAAAATACCCACCAAGATCATCTCTGTAAACAACAAATCCTTTATCTGAGGACATCTGAAACCTTTACTCATCTTGCTGGGGCAGTGGCCATCTTCCTGAAAGCTGATTCTGCTTGGAAGGATACTGAGGAAGATGGTCTATCCATCCTCCCAGGGAAGTGATGGACTGGCTGAAAATTTTCCAGCCTACCACTTGTTACGTTTGATGCTGCTACAAACTCGGTTGGTAAGAATGGAGCGGTAGCTGAGAGAACAGTAGGGATGCAGTAGAATGCTGCAGGTGCTAAACAAAGATGCCAGTGAGCATGTAGATACCTTATCGACTCCAAGAGAGAGAGACCTGGTTCAAATGAAAATCTAAGAGAGAGAGAAGAGTGATCATTACCAACTTCTTCTTCACAAGACTAAACCGGGCGTCCCCAAGCCAACTCCAAGCCTATACAAGAATCCAAGCTTCCCCATTCTCTCCAGTGTCTAAATGTTCTACACCAAGATGTACAAAGTTCTTCCCCCTATGTGGGGGCGTTCTCTAAGCAAGCAATCATCTCCATGTGGCCATCGTGAAGGATGTCACCCAAATAATCAAGAGAACTCCACTCCCTAGGGAAGAATACCAAGCAAACACCCAGCCATCACACTGTGTAAGCCATCTCCAATGTGCTAGTCCATCACAAACTGTTTACATGTGTGCAAATCCATCTTAGACCATTTAGGGGCTGAATATACACCATGTACCCCAAATAAAAAAGATTGTTGTTTTCTGATTTATTCCTTTACACAGGGACATTTCTTTAATGGTGTTCAGAATGCAATTTGGTTATTCCTATTTGTGCCTTTTTAAGATTAGAAATTCTCATGAATGTTGTGCTCTCAAAACCTAAGTTCATTTTGGAATAACTGCCATAGAATATGCATTTTATCTGTTATTTCATTGTATATTATACAGTCAAACCTGTTGCTGAATTTACGTGGGCATCTCTCAAATTCACGAAACACAACTTGATGTGGGGGCACTGCATGGATTTCTTATAAGTTATGTCATATGTGCAAGCTCTGAGGGGTATCTATTATGCAAAACATGTGCAGGACTTGCACCTGGCCTCATCCTTAATTTGCCATTTTGGTGGGTCAGGCTGCAATGAGAATAGACAATTAGTTTTGAACTTTTGAAGTAATATCACTTTTGCAATTGCGATTGTTACTTTAATTTCTTTTCTAGTCCCCATTGTGTGTATTATTGGACCTTGATAACCATATTATTGAAAACCCATTGTATTTGCACTGGGAGGAGCGAGGTGCATTCTACAGCCCAGTATGGATGAGATGTGGAATGTAACCTAAGTCACTTGACATGAGGACACGAGACACGAGACATGAAGGAGACGAAAATATGAGTGTCTGACACAGACAGAGTGACCCTCAGAATCAGGACATGTTTTATATTTTAATATATATATTTTTAAAATGTATTAAAATTTAAAAATATAGACATAGATCCAATTTTTTTAGAAACTAGAACATTACAAATATTCAGTAGAAATTAGAATCAAGACACATTAATGATTACACATTTCACATTCACAAATCACAACGGGACACATAGATGCATTGAAATTTGATAGGCATTGGGCAATAGCTCAAGATGTTATAACCATATTTCTCATTAAGTCATCAAAATCAAAATGTATAACATAGATGTTGGAATGCCACTGGGCACTGGCAAATGCCAAATAGACTAATAGTAAATGCAAAAAGGGGTGGATCAAGATGGAAGAATCTCATTTGTCAATAGCCCTCCTCCATGCTTGTATCAACAAACTCATCACTGTCCTCTTCCTCCTCCTCCTCCTTCTCTCTATCCATCCCTCCAAAGGATCACCATAATCAAAAGTAACTGGCTTTAGCATTGGATCATTGCACCGAGTGAAACGAGGTGCTCTACAGCCCAGTATGGGGGAGATCTTCTCACGTGTGTGATGTAGCGTTACATCTAATAAATGTAAAAATGTAGCGTTACATCTAATAAAATGTAAAAAGTGATTGCGCGTAAAAAGAAGTAAGTAAAGTAAAGTAAAGTAAAGTAAGTATGGGGGAGATGTTGTAAGGTTTGTGATGTAATGTTTGTTAGTAACAAAATAATTAAAAAAATTCATGTCCGCTCATAAAAAAAAAATTATGGAAAGTATTTAAAACAAATCCATGTTGGTTCATAAAATAAAATATTATGAAAAGTAATTAAAAAATAGATGTTCGTTTATAAAATAAAAACTTAAAACTTAAACCCAGATCTATCAATCAAGAGAGATCAAATTTCTTGAGTTTAAATTTAAAAAAAGAAATACACTTCAAGAAATTGGATCCCTCTCGGTGCTTAATGGATACGGGTTTAAGATGGATCTATGCTGGTTAAGATCCATGTTGGCTAATTCCAACTCGGTATTGCTATCCAAACCCATATCATCAAGAAAGACATCCCACATCTTTGTCTTTCCCTTCACCCACTCTGCCCTCTTCCTGTAATAAATAAGACGAAGGTTGGAGTGCACATACACCATCGTCTCTGCCCTAGACTGTTCAAGCCTACTCTTCTTCAAACTATACAAGTTCCCATATGTGCTCCAATTCCTCTCACAACAAGAGGATGATGCAACTTGAGAGATGACCCTCAAGGCTAACTTCTGTAGAATAGGGCATGTTGCCCCATGAGTTGCCCACCAAACATAGGGTTTCTTAATCCCCCTGTCTCTAAGCACATCATAGTCTCCAAATCTCCCAGTGGAAGTGGAAAACTCTACAAAGCCCTCCTCCACCTCATCAATAAAGTCTCTATCTTAAAATAGCCGTCTAAATGCTATCTTCCTCCCATGTGAAATCTATCCATCCATGTGAGGAGGGACTCTGTGTGAGGGCCTTGGTCCACCAGTGAGTTGTTCCTGACTGTAGAACTTGGGGTTCAAGGAATGGGCCAAGCAATGCAAAGGTGTGCAATTCTTATCCCACCTGGAGATAAGAATATCCTGAATGGTGATGTCCCATACTCGAGACACTCATTCTCCATAACAATGGAAACCATGGACTCAATCATGGAATCCCACCCCTAGGATGGGCTGGTCTGTGTTTGCAAACTGCAACAAAGAAATGATTGGCTCCATGATCTTAATGCTAAGATCTACCCTCTCCCACCAACCGTCATCTAACATTTTGTCCTTCACCTTTTTTGAAGCAATCTGATCCGTCTTTCTCCAAAAAGACCAAAACTCGGAAATCATCGTGGATCCAAGAGCGGTTTTGACCTCCCTCAACCTCTTGAGCATGATGAATGAGGAAGCAAACCAGGTATCTGCAATATTTAGCGATGAAAGCCGTGTGTACTTTTTGTAGATGGTGAGGGAATTTGTGTGGTTTTGTACAAAGTTACGGATATGGCATGCATCCTCAATAAGGTTGCCAATCCATGTCACATCCGAAGCAATGGATTTCAATGCTAAATTCAATGATAATGGATTTTAGTGCTAAATTCAAGGAATGGACAATGCAAGGTGTCCAAAAAACCTGTAAGAGCAATAAAAGCAAGTATAAATGGCTCTACACATTGACAACTCAAATGAGTCAAAGACACCTAGATGAATCATGAATCTTGTGATAAATTCAAACAATGAGCAAATTAGAAATGAAAGGTGTCCAAAATGAACTTACCTGTGGATATTTAGTTTCCACAATCATGCTAGCAGCCTTGCAAACAGGTGCATTGTCTGTGATGATTTGTACACAAGAATCAACACCTACTTCTTCAATGGTTTTGATGAATAACTCACCCATGTATTGTGCATCCTTGTATTTCCCAAGAGCATCCATCACTTTCAAGAACATTGGTCCATTTTGGGAAGATACCATGAAATTGATGAGTGGATGGTGTGCTGGATCTGTCCATCCATCATAAACAATACTCACACCGGATGAGGGCCATGTTGATCTAATTGGCTCAAGAATTTTATCCACCTCATTTGCTTTAAACAACAATGTGGTTCTAAGCTTCTCTGAACCAGGAGGCACATAATCGGTTGGAGCTTGTTCAATGAGATTTTGACACATCTCAATAAACAGTGGTGAGCGTGCAACATTGAATGAGATGAAGTTGAGGTAGAAAAAGAATACAATGGTAAGGTCCACCTCTTCTCGTTCCTCTTGTTGGAAAATCCTATCCATTGGACCACTTGGACACGACCTCTTTTTTGTTTGATTAGTATCCCCACTCTCATATCTGCTAGGTGGAAATGGAAGCTTAGTGCTAGAGGATTTCCTCAAGAATGGAAGAGGATCCTCATCTTTTTTCTTGCTTGCCGCTGCCACCTTCCCTAAGCCAACATGATACTCTCTTTCCATATCCCTCCTTTCGGTAACACTCACCGCTTTACATGAAGAAATCCCACATTAAGGAAGGGCCAACAAATGGCCCTTAACCTGGTAATATGTGCTCTTGAACTCATTCTTGCAAAAATTGCAACGCCAAGACACATTGGCTCCCCCACCAAGCTTTGCCCGAGGCCCATTTTTTCTTGTCACATACTTCCACAAAGGGTATTTTTTTTCTTGGGCTTGTTGTCTTGCTAAAACAGGGTTAAATGGAGCACGAGCTCCACTAGCAGCAAATGCAGCACTTGAAGGAGGAGTAGAAGAGCTTGTGCTTGGAGGAATAGGAGGGGAGGCACTAGATGGGGCATTTCTCCCTTTCCTTCGCCCTTTAGCTCCTGCCCTAGCTGATTGAGACATTCTCTTTCTTGTTTGATGGTGAAGCTTGCAATCCTCTCCACAAATCCACCCCCAATGCACTTGGAATCCCTTGGAAAGCCTTCAAATCTTCTTCACCTGCACATAAAACTCACTCTCAAGCTTCTCCACATTTGCAAATGACAAAATAAGTGAAATTTTGTTTTCAAATTCATCCCGGGTGGCTTTTTCTGCGGATTTTGTGTCTTGGAATCGGGACATGACACGAGTCGCACAGTCGGGGACACGATGGGAAATCATGTCCGACACGGCTTTTGATTGTGTTCCGATTTCGGTCACGATCAAAAGTCATGTCGGACACGATTTCCCATTGTGTCCGTGTCCGACACGACCCCATGAGACACAAGGGCCATTATGAGTGTCTGGTTTCTTAGAATGTAACATGACACTAATAAACCAATGTAAAAAAAGTCTAATCCCCTAAAGTAAAAATGAAAAAAATTGACCATAGTGTAGTATACACAAAATGGTCACCATATTATTAAAAAAATATTATTGTACCCAGAGAAGTGAAGTGTATTCTACAGTGCAGTACGAGTGTGAGATGTATACTGTCCATGGCTAATGCTGATGCGACATTTGGCATAGGCAACATTTTATTTTCAGTTATATATATATATATATATATATTAGATTGATTGCTGTGAATTACAAGTAAGAGGTCTCGGGGTCAAGTACTTAGGCCAGCTGCCTCTGTGATAAGTTAGTACACAATGTCTCTGCTGGGTCAAGCATACTATAGTCTAAATCTTTGGATTGCAGCTTTACTCTACAGTACGGTTACATGGGGAACTGTTGGCCTCGATTATGGACCCTAACCCTGAGGGGATCAAGCGAGTCAAACCTGCGACCTCCCCAACTTTGGGGGAGAGATCTCATGTCTAGCTCATGACTGCTTGAGTTAACCATAGGGGCTTTTCAAGCTTTTATATAGCTCATGACTGCTTGAGTTAACCATAGGGGCTTTTCAAGCTTTTATATATATATATATATATATATATATTGATTTAAGTGATTTCAGAACATGTCAGTAAACTCTTCAGCATTTGGAACTATATAATGCACATGCAATATTGGAACATATGAGATTTTATTTCCTGTGTGTTTTAGATGTGTTTTTATATCATCGTTTTGATATATATAAATATATATTGATTTTAGTGATTTGAGAACATCTCTCAGTAAAGCCTTCAGCCTTGGTAACTATATAAGACACATGCAATATTGGATCATATGAGATTTTATTTCCAGTGTGATTTAGACGTGTTATCATATGGTTGTTTTCATTTTACTATTTAAAAACTACTCTATGATTTTGCCAGATGAGAGAGTTTCAACAGATTTGAAGAAAAACATAATGCAAGCGCGTTTAGATAAAAAGTTAACACAAGCTCAGCTTGCACAGGTACTGTTATTGTTCAATTAAGGTTTCTTTCTTTTGTCTTCTTCCAGTTATTGTACGGCAGCAAAATAACATAACTTCTGTCTGGAACAGCAAATCAATGAAAAGCCTCAGATTATTCAAGAGTATGAATCTGGGAAAGCAATTCCCAATCAGCAGATCATTGCAAAACTGGAACGGGTTCTTGGTGTGAAATTGCGTGGAAGCACTGGAAGCACTGCAAGTGGAAAGAAATAACTGGAACAACGAACTAGCAATAACTTGTCATAGAGTTTTGCGTAATTTGTGTTTTCACCAACTACCTGCATATTTGTGAAGTTATGGGCATCTTTGTACAAAGTTATGCATGGAGTCTGTATTTTAGTAACGCTTTTGCTAGGTTTGGTTCTCCTTGCTCCCAAGAGCCCTTGGGAACTGAGGTTTAAAGCCCTTGGATTTAAGATAAGACGATATGATTGCTGCAGCATTTGGATTGCATGTGTTGCTTGTTGATCTTGTGCCCAAATCAGTATAGTTTGCATATACACAAGTGGAACTCTTAATCGAGTTACTTATGCAGTCTTTGAATTTGTCTAGAAGGGTTGTTTTGTGTCTGATAAGTATTTATGTTTGTTTTTAATGGTGTTGCTATTTGCATTCTGCATTTATGTGTTGATGGGGAGACGTCCAACAGTACTTGTTATATGGTATCTTGAATCAGAGTTTGATGGTTACTAATTGTGATAATAGGCTGGGATTTGTTGGCTTGTATTAGTTTCAGAGTATGTGATGTAGATATGTAGCTGAATGTTAGCTGAATGTGTGCTTCTGTAATTAGCAGTATATATGTTCGGGTTGGTTATTTCGGTGCAAAAACTGGGAGAAAAATACATGAATTATATTATTCTTTGCTGGCGAAAATGGGGAAAAGAAGACGGGAACTTGCTTTGATTATGTAAGGGATAGTAGGTGTATTTTTTTCCACGTATAACTGATGGATATGCTCTTTAATGCATTCGATTTGTAATCATTTAGTTTTAGTTTTCTCAAGATTAATGGGTACTTTATTGAAATATCTATGAACAAAGATGAAAAAGACTGATCACTGTTCATGGTCTATATCCAAAACAAGTATTTAATTTGAGATAAAAGGGGAATGTTCATGGAGGGTGGGGCTTCCATGTGTCTAGAAGTAAGAAATTATTGATGTTCAGAAGGGGGCCTTACCTAAATCCTCATTTCAACGGTTTTAAAATAGCGGTACACTAGCATGGGATATCCGTTACAGGTGGATGCTTTTTAACTGACAAGTGATTTTTGTGGAACCTCTTAGATTGCAATTGCTGGAAGTAGGAGAAACTCGAGAACAATATAAGATGGTTTTGTCGCAGTATTTGAATTGCATTTTGGTTGCTAATTGATCTCGTAACAAGATCAGTTGTTTGCGTCTACAAAACGAATAGAATTTTCCATTTCTAAGCTGTAGAATTAGTTCTTTTGGGTTTCAATTTATTTTCCAAGTAATATATCTTAGGGAAAATCTCATGGTACGTTGATTCAAAGAATGGCACTTGATTGCATGATTGGATGGTATGTGTAGTAACTTTTAAAATTTTCAGGTACAAAGTAGAGTCAATAGCATTTGAATATATTATATATAATTGTATGAGAGTAGCGAGGTGGTCTACAGCTCAATATGGGGTTGATGTTGTAATGCGTAATGTTGTGTAACTTTATGCAACAGTTGTGTAACTTTATGTAACATGCCATTCCCATAAAATAAAAATAAAAATGCAAATGATGGGGAAGATGATGCTCTACAGCCCAATATGGGGTTGATGTTGTAATGCGTAATGTTGTGTAACTTTATGCAACAGTGGTGTAACTTTATGTAACATGCCATTCCCATAAAATAAAAATAAAAATGCAAATGATGGGGAAGATGATGCTCTACAGCCCAATATGGGGTTGATGTTGTAATGCGTAATGTTGTGTAACTTGATTTAACAGTTGTGTAATTTTTGTTTCCAGTGATCAGTTGTGTAACTTTATGTATCATGCCATTCCCATAAAATAAAAATAAAAATAAAAATGCAAATGATGGGGAAGATGTTGTAATGCGTAATGTTGTGTAACTTTATGTAACATGCCATTCCCATAAAATAAAATAAAAATGTAAATGATGTCCGTTTTAACAAAAAAAATAAAATTATGTTGATTTTATCTTATACTTAGATATATCAAGCATAGGATCAACTATTTGGAGGTCACAAAAAATTAAGATAAAGAAAATTTACACCTCCAGAAATTGGATCTATTCGCAGGATGGGGAGCTTTTTAGCTGGATCAGGAGTTGTGGAGGGTGCTTGCTTGCTGGCTTGATTAATTGATTGATAGGTAAGCTTTCAATCTGAATATGATCTTTAAAAAAGGAGATGGGGAGGGGGTAAGCGCGTTGTCCATTTGATACACTTCCGTCGATTTTCATCGTAAACTTCCGTTCTGATTTCTTAAATCGTATTCCTTCCTTCCACGTCTAAATTAAATTATGTTGATTTTATCTTAAACTTAGATATATCAAGCATAGGATCAACTATTTGGAGGTGTAAATTTTTTGTGTGGAAAAAATTAAGATAAAGAAAATTTACACCTCTAAAAATTGGATCCCTCTCAATGTTTGATAGATCCTGGAAAGAATAAACTACTTTTACTTGACCACTCAAATTATACTCAATTGAAAAATATTTAAATTACTTATTTAATAATATTTATTATTTTAAAATATTGATGAAAAATTAGATTCACAAAATCTATATTTAAACAATTAAAACAAGATATAATTTTCTTAAAAGTAAATTAACACTTATTATGAAATAATGAACACATGAAAATGTTTATAATCTTAGTTTATATTTAAAAATAAATGTAATTAATTTTTAATAATAGTGATATTTCTTGTTATTAATGTTTGAGAGGGAAAATTCCCTAAAAATTTAAGTTTGGTGGCATACTAGTAGATTCTCACTTACACTTCCACTTTGTAAAACATGGAATATTAGGGATAGGTAGATGTTTCTTTTAATTAGTTTGTGTTATTTTCTTTTGGATTGTATGTGTTGAAAGTAAGAGAAATTTATTAGGTAGCATGGGTCTTTGCCTTGGGGGTTTGCATCTCTATTTCTTGGGAAATTTACTAGGTACCACGGGTCCTTGAAATTAGGGGTAGGGTGTGTGTCCTCACCTTGGGTTTGTATCTCTATGTCTTGGATTTAGGGTTGGGGATGTCCATGTTTATAATTATGATAACGAGTGGTTCCAACTTCATTAGACTTCATATGCAAAAACAAAATTTTAGAGAGTTTTAAAGATTTTATGATTGCACCCTTTACATTGGATTTTATCATGTATGAGGGTATGGAATTGGCATTTAATTAAGCACATCAACCTTGGATTACGAAGTTTCATCCGAGGTAGAGGTAGGGGCTAGAGACTAGAGAAGGAGGGAATGAGATGAATTTTCTACCTTATGTTAACTCGTGAAATTTGAGGTAGAGGCAAGGGCTAGAGAGTAGAGTAGGAGGGCAAAGGGTGCTAGTGGTGAATAGGATCCAAATATAATCCATGATTTTTGATGATATGTAGTTATTTGCCATAGCATGAAGTTTTTTGTACTCCAAAAGCCATTTAAAATCGCTTTGTTTGTATTTTGGGTTGGTTATGAATTGCATTCCATGCTATTTTAGTTATATGCGCCCTTTCTTGATAGATGAGATACTTTGCATATTTGTGTATTATGGTTTGGATTCATATGGATGCATGTGAATATATGTGCTTTTCGAAATTTGAATATTTTGGTTCACTTGTTTTTTGTTTCAATTCCAGTTTGGTTCAAATTTTTTGTTGACTAGTTCGATTTTGGTAAGATTGTTAGGTTTGGATATTACTCCATGGATCTACGGGTCTCAAAAACAAAAATAATAAAAACTTTCTACTTTGTGTTGACCAATTTGGTTTTGATAACATTGTTGGGGAAGGATGGAGACTGCTCCATACACCTACATGTCCTAAAAACAAAAAATAATAAAAATATTCAACTTGGTTGATCATTTTCATACTAATAATTCTTTTACAATTTCTACTTTATAAACTTTGAACTTTGATGCAATGTGCATATTTTACTATATAATTAGTAATTTTTAGGTTTTATAATGTGTTACCTATTGAATAATAAAAATAATTTAAAATTTATATATATATATAATGTATCCAAATCCTTTGTATTAAAAATAAAAAAATATTGTCCTCGTCTTTGTTCCTTATAATAAAAAGTGGGCCTCTATCTATCCTTATTTTTGTTTTTTGAACTTAAGTTTTTTTAGTACCTTAGGATTTTAAGATTTTCTAAATCATATTAAAGAGCTTAGTATCTTGGTAACTTAGAAATTTAAGATTCTCTGAATTATCCTTATTTTTGTTTTTTGAACTTAAGTTTTTTTAGTACCTTAGGATTTTAAGATTTTCTAAATCATATTAAAGAGCTTAGTATCTTGGTAACTTAGAAATTTAAGATTCTCTGAATTATACTAGAAAGCTTAGTAAAAATGTTATTAAAGGTAGAGCTACGTGCACCATATAGGGTTTTTGATTTTTAATTAATTTATTATGTTGAAACTTTCACATTTGTGTTTTGTTAAATATTTTATATCTTGTCTGAATGGAATGGGGATGCTAGTGAAGTGTCAAGGCACGTATAAACACAACTTTGACATTTGTGTTTTTTAAAATACTTTAAATCTTGTTTGAATGGATTGGGGATGTTAGTGAAGGTGTTATCTAGGGTAGGGCACATAAACAATACATATTATGCAAAATTTTGTTAATTTATAATTTTTGTTTGTCCTTTTTTTAATTTTATTTTTTTGTTTATATGCATGATTTTTTGTTTATTTGATCTATTAAGTAATGGTTTGTCTTTTCAATCAACTGTTTAATATCTATGTTATCTAGATGTTGTCGCTAATCTGCTTCTTGGGAGGAGCATCTTGGAAAGCGCATTGGGTAGATTGAATTCATGGTAGAATTAAGTATGATTTGACTCCTTTGTTTAGTTTAAGGACTCCTTGTTGAAGGGTGGCTCCCATGTTTGCCAAGATATATGCTCTCCCATTGTTTTGTTTTAGAACATGATGAAATGAGATTTTTTCTAAGGTTTGGGCTAAGAGACTCACTTTTCCCATTATTTTCTCAAGTGGCATTGGGTCTTCTTTGCCTCCAGAGCACAAGACATTGATGACCACCGTTGAATTCTTGGTTACTTTTATTGTTTTTATTCCTCTTTCCTTAATGAGTCGAAGGCCTAGGTAGAGGGCAAGGGATTCAACGATATTGTTGGAGTCCTTTCTGAGTCCCCATGCAAAACATTGTTCTTCTTGTCCCTCAAGGTCGTAAATGACCCCCTCCCGCACGTGCCACCCCTATATTCCATTAATATTTTTAATGTGCACCCATATATGTATATTTGTAAGCATTATTAGATATGCACAACCATCACAAAATATGCACCTATATATACTAGTACTATTGTGCGGGTGAACATAGTCCTCAAATATCACTACATGCGCTTGATTAACTTTTTGAATGCTTTCTAAACAACTAACACATAAAATCATGCATCAAATCAAGTCAATCATAAGAGTATTTGCTCATGCACCCTCAATCCTACCATTTGATCTACCTTTGGATCATCACCCAATGTTTTAAATGGTCTTGTCGGCCATGGCATGGGTCTTTGCAACTACTATAAGGGTCATCCATCATGGTGTTATTACCCTAGGCATCGAAAAAGGTTGGCCTAAACTCCCTCTTTTAGCTCCAAGCAAGCATTTAACCCTAGGCATTGAAAGTCCATCATCACAAATGTTTCAACAATTATAATTCTACCTTCTTAGATTTCTAATATTAGAGAAGGTAGATGAAATAGTGGTATAGCTTTAGCAATTGAGTTTGTATCCAATCCATAAGGCATTGCATATGCAAACATTTTTATTGTAGGTATGAACCTATGAGATCTATAATGATTAGAACTTCCAAGCCATGGAGTGGCTCTCTTGTTTTGCTTAAACCAAACATTAATTATTATAATATAGGGAACCATGTGCCGAAGTTGACATGAAATAGGTTGTTAACCTTCTTGAGGCTTGACTTAACTATCATATAACATCCTTATTTTATGATCACCACTCAATGTCTACTAAGTGCCCAAAGGGTAATAGGTTATTTAACACATATTCATTCTTATGTTATCATGAATTTGGTGATAGTTATTTAACATATGTTAATTCTTATGTTATCATGATTTTTATAAACATAATAGGTAATAGGTTATTTAAGACATGTTCATTCTTATGTTATCATTGATTTGGTGATAGTTATTCAACATATGTTAATTCTTATGTTATCATGATTTTCATAAACATAATGAACTATTGTCATGATAATCACAAATAACAAAACATAACCACACGATATAAAGTATAATTACTAGCAATACACAAAAATAATTTTAGTGTACTCACATCATTGTAGAAGAAGTGTTTTAAATTATACTAGTCACATGCTTTTGTTGTTCGCTGCTTCCAAATTATGAATTGGTTGTTACATTCAAAAGGTCAATACTTAATAAAATTTCCATTTTATCTCAATTTCAAAAAGATAAGTGAACTTACACCACTCACTTTCTTTTAGCCAACAACCTTCATTTTTTGCATGCATGAAGGTAGCTTCAATCACTAGTAAAAAACATGGTGGTTGATACAAATTTGTTAGAGATCCCTATCTTCACACACTAAAACTTAACCTCTATAATTAGATTCTACATATCACTTTTTGTATAGGGTTTCTACAATTTCCATTATTCTTTTTAACAATTCAATACTACATGTATACACAAAACTAAGAAACACGGGTTTTTAATCATTGATCGAAAGCGACAACTCCATATTATTATCATTCATATTAAAACACCCATCACATATTGTGCACTTAACCACCACTTCTTTAGTAACTATTAGAACCTATATAAAGGAGCTATTTGTATGTAATTGATCATTTTGATTGATTTTTTTGAAATTGAATTGTTAGATATTTTGAAATGTCTCAACGTTTTGAGTGTACACTCCACAATTTTGAACCAATAAATTGTAAGATCAAATTTGAAGGGTTGGTCTTACTTTAAATTTGAAGGGCATATGTTCAACAAACCCTTGTGATGAAGTATTATATAAATAATTGTATTTCTATTGACAAGTGTGAATTAAGTACACCATTCATGAAAAAAGTGAAAATAAAATAGTCTTTACAATCTTAAAAAGTCAAATACAAACTATATTAAAAAAATTCAATAAAATTCAATAAATAAACAAAATTTTATTTCAAAATTGTGGTATCCACCAAAGTATTATTTTTATAAATTTTACATAAATGAACACATTCCAATAAAAAATACATAAATGAACATATTCCAATAAAAAATAACAAATATTTTTTTTCTTCCATTCATTTGATATTCCTCAAAAGTATTTGAGTAGTTTTTTCTTATCAAATTTGTAAGTTAAAATTGTAATTTTAACAATAAAACTTTTTAATTTTTGAGATGTATAAATGATATTATAATTTAATAATTAAATTGTATAATTCTAACAATTTGTAAAAAAATCATGTCGTCATAGTCATTTTTTTACTTTACATACACCCCAAAATGAGATGGAAGAAACTAAGGATATGGGTTGAAATGGAAATGTGAACTTGTCAAGAAGTGGCCTTAACAACTTGCATATAGCTTTAGTATAGCTCGTTAAGATGAGTTTGAAACACGATCACAATCACACAGGATCATACTCAGGTAAATGGAACAATGGTGAAAATAGTCCTTCACTTGTCTGATTCTATCTAGAGTTTGGAATATATCTTCCTAGGATTTTTACTTTGGACAACATGGAACAAGCACAACCATCAAATATTTAAAGAGTGAGAAAGAGAACTTGGCCTACTATGGTAAACCATTGAGAAAAATATAAAAGAATTGATAGTATCCACAAGAAACTAGAGTAGTTAAATGATGAAACTTGAAGAGCAAAATCATGAAATGAAGGGGTGCAAAGCACAAGAAGCATTACCTGAAAAATTTCTTGGAGGAAATGGTGGAGAGGTTGAGCTTTAGATAGACGTTGTCTCATGAGTTAAGTATGTGGGAAGTGGTAAACAAAATTAATGCACATAGTTCATGAGGTTGAATGATAAATTTATGAATCTTTTGTAGATACATGACTAATTGAATCAACCAAGTCTCTATGAGTTGGAAACTACACACCATGATTGTTTGTAGACAGTAATAGCGGTAATACAAATATGTTGTATTTTATATAAATATTGTGATCAAAGTAAACTATACAAATGTGCTAATGAATGAAGGATTGAACAAGGTCAAAGTTTCAAAGGATTTTAAATGTTGAGGTGTCACGTCCCCAGTCGCCTCGGTGTCCTTTAGAGGCGATGGGAGACAACCCTTGGATCTACCTGCTATTTTTTTTCTTCTTCCTTTTCCAAGCAGTCAAAAGGTTCTGCAACTATGCACCCGCATTGACCTTCAGTCTGCAACCCGCAATTCTACAAGCAGCAATCGGAAGTCGGACTACAAATTACAACTTCGATGAAAATGCTCCTCTGAGATCCGCAACCCGCAACCCGCAGTGCCGAAATCGAAAATCAGAGTGCCCAATTACACAACGCAAAATCCATGTCTACAACTTCCGCAATATGTAGTGCGGAAATCAGAAATCAGAACGTCAAATTCACCACCTCGCCGAATTACTCACCCGACTTTCGCAATCTGCAACCTGCATTGCAGAAGTCGGAAATCGAAAACCTCACTTGATCAACTTCTATGAATTACCTTTCTGAGTTCCGCAATCCGCAATGCGGAACTCGGAAGTTGGAACTCCAACTTCGCCAACCCGGGAAAACCACCTTCCGACATCCGCAATCCGCAATCCGCTTTACCGATGTGGAAAGTTAGAAATCCAACATGCCAACCCCGTGGAAATCACCCTTCCGACTTCCGCAATCCGCAATCGGCTTTGCGGATTCCGAAAGTCGGAAGTCTAACCACGCAACTCCAAAGGTCGGTCCCCGACCTCCGCAATCAGCAACCGTATTGTGGATTCAGAGAGTTGGGACCACATACCCCTACACCTACAACTTCTCAGGATGATAACTTCTTCATCCTTAGACCAAATTGGACAAGTCCGGTACCATTGGAAAGATTTTGGAGAGATCTATGTAGCTGCAGGGTCTTCATCCACACATGAGAACAATGATCTTATCCTTTTTCCACTCCAATAGATGGCCTTAAACCCCATCTATGCCTCCTTACCACTCTACCGTATCCTCTCTCCATCAGCTGGTCCACAGAGGTCATGAACACCACAGGGGGGTGTCTATTATTTCCCCACAGTCATGATTGAAGTACTCTGCACCTCCTGGGACTTGCGCTTAGTCCTATTCATCAAAGGACCATTCAAAGACTTAGCCTTATTCATCAAGCATAAATACATACGAGTACCAATCATAAGGATAAGAATGTAAATGTGCAAGAGCATACTCAATGAACACAAGGGAAGCATCATCCACACACCATGTATCATGCATTCATCAAATTAATAACATGCACAACAAAATTAAACATAATGCATAGGCATTCATCCCTATTACTTAGTGAAAAATTCATGGTAATTGGAAACACATGTGGGCATATGCTTACTCAATTTAACATCATGAAATGAGACCTTATTCACACACACATCTGCCATGCATTCAACATATCAATAACAATCATTACTAGTTAAACCATTGCAAGGGAAAAACACATGGAATGGCATAACTTAACACAGATAACACTTATATTTTTCATTGATACTTAAGAATAACACCGTCCTCGGTGTTCCAATACCTAAGAATACATACACAGTTTACAAATGTCCAAAATTACAAAAATGTTGCAGGTTTGCCCTACATTTTACCCTTTACTTTGAACCTTCAAGACTAATTCCTTTGGATTCCACAAGCTGCTCCTCCTGGCTTTGATCTTCCAGCTCTGCAGGTGGACATTGCTCCATAGCAATCCCTTCCTTCTATTTAACTTCTAGATGATCCACAAACCTAGAATCTTTATGGTTGCTAGCTTTCTTGCTGTCCTTTGTTGGGCAGTTGCGGAGGCCATGGTTTCCTCCACATTCCCAACATTTTAGTGGCTGCTTTTTCTTTACTTGCTCAATTTCCTTGGAGTCTTCCCACCTGGAACGTTTCTTGGTGGAATGATTGGATGAATGCCTCTTCATTGATCCACTGTCCTTTCCATTGCTGGTTTTGCAGACAAATAGAGTCTTGCAAAACCTTGTGGTTCATCTCATTCTGCTGCTTTTGTAGCTTGAGCATCTCTCCAAAATTTTCTTGGGTCTTGGCAATTGTTTGAAGAATATTTTTTGTTAGGATATTACTATACTCCATCCTAGTCCTACCAACATTTTCAGTCTTGCATGCATTCTGCATGCATGCATGCATGCAATTGCATGCATCACAGTCATCAGTCCCAGCACCTAGCCCTCAGTTAACTAGCCCCAGGAGCTTCTCACTGATCAGTTTTATCCCTCCTAGTTCTTAGTGCGTCCTTCATGCAGTTGCATGCATCGCATGCGCCCTCTCTCACCTACCATTCAGTTGTACTTCAGTTAAGTTGAGTTATCTTTAGTTCTTTCCTTGATTTAAGGCTAGACTGAATCTCAACTGATTGTATCACTTCGATGGACCTCCAGTGAGACTAGACTACCCATTCTGACTCCAATTAGCTCCTCATGCACCCTCCACTGAGCCTCCTTCATTCAGTTAGTGCCTCCATGTGCCAGTTACACCTACCACACTCAGTTAGGCTCAGTTTGACTGATGATTGACAATTACTTGTGCATTGATGACTCCACTGATGATGACGAAGACTTCTAGTTGTGCTTTGATGACACTCCAGTGATCTTTTGATCTCTCCATGAAGGCTAATTCGAATTGCTACCTTGGCATTCGAATCCTCATGCATTGTATTATTTATTTGTCCATTTGTGATTAATGAATTAGTGTGTGTGAAGTTATTTTGCTTCTATCCAAATTCTACTGTATTATTATTCTGTTGCTCATTTACACTGCATTGACCACTCTTCTTTTATCTTCCTGCTTAATCATAATCTTTCTTTTGAGGTATACATCAGCTCTTAGATCTGCTGTGAGGATTTTCACATTTTCAGCCAACTCCAATAGCTTTTGGTCCGCTGCCATGGTCAATGTGCACAATTGCCCACAGTTTGCTTGCTAGCACCACTTGTCTTGTAACAACTGCAACCAATTGATTTCAATTTCTCACCTGTGAAATTCATCATGGCAATTCCTGTTAGGCCAAGCATAACATAAACATTAAAACCAGTCAATTATTTTCCCACTTGACATGGAAAGTTCAAGCTTTATCACGAGACTTCCATACATTTCATGCTTTTCCAACATACACATGAACTCATTCATGCTCATCCTTTCACGAGGAATTTACCATTTTAGCATTCACAATTTATTTCAAGCAAATAAACACAATCAACTCTCAGCCATATCATGCATTCAACAATTTTCTGTTTTCTAAATCAATCAATAAAAACGGAAAGAGAAGAGTTAGAGTTTCCCCCTCTTAGTCTTGTTCCAATCCAGAGCCACACCACCACTGTGGTTCCATGCTCCTTAGCCTCTCTCACTTCAATGTGAATTCTTGACTCGACTTTTCATTGTTTTGGTGATGACACTTACTGTCTAAGGTCTGTGTAAGGATTTTCAACTAGAGAACCCTTCCCCATTGTTTCCTACAGAACCTTTGGCTGCTAGGACCCACAAAAGTCCACTAGCACCACTTCCATTGCTGCTCATACTGATCTCTCTAGAACAGTCACATGTCCAAATGCATCCTTAGGATGCCTTCAAGGTCCTTGCTTCCTGCAATGACCTAGGTTTCCAACAAAGAAACAACAGTGTGTTAGCTTGGTTGTTATAAGACTTGTACATGAAATATTTCATTATTCGGAATAAGGATTATATGACAATTAAACACTTATATGTATTGGACATTTCCTCGCTACTCCACATGTTCCTTCTCTGCTTTAAAAGCCTTGGATCACCTGTGCGATAGATGTTTGGCCAACACACATGTTACTCCACAACATCAAGTAGTTATTTCCAAGCCAGTACATCGACTGGGTTTATCAGGCATTTAAGGAATGTTTGGCCAACACACAAGATGCTCCACAACATTCAATGTCCAACCAGTGCACCGACTAGATTTACCAAGCATTTATGGTGCCAAACTAGTCCCATACTTGGTTTGCCCACTCCATTTCCAAGCCAACACATCCGTCTGGGTCAGCAGGCCAATGGAAGGAAACTGCACCATGACCATTTCCAGGTCAAGGCTCTATTACAGAGCCATAAACATCTCCTCGCGCTCGAGTCAGTCTTGGCATCCACTTCACTTTTCTCCTTAGCATGCATTACCAATTGCAGGTGTAATACTTGACAACACAAGATGGGTAGGTAAGCTTGTCAGTATTGCTGATATAAAATTGTAAACATATTTCATAAACATTCACTCTCTAATATTGAAACACCAGGAATGCATCCATTCCTTTAGGGTGTAGTCAATATTGACAACCCTAACATAGCCCAACACCCGAAAGGTGTGCGCCCCTTTTCGATGTGAGTCATGTAGGCCCTAAACACACTCAAGCAGTCTAAAATAAGAACACATAATCACATTCACACAGCCTAGAATAAAACACATAATCACATTCCAGCAGTCTGAAATAAAGACATATGGTCACACTCCAGCAGTCTGAAATAAAACATGCCGTGGACATTACTTCTGATAATTGGACATGTATATTCTTAGCTAGGGTTACAAAATACTCATTCGTTTTGCAGATGTACTTTCTCTTCCTTCGCGAGGAATGGGGGCTCCCTTCTCTGAGTTAACAGTCCCTCGGTTTTCCACCCCAAACCCTCTTGCGTTCCATAGACAACATATGCCCTATTGGCATAGTTTTACCATCAAATTCAAGTCTGATTTTTCCATAACCAATCAATGTAATTAATAATTAATTCAACATGAATTTACAACTCTGTCTACTACAAAAATCAGATTTGTTTAATCATGAGGCCATCCTCATATTGTTTGGCTCTTATAAGTGGTATCACTCTGTCCATTATGGTCTTACACTTGCTGCCATAACCTAGACATCCACCTACAACATGCTCTCTTGACACAATTCTAAGAACCAAACAACCATTAGTAATTATTAGCAAAATCTCAAATCTGAAATTTATAAGCCTGTTATGTGCATAAATTAGATTTTGCAACAATGGAATCACTCTCATAACTTAAATAAGAAGTTTGAAAATCTATTTAATCCAGAAATCAGTTTTCACATTCATGAGATCATCCTCGCAATATTTGGATTTTGCACATGGTAGATTCCAACCTTTAAGATGGACTTACCCACATGGCCATGCCCAAGACAATCTACCTGAAATCTGGAAACTTAAATCAGTCCAAACACTTGTAATTTTTCATGCATATAATATTTCATTGCTGTAGCAGTCACTGAAGTGTTTTCAGAATTATAACACTCCATAATTCAAACACTTTCATCTATTAACATCTCAAATGTAAGGAAATATATCTATATATATCAATACTTTATATGCATCATCATCACAATAGCACTGCAAGATACAATCACATCATCCATGCAATTTAACTAAAATTTCCAATATTCATTACTTTATAGCTATATCCTTTCATGCAACTATGTCCTCCAATAGAGCATTCTAGTAGCCTATCAAACCTGAATACCTTCATCATGCACTCATAGCAGCTCATGAAATGATTCCAGAATGATCATTAATTCATCATTTCATCTATTGTTTAATTGCAATGAAACTTACATCACAACCATGCATTCACACAATGCATCTCAACATGTGCACCCATACCCATGCATGCACCTTCACACTACTTACATAAGCTTTTAATGTGCATTCACTCAATGCATAACCACAAGATTTAAAAAATCTTTTAATGCATATCCACTCAATGCCACCTTGCTTTGATTTGTGCATACCATACTATCGTGTCATGCATTCCACCATTCGAAACACATGTGGCCTTACCCATGACTATCTCATATAGCATGCACTACCATAACAGGACCACAAGTCCTCACTTGCTTTGGTTATTAAATTCATAACCAACATATGCAAATGGCATGATAGAATTTCATATCAATGCATTCTAAATCTACACAGTCACATGGTATAATGCCCATTTCTTTACTATCACATACCTCACCATACCATGTGGGATTTAATTCACATAAATGTATTCATTATTACATGCATACCCTTTTATGATGATTAAAACATGGTTACGGATTCTTACCCATCATTTCTCAATACTTGTACAATCAACAGAATTAGACATTACCTGCATAGCTGCCATCAACATACCTGATGTTACCTGATAAATGGATTCTTACCAAGGACTACACAGTCCTCTCACCAACCTCTCGATCATGGATTTGTGCTCCAGCCTTTCTTCACAAGGATGCCAATCACATGCAATGTCATTATCAACGTCTTCAGCCATGCTTCTATGATCTTGGTCCTTGTCATTTCTCAAAGCAAGGTGTAAGCAAGGCATCTCATAAAATATTTTCTACATATCTTTGTGCAACATTGCAAGAATCACAGGTATGCAACATAAGCTTTTTCCCGCAATCCTTTTAGTGGATGTGCATTCAAATTGAAATGAGATGTGCTCATTAACAACTTTGGAAAATATGCAATACCATTCAAGTACAAGCAAGTTCACATGCACTATGCCTTATCTCTCAATATGCCTACTATGCATACACAATTCATCTATTTAATCTCTTGCATTTTCAACATTTATATCCACAATTTCATATATATAAAACTCATAAAATGTAAATATAACAATAAGAGAAGAGTTGAGGAATTCTCCCTCTACAATTATCCATCATAGCATGGTCCAATTCATGGCATCTCTATCCTGTAACTCATGCTTTGGTCCAAAGAAGCCCCATGTGCTGCAACCTTGGGCTCTGATACCATTTGTCACGTCCCTTGTTGCCTCGATGTCCTTCAAAGGCGATGGGAGACAAACCTTGGATCTACTTTCTATTTTTTTCTTCTTCTTTTTCCATGCAGTCCAAAGGTTTCGCAACTTTGCACCCGCATTGACCTTCAGTCCGCAACCCGCAATTCCGCGAGTAACAATCAGAAGTCGGACTACAAATTACAACTCCATAAAAAACGCTCCTCTGAGATCCGCAACCCGCAATCTGCAGTGATGAAATCGAAAATCAGAGCGCCCAATTACACAACACCGAAACCCATGTGTCAGACTTCCGCAATTCCATAATTTGCAATGCGAAAATCGGAACGTCAAATTCATTACCTCACCAAATTGCACACCCAACTTCAACAATCCGTAACCCACGTTGCAGAATTCGGAAACCTCAATTTCTCAACTTCGACGAATCACCTTTTTGAGTTCCGCAATCTATAATGCGGAACTCAGAAGTCGGAACTCCAACTTCGCCAACCCGGGAAAAACCACCTTCCGACTTCCGCAATCTGCAATCCGCTTTACGGATGCGGAAAGTAAAAAATCCAATGTGCCAACCCCGTGGAAATCACCCTTCCGACTTCCGCAATCCGCTTTGCGGATTCAGAAAGTTGGAAGTCTAACCATGCAACTCCAAAGGTCGGTCCCCCCGACCTCTGCAATCCGTAATCCACATTGTGGATTCGGAGAGCCGGGACCACGTACCCCTACACCTGTAACTTCTCAGGCTAATAACTTCTTCATCCTTAGACCAAATTGAACAAGTCCAGTACTGTTGGAAATATTTTGGAGAGCTCTATGTAGCTGCAGGGTATTCATCCACACATGAGAACATTGATCTTATCCTTTTTCCACTCCAAGAGATGGCCTTAAACCCCATCTATGCCTCCTTACCACTCTACCATATCATCTCTCCATCAGTTGGTCCACAGAGGTCATGAACACCACAGGGGGGTGTCTATTCTTTCCCCACAGTCATGACTGAAGTAATCTGCACCTCCTAGGCCTTGCACTTAGTCCTATTCATCAAAGAACCATTCAAAGACTTAGCCTTATTCATCAAGCATAAATACATATGAGTACCAATCATAAGGATACGAATATAAATGTGCAAGAGCATACTCAATGAACACAAGGGAAGCATCATCCACACACCATGTATCATGCATTCATCAAATTAATAACATGCACAACAAAATTAAACATAATGCATAGGCATTCAACCCTATTACTTAGTGAACAATTCATGGTAATTGGAAACACATGTGGGCATATCCTTACTCAATTTAACACCGTTAAATGAGACCTTATTCACACACACATTTTCCATGCATTCAATATTTCAATAACAATCATTACTAGTTAAACCATTACAGGGGAAAAACACATGGAATGGCATAACTTAACACAGGGAACACTTACCTTTTTCATTGAATCTCCAAGCAAACTGGCTATGGAATGCAACGTTCCAACCCAACCATAAGTCTCTGCCCAGCCTATATTATTTCAACACTCAGATACCACCCCCGAGCTGGGGCTATGTATCCACTACGGGGGGACCAGGCAAGCTCACTCACAGCCTTGGCTCATAGTCCATTAGGGTCACCCAACACACAGTTGATTTGTCAAGCAAGTGGGGAAGTAGGTAAGGGTTTTCTAGGTCAATAAACTCATCCACAGAGCTATGGGAATATCCCAATGACCTCAGACAGTTGAGGCACCCCCATCCCCTCCACTCTCAGCCTAAGTAAGGTCCCCTTCTCTGCTACACAGTCCCTAGGGTGCCCCTTCCCTTAGCGCTGAACTGGGATGGTATGGTTGGTCTCGACTGTTAGATCAAGGTAAATGATGCCTCTTTGAATCTACCATGCAATCCAAATCCTCTTGGCCTCTTTCCACGGCGATCCGCACACAGGTCTTCCTCAATGTTATGGCCGAAGCTCTGTCCCTCGTCTATGATTTCAGGATAACAAATTTGGATTTCTTTGTGGGTTCTCGGGGCATCTAATACTCTCCAAATCGCACCAAAGTTCGGATCTGTGGATCCCCAAATGGTTTCTCCCTTCCCACGCAGATTTCTGAGCGATGTTCGCTTTGCAAATAGTGACTTTTTCCAAATCGCGATTTCATCCTTTTTCTCCCTCTTCTCCGTTTGTTGGGTCCGTGTATCGGTTCAACTGATGCCTCTAAACTCCGATTGCTATCCCTAATGGAATGGGGATCCGGGAATATGAACTGCCAGGGGTGGAGTGACGTGTGGATCAAGGTACAACAAAGCTCCATACCCTGCCGTCCGACCTTTGGGTTGCCCCCCACTCCATCGACCTCATGAACAATGCTCTTCACCCACTTCCTTACAACAACATTCAATGGTAGCTAGGAAAGTCAAAGGGGTTCTCTAGGTGACATATGGCAGCGTAGGGTTCCATCCCACAACCCCCTCACCACTCCCTAGTGGATACATAGTTCCCCCTCATTTGGTTGTAGGCACATCCAACCCTTGGTATTTTTATTTACATGGTACTATTTACATCATTTACATTTTCCATGGCTTACTTAGCACATGGTTACCCTAATACCAAATACTTGCCTCTTCAAGGTCGAGCATTCACTAGCGGGGCCTTAGCCTTGAGCTCCATGCTAGGAATCATACATCGCATACATACAATGTTTACATTAAAAGACAATATGTTCTAAGGGTCAAAATGGGGGGTATTACATGAGGCCAAACTTTGTTCATTGAGTTCCGTATATGAAACACGGAAAAGCGCATGAAAATTTTCCACCATTTTTTTCTTCCAAAGAACAATTACAATCAAAGTAGCATGGACATGAATATTTAAAAAAAATGGAATTTCAATTGAACTAATTGTCAAACCTACCCACATATGTAGTTTTCACTTGAGTGGGAGCCACATATTTATTTTTTTAAATGATTTCACTAGCAGTTAGGGACCCTAGGTTCTAAAAGCACTATATAAATTGTCTTAGATTGTTCATTACTATATATTTTGGTCAAATTTGTGATTTGGTAATATATCCTTTTTCATACTATATTAATTTGCCATATAATGCTATTATAGAAAATAGTTGCCCCTCGTTAACATGTAATATATTCACATTTTTTATTGTTTATTATATGTGAACCATCAAGAAATTGGAAAAAAGCATAATTGGTTTCAACTCAATGTGTGGACAAATGGAATATGGTTCCAACTATTAATACCACACGTTTTCTTGAAGAATTAAGGATAAATTTCGATGTTGATCATTCTTATTAAGTTTTGGTACGATTTTTTTGTATAGGTCATAATTCTTCTTTTGAAAGTCTCAAAGTAATTGAATATATTAAAATGCGTCAAATCAAACAAAATTTAAATTCTTCACCAAAGAAAATTTCAAAGCCACTCTCAAATTTGCCCTTAAAGAAAATTTAATAACATGGAAGAAACGATTTAAATTTGTAATTCAAGAAATTGGAAAAAAACATAATTGGTTTGAACTCAATGTGTGGATAGATGGAATATGGTTCCAACTATTAATATGGCACGAATTAAGGATAAATTTCAATAGAAATGTCCATTCTTATTAAGTTTTGGTAAGAATTTTGTTGTATAAGTCATAATTCTTCTTTTGAAAGTCTCAAAGTAATTGAATATTTTAAAATGCATCAAATTAAACAAATCTTTAATTCTTCGCCAACCAAACTCTGGCACCAAAGAAATTTTCAAAGCCACTCTCAAATTTGCCATTAAAGAGAATTTACTAATATGAAAGAAATGATTTAAATTTGTAATTCAAGAATCATTAATGTGTAATGAACCCAACATTACACTAGACTTAAAACATACTAATTTTTTCCCTAAAATGTTACATGCATAGCTTATATGCATTCTTATAACAAATGCATAACAAATATAAACATTTAGCGAAAGCTAAATTATTGTGTGAAACCCATATTCACATGCATACATACATAATAATTTTATGCATAATTGCAGAAGCATAAGTATTTCCATGTGCCACATATTTAGCACATAAATTTTCACCATTTATACATTATAAACTAAGACTTGGAAGACAACACTTCCAATTCTTTTCTTTTAAATTCTTTCCTGAGAACTGCACAGTAAAATTTTTGTTTAGAACTGCGCTCTTACGGCCGCTGTGCGAACTTGCTGTGTGGCCTACGACCGTAAGAAACATTTTACAAAAATAATTTTGCACTATTTTTAATACACAACATATTTTCTAAGAATATACATTATACAAACTAAGGCTTGGAGGGCAGCATTCCAAACTTTTACTTATAAATTCATTCATGAGAACTAGAACTGGGTAGTAAACATTTTGTTGAGAACTGCAACTGCGCAATATAGTAAGACACTATCTTATGAACTACGCAGTAAGAAATGTGTAGTAAGAACTGCACAATAAAGCACTATATTAGAAACTACTCAATATGGTTCACATAAATGGAACAAAGGCATTTATAGTAAGAAATGTGTAGTAAGAACTGCACAATAAAGCACTATCTTAGAAACTACTCAGTATGGTTCACATAAATGGAACAAAGGAATTTATAGCTATATGCATAGATAATTCTCAAGTTATGTAATTTCCATATTATTATGACAAGGAAAAACAATATTTCATCATAATCATTAAACTTACTATGCAATAAGAATTGGGGAGTACGAATTATCTTAGGAATTGCACTAGGCTTCACATAAATTAATTAGGATAACTTACCAATCTATCCAAAACATGGAATGTAATGACAAATTATTATGACAAGGAAAAACAATATTCCAATCTAATTAATTTAAACTTACTTTCTTAAGAGGAATTGCCTGGTAGGGTTCACATAAATTAATTAGGATAACCTACCAATCTTTCCAATGCATGGAATGCAATGACAAATTCCTTACTAATTCAATCCATGGTATTTTGCATGCAACCCATACAATTCCAATACTTGTAAAATAAAAACAAATACCATTCATTATTGGCCCATGGTATTTCTAAAAATGAACTAGGCTAAATTTAAACTTCAACATAATACGCAAATTCAACTTGTTTTTTTTTAAATACAAGATATCATTCAATGCAAGGCATAGTAAAAAATCCTTAGCACATGGTAATTGTAAAATAGAAAAAGCAAATTCTACCTGTGGTTTTAAAAAACAATAATACCACTCAATGCAAGGAGCAATAAACAAACTAAAATGGGTCGAGCCCATCTTTGACATAAATATTTCAATTTCTTTGACTAACTATTTCAAACATTTCATTTAACTCTTTTAGGAACTATTTTCTCCCAATTAACCACTAATGCCCAATAATATTATCTTAATAACTATTTTCTTCCAATTATATGGAAAATAAGAGTTTTAAACTCTTTCAAATAATTTGAATAAACATTTCATTTACGAACCGTGTTAATTTCAGAAATTAAAACAGGAAACCATGGAAATTGTTTTACTATTAATCAAATAAACAACATTGAAATTAAAACATCATTTCCAGGAATCAAAACTTATTTGTAATAATACTTGAAATGGGAAAGTGGGTGTGTGTAAGGCACGCTCCACCCAACCATAGGCAATTTTGCTTATTAATCTCTTAGCAAAATGCCCCCCAAGTTGAGGCTCATGCATTCACCAAACATACATCTCACCAGTCCCATAATTTCTGAATTTTACACTTTGGAAAACAAGAAATTGGCTTAACTCCGGTTTCATTTCGAAAGCACACAATGAGGTACATCATTGTTCTCAGTACTCAGAATTCCACCAAGTTAGTTTCTGAATTTTAGGCTTTGGAAAACAAGAAATTGGCTTAACTCCGGTTTCATTCCGAAAGCACACAATGAGGTACATCATTGTTCTCAGTGCTTAGAATTTCACCAAGTTAGTTTCCTACACCATTTACCATATAACCGATATGACTAAGGGAAAAATTGGACACATTAGCAACAATACCCGACTCAAAATTGGTTTCTCAGACACAACATTTCATACCATATTTTTCTTCGACAGACAAAAATTGCCTTGCTTCTCTCAATCCAATCAACAACTCCTCTCTTCCCCCTTTGGCCAACGCAGTAATGGATTCTTAAACTAATGCATGGAAAGTTTGATCCACGTGGGCTCTCCATGAGACCCTTGTTTTCCCGTTTTATTTTTATTTTTAAATAAAAACATATAACATCTCCCCCTAATCCCACTTAAACCCACCTAAATCATAATCATGATTTAAAACGAGTTTTAAGTTAATCAAATGAGATTAATACTTAATCATGACTTAGGATATTTTTAGGGATTTTAATGATATAAAAGGGTCATAGCATAGTTTCCCCTAGGAAAATTTTAACCCCCTTATCGTCTCTAGTCAATACATAAGTCCCTAATCTCTTTAGCGTAGGAAACACAATGAGTTGTGGATTTTTAATATTAATGATTGCGAAAAAACATACTATGTTTAGCCTTGCAAGCTTGATAAACAATTATAATATTTTGCTAGGGGTTTCAAACCAAAGGTGTTACATAATGTGTGTATCCAACAAATGAATTATTATCCAATGATTATATCCAATGGATAGATATGAACAAGTCACTTGGAAAATTTCTTTAAATTTTATATATATATTTACTATTGCCTTCTACCCTTCATAATAAGTTAATATTTGAGAGCTCTTATTTATTTTGGTAAAAAATAAAATTTTGCATTTTTTTTTCTTTCTAATATACATATATATATATATATATATTTACCTTTTTCTTAAAAATACACTTAGCTACTAAAACCTCTAGATCAATACTTATATTGCACCCATCATGTATCTTTTAATAACTTGTAAAATAAACTATGAAAAACCTTCACTTAATATCTTATAACTCTAACTAGACTTTGATGTTCTTATCAATAAAGCACTATTAAATTCTTAAATATACCATCAATGAAAATATTCCCAAAAATGTTATGTTCTTTGCAACTAAAAACACATATATGTTATACATTACTATTTAAAATACTTAAATAAATAACATCCTTTTTATATATCCATGTTATTTAATTGTTTATTAAAAAAACATTTGTTTACGTTAAATTTTATCACATGAAAATGTTAGACATGGTTAAGTTACCATGTTGAAACCAAATAAAATTTGGTCACCATAACATATGAACCAAAATCCTCCTCTTTTATATTTTATTTCAGACGAAAAAAAGACAACTTTTATTAAGGGAAAAGTTGTGTCAAGAGATACATATAAGATGAGATGTCTTTTTTACATATTAAACTGTAAAAATAAATGCTAATGCTCATATTCACATACATAGTGTATATCAGGAAGTAATTAAGCATAGCGCATCATATAACAAAAACAAGTATGTTTAAACTGCAATTTTAGATGAATTGTACATAGTCAATCTTAAACAGAGTTCCTTCTCGGTACTCTTCAACGAGGATGGAACCATCCAATTCACCCACAGCCAGTTTGGAAAGCTGATCGGCCTCCATATTATGCTCCATATAGATATGGACAAAATTGATGGCCTAAAAGAGTGTCATTAGATCTCTCGTGCGCTTGATCCAACCACTCAGCTCCAAAGAGTGTAGTCTTTGTTCACCCTTCGCCCATAATATAACAACTCTCGAATCACCAAAAATAGTAAGAGTATGCATTCCAATATAGTTAGCGAAGAAAAGAAGACCCCATAAAGAAAGTAGTTCAGATCGGGTATTCGTGCCTTATCTAGCATGCTTCTGCAACTTATAATAAAGATTCGAGGATACTTTAAGTATCATACCAGCCCCACACCATCCATACTAGTAATATCAATCTCTACTTCTTAGGAATCATATTATTGTTTGAAGAGAAATAACCCACAACTTTTATTGATAGCAAAGAAACCAAACCCATCACATTCTAGGCTCCTCTTTTATAACAAATATAAATATAAATAAACATATAAATATAAATATAAATTAAATTGCGGAAGCTTATCAAAATCAACCCCATTAGCCTTTATCCCACTATGTCATGACTCTTGCACTTCCCTTATTGCTCATTATGAAAATAAACAACCAAATCAATACAACCATGCCAACAATACATAACAATAAATATACGTGGTTGCCATAATTTCCACTGTACCAATAACAACCAATTTGATTTAAAGAGATTTTTGTGGGAAGATTTTTTTAAAACCCAAAAGACGTGGACTTTGTCCAATTTAGTACAAAAGATAGAATTATTAGTTTTTTTGGGTCAAATTAATCTTAATCTTAAGTTTTAATGAGGAATTTTTAGCTTTTTTAGTTTTAGTACTTTTTCCTTTTCTATTATGTTAGGGTGTAGTCTAAACATTTTATGTTTTCAATTTTTTCTGAGTATATTTTTTGTCTTATTTTGTTCATATTTCGAGTGGAAATTTTTAAAATATCTTAAAATCACAAATATTATCTATAGAAATTGCATAATTTGAATACCAAGAGATATTATTATAGGTTATTTATTCAATTCTTGCTTTCTTGGAAGGGAATTAAATTGAATTGAGGGTGATATCATGATCATTCTCATCTTCATACAAACTTGTGATATCATCTTTTGAATAAGCTAATCTAATCATTCTTCCATTCAACATAAGAGCTAACCTCTAATCTAAATTATAAACCCATACTTAAGTGAGATTTCTAATTTAAAAATAAATAAATAAACCTTTTCTACTCTAAAAATATGCCATTTTTTTACCTTTCTATAATTGTTTTCTCCATTTTTTTACCTTTCTATAATTGTTTTCTTTTCCAACCTTACTATTATCTTTTCCAATGTTTAACATTTGTTTCGGCTATTTCTTCTGGTTGGCAGTTTAAACGGAGCCTTCTTCCACGTGTTTGATTACTTTGTCGAGCAACGTTTGACAACTAGGTGAACCTTTCAACATCTGTCCAGCTTTTAGACAATAAGCCTCAGCCCTCCGTCAGCTATTTTGAACTAGAATTTTTTCATCCAAATTGTCAACAGTGAGTTGGGCTTAAAACGGAGAAACAGATGGAGACGAGAAGCGTAGTTGCAGTGTTTAATTCGACATCTTTGCAGGTTAGAAAGAGCAGAGAGGCTTATTCAAATGCACACCAATCTAAGTCAGAATATGTTTTAACTAAATAAAACTTGGGTAGATGGAATGAAATCTATCTAAGTCCAACCCCACTAATAGACCATAGTTACATTGATTTAAAATCTATCCATTTATATTGAATCAAAATCTATTAAAATAAAAACAATAAGAACACAGAAACCGTTTTTTCCTACCAAGTTATCTAAAAGTGCAAAAAAATGGACTATGTCATAGTTCAAAAGAAGTACAGGAGGAATAAGTTTTTCCACGAAATAATATGGTAGTGGAAAAAAAAAGTATGTGACATTTCCAGATACATGGATCCAAAACGAAATACATAGCTGTGCAAAATATATATATATCTAACTTTTCTTCCAATAATTATTAAGCAGAGAATTTATGGCTTCGACTTTTTGATCTCGGCAAATGATGTTATCTACTATTAGTGTAAATAGGCCCTCCATACCAAGTCTGTAAATGGAACACTGTTGATGAAATACTTTTGGCATAGTCTTCGTATGAGATCGCTGCAACTACTGGGCAACATTTTTCCAACTCTAGCATATGTAAGGTGCATTCAATTGCTCCGTTAGTTGTGTCTAGAATGCATTCTATGCATTGCTCATATTTCTCTGTCATGGCCTGTTTGCATGTTGTGCAACTAGCTGAATTGTGGAGCATGGGATGGCTGCATTTACTGCAGAGCCTTTGAAAGGGGGTGAGAAAACATTTTTTGATTTCAAGATTCCTTGCACTTGCAGCATTAGAATTTTTGTTGTCGCTGTCAATCAATCAACAGGTGGTAAAAAACAAATGCAGTTACTTGTGAATAGCAAAACAAAAAGATGAAGGAAAGCAAAAACATATGCAAAAGCTTCGATAGTTTTTTGCAAATGCATCATATAGAATAATTTCAAGCTTGCAACTTTTAGCAAACTCATATTAGACAATGATATCAACAAATTATAAAAAATGGCATAAGGATGCCTGAGAGTTGTTGACAGATTTGCATGTCTAAATTTCATGAAACTGTAGCAAGAATGGGAAAAGGATCTAGTTATAGATATGCCGAAACTAACTCTATATGCATAAAAACATAACAAACAAGAACATGAAACAAGTTTGAATAGACAAATGAACTTTAGACAGGGAATTGGAAAGCAAGCGAGAAGATACTCTGAGACCGCGAGACTTAGATTTCTATTTTTGGTTTTCAGCCCTTCATTCAATTAACAATATTTCACATATTGCTATGTACTTACAACTTGTTTGGCGCTTTGGTTTGATATGTAAAATAGGAAAACAAAATTTCAGATGGGAGATGGGAGCATAGAGTTGGAATAAACATGTCTAGACAAAACACAATGTTTTTATTGATTAAATAACTAGGGACAGAGAGCCTTGTCTAAGAAAACAATGAACAAAGTCAATTTAAAACATAACAATAAAGAAGATAAAGTACATATTGAAATGAAAAAATCAACCCATTGTTTCATTACTTGGGAAAATTATTCTATATTGCAAATACAATGGACACAAAAAACTTTTACTCGGCAAAAAATGGAGGCACTGGCAAGAAGCTTTATCTAGTTATTATATATATGCCAACTACATTTAAAAGTATGTTGTGTGTCATGAAAGCAGATGGAGGCACTGGCAAGAAGCTTTATCTAGTTATTATATATGCCAACGACATTTAAAAGTATGTTGTGTGTCATGAAAGCAGATGCTACAATGCTTTATACCTTTGAAAGGTAGATGAAGCTAGAAGAGTGAGTGCCATCAACAAGATTACGATCAAGTACATGTTTTCATTGTGGAGAATGGAGGATTTGCTGGATTTCTTGAGTGGAGCTAAGTACTTCACCAAGATTGACCTGAAAAAAGTGGATATTACCAGATAAAGATAAAGGGAGGTGATGAACAAAAAAACTTTTTTTCTTTCAGTTAACATAATTTAACATGATTTTGATTTAATATATTATTATTATTATTATTATCATCATCATTTCATCATTATTAAGAAAAAGTTATTTACATTTTATGTTATGTTTAATGCAACTATTTACATTGTTCCCTAAACAAAAAAGCTAGGTATAAGTATTAATTGGAAGTTAGACCTTTTTCCATTCTAATTTTTATTTATATAATTGTAATAACAATTTTTTATTGTTTTAAAATATAAATAGTTGCATGTATATGTAGTTTTTGGCATGATTAAAAAAAATAGATATTATTTTTTTAGTAAATTCTTCTCTTAAAATAGATAGAAATTTCTTTATATTATATGTTTTTGTAAGTTATATACATTGTTAGAGTGAATTTACAAAATTTGTGATATAAAAGAGTTATAAGTATTGATCATTAACTATTTGAATTGTTTGACACTGGGTGGAGAGTAATAATATTTAAACTTCTAAAATTTATTTCGGAGAAAAATAAACGCTTAGATTTTGATTTTGAGTACAATGTGCATTTTTATGTATGTCATCTAACTTGGTTGAGATTTAGTATATTATTATTATTAGCATCAACATTGCCATCGTTATGGTTAAGAAAAAAAAAACTTTGGATTTTGCAATAATATAAGTGGTTGTTGCTTCATATTGAGTTATGTGTTATTAACATAGCAGCCACATCCTATGGAAAATTGTACATTTCGCATATAATGTGCAATCTTATGTATGCTAGCTAAATCATGGGTGTAGGGTGTAGTGATAGTCTTCTTTGTGAGAGATTTAGTATATTATTATTATGTCTCCGTAGGGAACTATACACTATTCGAGTAGTGTTAGTAGTGTTTTTGCATGGTTAAACTTTATAAAACATTTTTTTATTAAACATAATTTTAATAAAATTTATTAATTTGAAATGTTATTGGTTGCTACACAATGATGTCGGCCTCGATCTTCCACGCCCGGGACGTGGCAGCGTGCTGGCACCAGCGTCCATGTCTTGGTTGTCCTGCAGCAGGTCCAGTCCTTCACTCAATTCTGCATGTACTTTACCTTCCACCTGAGGCTTGGCACAAATATCACAGAGTTTCCTCTTCCACATGTCCACATCCCTATTCCTTATTCAGCCATACGTACTGGGTAATGAATGCTTATCAGTGAACAAGGTATTTGACCTCGATATGGTAATTGAAGTAAAATATAACTATTGTTTAGTCTCCTTTCACTTATGTATTATGAGAGAGAGATAGCCGAGAGTCTCGAAGGTTCCAAACTCATATGCTTCTGGTTCGCTTTGTTCTGCTTTGGTTTAGCTTAATAATTCTTGTGGCATGATACCATTTTCAACCTTTTTTTAAATTTTCTTTATTTTAGTGGAATATCAATTTTAAAGTTTAAGGGGACTTCATAAAGCATGTAGTATGAGCTCATGATTTAACTAGGTATATTTTCTACTTCATTATTTTAAAGTAAGGTTGGAATAAAGTTTAACGTCTCTCTTCTATTGATGAAAGATAAAGCAAATTATCCTTCTAACTCGGAATGTTCAATCTCTTAGTTATCGTTTGAGGGTTGTTGTTCCTAGAATATGGCATTCTTGTGCATGGTTATGGGTATGCTACCTTGCAACATTATGTACATGGTTATGTGTATGCCACTTTCTAACATTATGTACATGGTTATGTGTAAGCCACTTTGCAACATTATGTTATTTGTATGAGGTACATGCTTATGTGCATGCGACCTTGCAACATTATGTTATGTGTATGAGTTTTATTCTTGTGTATAATAATAATAACTGCTATTATGTTATGTGTATGAGTGCTATTCTATTTTATAACTGGTATTGTTTACTCTCAGGCTGCACAGTTGCAGGATTGGGAAATCGTACGTACATGATTTCCCATGTAAACAACTCTATGCTATTCCTTTTTAGGACTAGTATTGTTTACTCTAAGGCTGCACAGTTGGAGGATCGGAAATCTTAGAGAAAGAGCACACATCGACATTAACAAAAGTTATGGAATACTTGGATGCAGCAATGGTTAGATTTCCTCTTGTTTTAGATATTGATATATTATCTCATATAAATTTATCTCGATCCAAAAACTTAAACTAGGATTAACATTTGTTCATATAAATGAACAAGAAGCCTGAACAAAATTCTCTTAGGTAATTTTTAAAGTTTAAACAAGTATGTAGACCACATGGATTAGGATGTATAAATTTGAAACATTTTTAAAATAAATTGAGCAATCAAATTCCGAGATGTGTTTATAGATGAAAAATAATTACACATTTTAGTGTGCTATAATATCTTGTTTTCTCGGTACTTTTTCAACTATTTATTCATAAAAGAATTGTAACTTGTTTTTTGGGTACTTTTTCAACTATTTATTCATAAAAAGAATTGTGTTGAGAAGAATATAATTTTATGTATTGTACTCAATAATTTTCTCTATTAATCCTATAGTTTAATGTTGCATACTTCTTTACCTTAATCTCAATATCATGAATTCATGGTGAAAAAGAAATATGCATATGTTTTTTAGCAAACACAGTGCACATATTTACACATTTAGTGGTGATGATAAAAAGTAGAGTGGATTGATTATAAGTCAAGTGCTCAACTAAACAACATTAACTAATTGGATGTAACCATGATATCAAGGAAATATGATACGGCATCCAATGTATTGATAAGTTTCTAATAGTCTCCACTACATTGTTGGTGATCTTCCCAAGTGAGATTGATGATGCTACCAAGAACTTCACCATAGCTCCTAACCAATAAATGTTACATATGTTGATCATTGTGTGCAATGCAACTAATGAAGAAGTATGCATGCATTTTATCATCATTTCCATTAACAACAAATTGGAATATACATATGGAACATGGATATCTATGCCCATAATTATATAAAAATATGACATAATAATTGTCACTTCAAAAAAATCATAAATGCTTCTTAAACTTTTTATCCAATAATGCCATTCAAAACATAAATAGCAATTACAATATCATTTCAAAATGGTCCATAAATACTTTATTTAATTACAATATTATTTCAAAATGGTTCATAAATAATTTATCTAAAATCATATAAAATGAAGCCCGCAGGGGTGTAGCTCAATCGACGATTTGCTTGATATGAAGGAAATGCTGTAAATGGAAGTCGCGAGTTCAAATCACCCTGGCTTACGCGTGCCCCATACTTGCAGGTTATTGTAGGGCACCTAGGGCTATAGTTGTAGCGAGATTGGATCCTTGGACCCCGTGTCACGCGAGTACCAGCCCAACCACCAATTGTTGATTCCCCTAGTACAAAAAAAATCATATAAAATGATATATGTTTATGAAAGTATATTTATTATGTCCTTGACGGGGGACATGCATGATTCATGTAGGTGGATTAATCTGCCTTCGACGAAGCTAATTTTTTTATTATTTTCCAATGTTTCTATAATGTTTGTAATATCATGTATTAAATAAAATTATAAAAACATTTATTCAAGTTTTTATTGGCTATAAATTGCTGACGTCTACCTCGTTTTTTCCTCCCTGTGCAGGGGTGGCAGGTGGACGTCAATTGCATCGTATGGTTTATCATTGGAAATTAATTGAGCATCCTACAAACTGCAGCTGGAGTAATAAAGGATCATACGAAACACTCCACATAATATTTCATGGTACATACTCCAATCTTGAGGCTTCATTGGAAATGATTATATTTATGGTGATGGAAGGAAAATGTCACATGTCCCTCTCATATTTATTATCATCATTGAGTCATTCTAGCTACTCCATCGTAATCTAGACTTAAGGTACTGGCTATATCCATATGAAGCATGATAATATCATGGATATTTAGAGAGGGTCATTCGAATTAAATTTGATGGTAGGTTTGATTATTAACTGAGTTATAGATCTATGTCTTTCATTATTTTTTCCATGTTTCAAACTGCATGCATCAACTCATGACAATTTCAAGATCAGAGGGTTATGAATTGCTCTTACCAATAAAACTACTGATGGGTGAATTGGTTCTATCTATCCTCGGGTTCAATGGTAGAGTAATTACTAGTAAATTTTGTCTTGTACACTTCCTTTGTCATTTGGTGAAGGAGGATTTGGAGCTTCAAGGCATTTTCCCTTAGCTCGACCTCTGTTTGATTGATTTATTCAGCCCTTTGTGCATAAAATCTTTGTAATCAGGTTTATAATTTGAGATTTAGCAATTAATGTGTTTTTCTCTTGGATCTTGAAGCATTTATTTGACCTAGCTCAGGGTTTTAGCTCATTGAAATTTCATTTCACACAACTCAATGAGCTCAACAAAACATAGTCATTTAGTATAAGAAGGGTAAGCGTTATAGTCTTACATTCCGTGATCTTGAGCTCGTTATCGATTATGGGCTTTACATCTTGCCTATTTTCTCTATACATATTTTAATTTCATTACTCATATCGATTTCCTGTTTAAAATGTTCATGTCGCCATGGACAAGGGGCCATGAGGATGCTAATCCAAAACATTATTAAACTCCCAAAGAATGGGTAAGTAAAAACCGATGATGGCAGCACCATACTATTCGCCTTTTGTTTTATGTTGTCAAGTATCTTCTCAATATATATTCACTTTGATGCTTTTTGTTTTCTTTTCTATTACAATTTTGTGGAAAAAGTATCATATTATAGCAATTGCCGAAAGCAATTGCGGGGACATTGCCACCTCGTTACTCTTGTTATTAACAATGCTTTTATCATCATTATTGAGAAAAAACATATATTTTGCAAGTAATAAATCCATTAAACATGGTATAAGATGTTAGAGGTGGTTTCTACTTCATATTTAGTTTCTAAACATATGATGTGCTTTTAACATGTGTTTATAACAACCATATGCATTAGGTAACTAAGTTGAAGAGGTTTGAAAAGATGATGCATCCAGCGGTTACGGCAAGTTACATTTTAAGAAAAATATTTTCAATAATAGAATTGAATATAAATCCATAAATCATCTCATTACTAGATGAGATTGTATACTATGTTAGTGTACATGAATGCATTTGTCATTATTATAGTGAATCATTTTAATAATAATAAAAAATTAAGTGTTTTTTTATGTATAAAATATATTATATTAAAAATAAGTAATTGTTGATTTTATATTATAATTATTTTTACAGCGTGTCTTTGTCTTTGCACCTATTGCTAATTTCTTCCCTCCACAATTTCTCTATTTCAAATTAGTAAGTTGTTATAAAATATGGTTACCATCCTCCTAACTTCCTACCCGTGGAATGGTTCTACTGATTATTGTTTTTGTCACAAATTATGTGTAGTGACAAAGCATATTTGTTATGGAGTTTGGGATCTTGTTATGGAGTATCCAAATTATATTTCTACATATTTATATTTATATAAGTTGTGATTGTTGAGTAGTGAGAGCACACCTATCCTACATTTATATTAAATTATTAACATATTTACACTTAAAAAAAATTATTTGACCTTACAATTATGTATCTATTTAGATTTATTTATTAATTTTTTTTTAAATTTGCTTTAATTACAATTATATGCTTATTAACATATTTACACTTAAAAAAAATTATTTGACCCTACAATTATGTATCTATTTACATTTATTTATTAATTTTTTTTTTAAATTTACTTTAATTACAATTATATGCAAGGTTAGTAAATAGGTGTAACTTGGTGCATTGGTTTCTAAATGCCGTGTTTGTGATTACTTTTGTTTGGATTCATTCTAATCCAATTTGCGAAGAAAATGAATTTGTTAGTTGATTATTAAATAAAGAATTCACCATAATCTTATAAGTGTCAAGCATTAATGGACAAAGGTTGTTGCTACATACTATTTGAATGATAATGATATGTAGCAAGAAAGCATACGATTCCCATAATGTTGTGCATGGAGACCAAATTTTGGGGCTTTCGAGCAGGTTTGCAGCTAGCTTGTTAAACATGATTATATAAGCATGAAAGTGAGATAGCCATATGACCCATTGTTTTATGGTATATTCATTTCTTCAATATCTAGTCTTTGCATGGTTTATAAATTTGTAATTGTTGATGGTGAGTGAACTTGGCAATGCGTTCGACGAATATGAGGAACAAAAACTTCGGCTTGGCCTAGATTTGAGGAAGCCTTAGATTTGTAGGCCACTTTAGGTTGGGCTCATTGTTGCTTGTCATAAAAATGTTATTGGCTGGAGATTACATTTAGGATCACCAAATTAGTTAGGGTTTCATTCCATGCAACCTATTTTGAAGAGATCAGGTTTGTTACAACTTTTATTTTGTAAGCTAGTAAGAAATTCTATTGATAATCACAAAATATTATAAAGTATCAGGTTATGTGGTATGTCCGAAGGGAAACCAAAGCACATATTAAACAAAATATTGTCATTAAAGGTTATAGCAGCTAAATTAAAATTGTGAACAATAATAACATTTAACCTAAAATGATCTACTATGACCTCGACATATCTGTGATATTCAAAAAGAGAAAACTGAAAGGAAACAACTATAATCTATCGCATCATCATGAGAAATGGGTATGGTTGGAGCCTTCTTCTCACCAAAGCTTTGAGGGTCCACTAAGGTGAATTCAAGCCATGTGGTTTCCTTGAATAAAGCATCAAGTTTGGTCTCAAACCTCTAGTTCCAGGCCAGGATGCTCTTATTTTATTTTATAATCACATCCATCAACATAACCAACTCATTCTGCTCTTCCTTTGTGTCAAGAAGAACCTTACCCAACAATGTTTTGATCTGCAAATACAATTCCATTGTCTGAAAGTATTTTGTTTCCCAGGCTCTGGTATTCCTTGGATCAAGAGCCCAAGGGCCCATATTTTCCTAAATTTATGCACCTAGAGTGCAATCCTTCTCCACTTTCACTCATTCATCAATATCAGGAAGCTCATGTTGGATGCAATCTGGGGTGAGTCTTAAATATGAAGTTTTAATACCTACAACTTCCTTTTGCACTCGTAGTTCAGATACAATGCTTTTACCCCTGCAGGAGCCTCTACCACAGGGTCCTCTAGCCATAATCAAGACTAGGGAGCAAGAAAATATCGTTAGGAGGCTGGTGGAGAATGTCAGAGGATGAGCAACGAGGATGAAAACAAGTTGAAGACTAGACTGAAAAATGAGGTAACCACTATGGGAGAGCTGAGGCTGAGGTAGAACTAGAGCAAGGAAGGAATGCAGTGCAGAGAAACATGGTTGCAAGAGGGTGCAGATGTAAGATTCAAGCTCAAAGGACTAGCGCTCGAAGGAAAGAAGAGCTGGAGGAGGGATACAAGTTATTGACAGGAGCCAAGAGATGATTCTCTGGATAACTCACAATCCCACCATTCAATAAAACCATAAGAACAATAAAGGAGCCAAATACTGAAGAATCGTCACCAACCTATTTATAAATTGAAGTAAAACCAACATGGAGTCAAACCACTTTTCTTGAAGTTTCCAAACGATCTTGTAGTGTAGTGATGTGCCTATCAACACAATGATGAATCTTAACGCCAAGGAAGTGACATAGCCAAACCATAATATTTTCCACCACCCACCAGAGTGCCATCCCGATCCCACAAGCCAAGATTGTAATGTAGTACAAAGAGGAGGTCATTGCAACAATGGTTTGTACATCATCACAAGCATCAGGTTAATGCATCATCCGTGGATCAACGTATGGCATGCCAAATGTCCCCTTAGACTACTGCATGGTCTACCCAATTCACCAGTTGTCCAAGCATATACCTGATCTAGGACAAGTGTGTTACAACTTTACACCTAATGCCGCCAATTTATTGTAAGAAAACATTTGCAATATATATCAATATTTATAGGTGTTCAATTGATTTTCTTCATATTTGATAGATTTAGCTTTTTTTATAACTATGTCATTTAAAGATTTAATGAATATAAGTTCCTTTTTAAAAGTTTTTTACAATAAGAATTATTTTTAGCCAAGCCAACAGTTTACCCTGTTTACCATCCATGAATCATGAAGAAATGCTCGAAGGGTTTTCCATGAAATTATTCCTCGAAAAAAAGAAAGAAAGAAGTAGTCATTAATATAATTAAGTAGTTATTACTATTTTGAACATCACAAATCACGAAAAAAATATAGTTTGGTTAAATTATAAATAGATAAATTTACATAAAATCAAATGAATAATTAGTTTTCTTCAATAACTTTTCACAAGTAATTCAATTTCTACGATGCTTAATCAATTCTATACCTTCATTGCACTAGTACATTTTTAAAATCTAAATATCCTAATACCCTCTAGCTAAATAAATAGAGATTTGTTTCCAAGACCCTTGATCTATGCCATCCAATTGATATGCAAAGTTACTATTAAGGAATTAGGACATGCCTATATTTAGTTCTAAAAAATTAATAAGAGCACTAGATCTAATAATATAAATATAAATGAGATGAGTACTAGATTTGCAATACAAATGAGTACTAGATTTGTTAAATGCTGGTGCATGTGGAAGGACGAAATAAAAATGTGCATTCAAAGCAAGCATAGGGTCATCTTACAGTACTAACAAGCTAATCTTCATGTAAAATGAAACACATAAATCATTAATTAAAGAAGAAAAAAATCTACCCTATGAATGCAATTAGAAAGCAAGATTGTTTAAAAGCCAAGTAGAAATTGAAAAGTAAACTCAAAATCAACAAAGCAAAAACCCAAAAGAAATCTCCTATGCTTGCTCCTTGGGGGGATTTTCCTTAGTGACAAATAAATCAAGGGAAAAATTATTTTTGAGTCAATATGGTGTGGTATTGCGTCAAATAAAGCACATTTACATCTCCTTTTCATCTAGTGATTATTGTGTGTCATACTAGCATCAAAGTGTGTTGATTTGCGTGTCAATATTATTAGTCATTACTAAGGCAGGGATATACTTTTCGATGGGAAGTCAAATCTTTTTTACTTTGTATTATTGTTTAATTTTTCTTGTTTTTCTTGATGATGTTTTCTAATGTCTTCAAAAAATAGTTTATTAAACTGAATATTTGAAAACTGAAAACATATTCTTTATTTTCCGAAAAACTAAAATGAAATTTTTTCATTGGTGAAGGACGACCAGGATTTGATAGAAATCCCTACAGGAGTATTTTAATTTTTAGAAACTAAAATTAATTTAAAAAATAAAAAATTGAAGAATTTTACACCTCTAACAGATTGACTGATGGAATGCAGGACATAGAATAGTGTGAAGGCCAATTGTAAATTGCATAGGACAAGATAGTTTTATGGAAGGAAAGACAATGTACATGCATTTATAATTTGGAATGCAGGGTTGGTTGTGGTCTGGAAGGCAACGTAATGATATTTATTGTGTTCTTAGCGAGTCCTCAGTGTCTACCGAAATTTACGCAAGAAATTTTTTTGTGTACCTGGAGCGCATTTACAGTACGTACTTTTTTTTGTCAAATAGAAAAAAACACAACTTGCTATTCAAAGAGTTGAATCAAAGTTGTACATCAAGATGCATGAGCACAGTTGCATTGAGATCATAAACAACTAGCACAAATAAAACTATTTAAGACCATCCACAACTAATATCAACATACAATGCATATAAAGACCTTCCCGGTCAAGACCCAAAACAAAGGAATGTAAAACCAACTACATCTAGTAAATCTGGTAGACTCTAGAAGAGTGCATGGTGCCTACTCTGAATTCCTCATAAAGCATCTGCCCCTCTACAAGCTTGACCGCAAGTTTAGAAAGTTCATCCACCCGGATGTTGAAACTCTTGTATATATGTTGAATCTCAAATCTCTAAAAGGATTTAGAGAGGCCGGTAACACGAGAGAACCATTGATCCAATTGAAGAACATGAAGATTAGAGGATCCCTTAACCCAGTCGATGATCACCTTGGAGTCCCCAAAAACAATAATATTGTTCACCTGTTGATGTTTTGCAAAAATCAAGACTCCCCATAAAGCAAGTAACTCTGCTCTAGTGTTTGTTGATGTATTTGTAACTTCAGAAGATATTCACTTGTATATTGTATGTATTACATTTGTACTTTATTGTATCCCCAACGTAGATGTATTATTCCTCCGATTGGAAGTGTCATCATTTGTATTTGCAAGTGTCGCAATTTAAATTCTAAGTGTCGTAACTTATATTTGATGGGTTATTAGACCACCTTAGAGGGGTCGGCCCAGTATGGGTTAAAGGGTTATTAGACCACCCTAGTGGGGTCGGCCCAGTTAGAGTAAAAGACAAGTCAAGTCATTGTATAAATAGAGAGTGTGACTCTCTCATTCTATTCATTCACTCACTCACTTCGCATTAGTGAGAGAGAGGAGGATTGCGCACAAGTGGAGGAGGAAAAGCTGCTAGGAGACTATCTATCTTTTGGGGTTTGATATTTGTGATCTTTGTATTGGTTCTCATTCTATCTCTGAGGAAGTTGCGGGGTTTTTCACCTTCTTGGTTTTCCCTAGTGAAATGCTTTGTGTCTCTTGTCTTCCATGTCTGATATGCTGTACATGTTTTTCTCTCAGTTAAGATCCTATATCATATTGAATTAAATGATGAAAAACTAACATGGTATCAGAGCTAGCCTGAAGGAAGGCATTGTATGGCATTTACGACACTTGTTGCACTTGCGACAAATTGGAAGCTAGGGCTTGGTATAGTAAAAACTAGTCATCATGGAACTTTTGCTATCAATAAGTTTTGGTGAAGGTTCATGATATGAAAATTTTACATGTCGAAGATGAAATGTTCATGTACCTTGTGTCCGAATATCAGCCTCATATTCGTTGTACTTTGTGAGATATGATTCGTACAAGTTAGGGTTTCTGCCTCTTCCAGAATGCAGTCCTAAACAGGTGACCTTGGAAAAAAGGTCATATCTCGGGATAGGAAGCTCCAAATGGAATTTCGTAAAAAGTGACAGTTAGGGAACAAACTGTAGTTTCACAGGTCCGGGTTTCAGAGGACGAAGTTGAAACAGTGACACGTGGAACTCCGTACAAGTTCGCTATGCTGTTTCATCCCATAAACAGGTCATGTTGTGACACTTGGCATATCTCTCTCATGGAGAATCCATTTGAGCTCAGATCTATGGGGTTGGAAAGATGACAGGTCATTCTACCACAGGACAAAGTTTCAAACCCTGAGGATCCTAAATTTCAGAGATACATCAGAAAGAATATGGCATATATTTCTGTCCAAACATAATTGGATTCTGAGCACTTTCATTTTTTGCTCGTCATTGCTGCGGGAAATTAGGGTTTCTGCAAAAGTTGGAATTTTTGGAATCTAAGACCACGGCTGGATGGTCCTCATCAAAATTGAAATTTGGAGACCAAGATCAAAGTTTTTGGTTGGGTAGAACCCCGGGCTCTATCAAACCCTAGTTCGGGATTTTGACCAGAAAACCAGAAAAACCAGAAAATCAGAATTTGACAGAAGCTACAGATTCGAAACTCGTAGGTCAATTTTGAGGGGTCAATTTTTGGAGATTTCAAAATCTGAGCACACCAGCTTGCTTGCCTCAACCAATTGCATCTCCATGTCCAGACAGAAGTTTGAAATTCCAAGTTTGGATTTTTAGGGTTTCTCTGTCAAACCCTAGCCGGCTCCAGATCCAGATTCAACAAATCAAGTGGATTGGGTTAATCCTAGAAGAGAATGAATTGGACACCTACATAAGTGAAGAAGTTCCAATTCCAAAGGGAGATGAGGCTAAGGCCTTACAAAAGAAGACTTCAAACAATCCTGACACGTATGACTTGAGGAGATACATGTATGTTTTGAAATATGTTCATGATTAAGTTTATGCTATGTTTGTCTTCATATTATTGAGGTTAGTACAATCTTGACTTGTCTTATCACCTTAGTAAAAGTATGAATGCATGTGAATGATAGAAGACATTCATTGATTAGGGTCATGACACTTATGATTGTAGTAATGCACTGTGGTGTTGTATGAGGATGATGTTGTCCGCTAACATGAAAGGTACATCAAGAAAGACAAATCAAGTTCTAGATCAAGAACATATGACCATGGTGACATGAAGACAAAGACTCATCCATAGCCATTGATCATATAGAAGCTCCACATACGAGGTGTGTATAATTTGGTTCTACAATTCTTAACTTATGAGATATGTAGGTTACTAGCACAAGGTCTCTAAAACATTGAAGAGAACAAAGAAGACATTGTTTGGGTATGTTAGACATAACTCACAAACATGATAATCCATGTATGTTTTTCTTATATCAAGTTAGAATCCTACCTTGTTTTAGGGTCTCATATAAGTATACTTTCGTATGATTGATAATGGTTATTCATGAAGCTATAGGTTTGAATAATCATGGGTTTATGCATATTATGCTTCTTAGTTTGATTGACGATATAACAAACCATAAGAGTTCTATGGTCAAATAAGAATATGCATGAGTAAAAGAAGTCCTCCCTGAAATCTTGAATACTAACGCTTGTGATAAATTACCTCTATATGAAATAATCATGACCATACATGTTTAATATTATTTAGAATCATAATGTTTTGATAGTATTGAGATTATATTGATGCATGTATGATTATGTATGAGATCTTGAGGATGACACAATGATGACACTAGTGCACACTTAAGCATGCATAGTGGTCCAGGATGGATATAAGTTCAAAGACGGATAATCCAGGAAGCAAAGATCAAGAGGGGGCACACTCCAGTAGTTCCTGCAAGGAAGCAAAGATCAAGAGGGAGCACACTCCAGTAATTCCTGTAAGGAAGCAAAGATTGAGAGGGAGTTCACCCAACAAGCAAACAAAAATAAGTATTTGAATTGTCATTTATTGTATATATGATTACTTAAATTATGTTGTTCAGTCATGTACAAATTGTCATTTATTGTATATATGATTACTTAAATGATGTTGTTCAGTCATGTACAAATTGTCATTTATTGTATATATGATTACTTAAATGATGTTGTTCAGTCATGTACATACTTATGTTCCTAGATTTAGGATGTATATTATGCATATTAGAAAAGTTGCATTAATGAATAAGATAATACTAATATTCAAGTAATGGCTAAGTGGCCTATGGTACTATACAACATTCCATTGCTACTTATCTAGAATGAAACCTCTTTGCTGACATGTTGGGGGAGTTGTGCACACTCTTAACAATGTTCTGGTAGAGATCGAAGGCATCTAGAAAGTTACGGGATATGGATAAATGTTGTATTGAAGCGTTGGCTAAGATAATTGCATGACTGTATGACATATGTATTTATGTGTAAGAATTTGTTCTGAAATCTATGAGATGTTTCTAATCATGCAATTAAACTTGTCTTGTAGGAAAGATCGTGTACCATCACCTACAATAGAGACTTGTTTCGAAGAACAAGCGACGAAGACTTGACAACGACATTTGTTCCATCGATGAAGTTCAAGAAAACTACCTATTGAAGAATCTGAAGTTCCCAGGATCCGGGATGCAGTAATGGAAGGATTCCATGATCAAGGAATACCAGTTGATTATGAAGAATGATGTCTAGGATGTGGCCCCGAGACCAGAAGGGAAGCCTGTTGTGACTTCCAAGTGGATCTACAAGATCAAGCATATTGCAGATGGAAGCATAGAGAAATACAAGGCAAGGTTTGTGGCTCGTGGCTTCTCCCAGAAAGAAGGGACAGATTATGAAGAAAATTTTGCACCTGTAGCCAGATACACTTCCATCAGAACAATACTTTCTCTGGCTGCAGTGGTGAAGTGGAAGATACACCAGATGGATGTCAAGACAGCTTTCTTGAATGATGTAGTCAAAGAGAAAGTGTATGTGGAGCAACCACTCGGTTTTGAGACACATGACATGGTGGAGTCTTATGTGTGCAAATTGAACAAAGCCTTGTAGGGTTTGAAACAAGCACCCAGGACATGGTATGGTAGGATAGACAGCTTCCTGTCTAGTTTGGGCATTGCCAAGAGTAAAGCGGATTACAACCTTTACTACAAGGTTGACGAAGGAAATCCAGTGATACTCCTATTGTATGTGGATGACCTGTTTTTGACAGGTGAAGATAGGTTGATTGCCGACACGAAGAGGAAGCTTGCTGTCGAGTTCGAGATGAAGGACTTGGGTATGATGCATTACTTTCTAGTTATGGAGGTGTGGCAGAGTGCAGATGGAATCTTCCTTGGACAAGGGAAGTATGCAGTAGAGATCCTGAAGTGGTTTGGGATGATGGACTGCAAGGCCATGGTCACACCTATGGCATCGAACCTGAAGCTATTGAGTGATGCTTCATCAGAGTCGATTGATGCCATGATCTATCGTCAGATGATTGGGTCCTTGATGTACCTGACGAACATGAGACCAAATATTTGCTTTGTTGTGAACACCTTGAGCCAGTTCCTGACGGATCCTAGACATGTTCACTTGATTGCTGTAAAGCATATTCTGAGGTACTTGAAGGGTACGATTGATTATGGGCTCAAGTATGATGCCAATCAAAAGTTTAACCTGGAGGGTTATGTTGATTCAGATTGGGCAGGTAGTGCTGCAGATAGGAAGAGCACTTCGGGGTGCTGCTTCAGTATGGGATTAGGTGTGATCTCTTGGTTTAGCAGGAAGCAATCCTGTGTAGCACTGAGTAAAGCCGAAGCAGAGTATGTCGCAGCTTGTTCGGCTAGTTGTGAGGCAATATGGCTAAGGAAGCTACTTTCTGATTTGTTTGATCTCCAGTTGGATGCTACTTGTATCTTCTGTGACAACCAGAGTTGTGTGAAGTTGTCAAAGAACCCGATGTTCCATGACAAGTCGAAGCACATTGAGATCAAGTATCACTATATCAAAGATATGGTGCAGAGAGGAGCAGTGAAGCTCCAGTATGTTGCGACAAATGAGCAGATTGCAGATGTGTTGACCAAACCACTAGCCAGAGTGAAGTTCGAGTACTTCAGAGAGAGGCTTGGTGTTCTTCAGATAGAAGATACTTCGAGGAGGAAGTGATGGGACACATTTGCAGGAGCCATTCCAAGAATGGTGGTAGGCGGGTCCTCCCATGGGTGTGGATGTAAGTGCTGGGTGATGCTCTGCATGATGAACATCCGTACGATGTTCCAGATGAGTGAAGGGACACAAATGCTGAAGCCATTCCTAGCATGGTGGCAGGCGGGTCCTCCCATGGCTGAGGATATAAGTGCTGCATGATACGATGTTCCAGATGATGATCCATATGATCATGAGATGATGATGTGAATCCGGGTGATGCTCAGTATGATGATGATCTGTATGATCATGAGTAGCGGTGATCCATATGATCATGAGCATCCGGATGATGCTCCGTGGCCGTGGATATGTTGCAGGTTGTGCTGGTTGGACATGTAATGGATCCTGGGAGATCCCATAGGTTGTGCTGGGCACGTAATAAGTCCTGGGATGCTCTTGTGAGGTCTTGTCTGTAGGCATGTAATCAGTCCTGGAGATTTCATAGGTTGTACTGGGCATGTAATGAGTCCCGGGGATGCTCTTTAGAGATCTTTCCGGTCGTAAGATGCTCTTTTAAGGTTTTTCCTGTTCACATGTAATCAGTCCTGGAGATCTTATAGGTTATGCTAGGCATGTAATGAGTCCTGGGATTCTCTTTAGAGATCTTGCCAGTTGCAAGATGTTTTTTTAAGGTTTTGTGAATTTCACATGTACTCGGTCCTAGAGATCTGATAAGTTGTGCTAGGCACGTAATCAGTCCTGGGATGCTCTTTAGAGATCTTGCCGGTCGTAAGATGCTCTTTTAAGGTTTTGTGAAGGTTGCATGTAATCAGTCTTGGGAGATCTTTCTGGTCGTGTTGGGCACATAAAGGATCCTGGGATGCTCTTGTCAGGTTTTGCAAAGATGCACATAATCAGTCCTAAGATTCCACCAGTTACCACGCGCATAGATGATGAAGACCTACATGGAGGCTAGGCCTACATCCAACATGAAAAAGGGATGGATCTGTAGAACTTCCTATGATGAGAAGAATTGAGAGATGGCACCAGTGATCGAGATGATGAGTATAGCAGCAGTGACGATGATGCTCCGTGATCCATTGAAGATGATCCAGCTCCAGTATTGAAGACTTGTGCCTATATGTATTGATGACCTGTGTTAAGAGAATACCTTCCTAGTTAAGTGGGAGTGTTGATGTATTTGTAACTTCAGAAGATATTCACTTGTATATTGTATGTATTACATTTGTACTTTATTGTTTCGCCAACGGAGATGTATTATTTCTCTGATTGGAAGTGTCATCATTTGTATTTGCAAGTGTCGCAAGTTACATTGTAAGTGTCATAACTTATATTTGATGGGTTGTTAGACCACCTTAGAGGGGTCGTCCCAGTATAGGTTAAGGGTTATTAGACCACCCTAGTGGAGTCATCCCAGTGACAAGTGGTAATGGGTTATTAGACTCTCCTAAGGGAGGTTGGCCTAGTTAGAGTAAAAGACAAGTCAAGTCATTATATAAATAGAGAGTGTGACTCTCTCATTCTATTCATTCACTCACTCACTTCGCATTAGTAAGAGAGAGGAGAATTGTGCACAAGTGGAGGAGGAGAAGCTGCTAGGAGACTATCTATCTTTTAGGGTTTGATCTTTGTGATCTTTGTATTGGTGCTCATTCTATCTCTGAGGAATTTGCGGGGTATTTCACCTTCTTGGTTTTCCCCGGTGAAATGCTTTGTGTCTCTTGTATTGCATGTTTGATATGCTGTACATGTTGTTTTGTCAGTTAAGATCCTAGATCATATTGAATTAAATGATGAAAAACTAACAGTGTTGGATCCTCGTCCTTCACCAAGTTTTAAATTAAAGAAATGGTCAATAGACATCTTCAGAATCATCCCACCCCTGCAAAAACTTGATTTGAAGCACCATCAAAGAAACCACAAGGCCACACCTCCAGGAAATCAAAGTTTGTTTGTGATCCTTTTGTGGGAGTATGTTGTAAACTACATAAATATTGAAACATACGGATGATGGAACAAACAACCTTCCAGTGAGAGCGTCTCCAATCTTCAAAAATGACCCCATTCTAGGACTTCCAAATGCACCAAATGACCAAAAAGGGTAGAGGATTCCACCTCGAGAAGCGCATCATCCATTGATGAGAGCATAGAACAAGATGTTGACACCAGCTAAAAGAGACACCCAAAAACTGCATGATTATTTTTCAAACAATATGGAAGAATCGGCATGGCCCAAACAAATGATAAATTGTCTCCTCGCCATACCTGCACATAACACAGCTATTCGGACCCAAATAACCTCGCTTGTAGAAATTGTCCCAAGTGAGATTTTGATTTTCCAACCGCAGCCAAGAAAAGCATTTTACCTTTAAGGGTATCTTCCATTTCCACAACTAGTAATACCATTTAAAATAAATCCCTGTCACATGATCTGAGACAGTAAAATCATAAGCAGCTTTCACAATTAATTTCCCAAGCAAATTATCTCCACTCCAAGGAAATGAATCTGGATTGTGACCAAGTCGGATGCCCAAATGCCTTAAAGTCGTTGTATAAGACTGCCAATGAGAAGCATATTCTCCTCGAAGACCCAGGTCTTTGGACGATGACCAATAAGAACCTGCATCGACAGACCGTGGATTTTTTATATTTGAAAAACTGAGATTATTTTTGTCAACAAGCTGGGAAATTAAATCCCTTGGGAGGCAGAAGTGGTCTTCTCCACCCACGAAAGGATCAATTCCCACTCGCACTTGTGATCCATCACCAATACTCCAATTTAGACCCTTCCCGAGCCATTCAAGATCCCTAACAAAACCCAGACATCTATTGGAACCACACGCAACCTATTTTTTTGTCTTCCGAAGCCAATTCGCCACTGTAGAACACTTGATATATTTAGCTCTGAACATTTCACTCCATAGTCCTGTTCCAAATAGACCTCTCCAAAGCGACTTCAGACATATAGCTTGGCTAAACCAACGAATATTTTTAAGGCCCCATCAGCCCATTTCCTTTGGTAATTAAATAGTCTACCAACTAGCCAGATGAATCTTACCATCACGATTTTGCCCCGCCCATAAAAAATGCACCATATTACGCCTGATGTTATCCAAAATAGAGAGGGTAATTTTTGCCATGGACATCCAATAAACGAGAATGCCTTCAAGAATTGCTTTGAACAATATAAACCTTCCTCCTGTAGAAATCCAACGATAACACCGACAGTTTTTTCTTTTGTCCACCTTATGAAGAAGCCAAAGCTAATCCTTGGTTTGGTAACAGTTAGGTTTTAAGAGATAACCCAGATAATTAAGGCCTGATTCAATCAACTCCACATGAAGAGGGTAAATATATTTTATCTGGTCAAGATTAGAGGCCCCAACCTCATTATGATAAAGATTGGATTTGAGCAGGCTCATCTCCATACCAGATTCAGACCAAAAAAAATCCAAATAGTTTTGTAATCAGACCAATCCGCTAATTTCCCTTCACCAAATAATAACACGTCATCGACAAAAAATAAGTGCGTGGCCTGATGAGCATTGGTGACTTGAATCCCCTTAATCAACCGAGCTTCCTTAGCATCAAGTATCATTCTACTGAGCCCTTTGATAACCAATAAGAAGAGTAATGGGGATAATGGGAATCCCTGTCAGATACCTCGTGAACCTTTGAAGAAACTAGTTGGTTTTCCATTTACCAACACAACAAATCTTGCAGAAGTGATACAAGCCATTATCCATTCTGTAACCTCCAGTGGAAGACCCACTTGCAGCAATATCAACCTCAAAAATAAAAAATCTACCTTGTCATACGCCTTAATCAGATCCATCTTCAAAATGATGGCCTACATTTTTTTTTATCTTGATAGTGTGGATACTTTCTTGAGCAACCCCAATAGCGTCCATGATTTGTCTATGGGAAAGAAAACCAAATTGTTGAGCAAACATACATTTAGAAAGGAAAGGTTTAATCCGACTTGCAATGATTTTGGAGATAATCTTGTAAATCAGATTGCATAATGAAATTGGGTGAAAGTACTTAAATGAGTCAGGCTTGGAGCATTTGGGAATAAGGGAAATATAAGTTGAGTTCAATTCACCTAAAATGTACCTTTTTTTATGCGATTCCTCAACCACATTCAGAATGTCCTGACCAAAAATGCCAAAATAGTGGAGGAAGAACTCCACCATCCAACCATCAGGGCCCGACCTCTTCTCCTTAGTGAAATTTCGCATGATCTTCTCAATCTCAGAAAGAGCAACATGGCATCCCACCTGAGCCCCTTCCTCATCTAAAAAGAACCTTGGGTAGTGCATAATCACCTCCAGGTGAGAATCGATAGGAGCAGACCCTGGACTAGAGAAAAGGTTTTTGAAATGTGAAACTGCCTCTCGTGGGCCAAATCCCCTTGAGCATTAAGAACATCTGCATCTGAGCCTTTAATATCCCATAAGGCATTAATATTCCGATGATTATTTGCATAGTTGTGGAAGAAACTCGAGTTGCAATCCCCCAATCGGAGCCAAGTATCTCTGCTCTTCAAACGCTAAGACTCAACTTCAATGGCGAGAATCTTGGATTTTCTATCCTCCGGTGCAGAAATCTAAACTTTATCATTTGTAGATATCGGTCGAGACTTCAAATCATGAAATAATTCATATATCTTCCTTTCAATCAAGATGAGATCCTGTCTCAAGCAGTCTTTCTTGTTGCGTTCCCACAAAATGACCTCTCACTGAAGTCTAGAAAGCTTCTTACACATAACATACATCACCATGAATATTTGATTAAATTACTAAAATCGCCATCCTCCAACCATACATGGTTTAATTTAAAAGGAACCAACTTTTGAAAAAGGTCAAGCTCCATTTGAAGCACAATCGGGAAATGATATTAGATCCCCGTACCAATAACCCAAGAGAAAAACCGGGGAAAAATACCTGCCAAGGCTTCAAAGATAAAAAGACAATCTAAACGCTTCGCCACTCATGCCACCCCAACCCTACCATTCTTCCAATTTTACACACAGCCGCAATGGACTCGGGTCCGCAACCCACAGCCTCCCATCCGCATCCCGCAGCTTCCGTTCCGCAACCCGCAGTCGGGATTCAGAACTCAGGTTTCCAAATCCACCTACTCGACAAATTGGTGCTCCCGACTTCCGTAGTGAACAGTGCGGAAGTCAGAAACCGGAAGCCAATTCATGGCTTCGAAGTTTTCCCTTCCCCCCTCCGCAGTTCTGCAACCCGCTTGCGGAGCTCGGGATTCATAATCTAAAAAGCATCGTCTTGGATATTTTTCCCCTCCGCAATCCGCAACCCGCATTGCGGATGTTGGAATTGTGGAATCCATAATTTGAATATGGGGCAAAACCACCTCCCTACAATCGGCATTCCACAACCCGCTTGCGGACGCGGAAAGGTAGATGGCCAACGCGCCAAACCCTGTGGAAATCCTCTTCCGATTCCCGCAATCCGCATTGTGGGTGTGGAAAGCTGGAATTCCACATGCCATCAAAGGTTGGTCCCCAAACTCTGCAATACGCATTGCGGATGCGGGAAGGTCCCTGCATATGTGGAAGGACCACGACCACAGAACCCTGCTCCAACAAGCTTTTAAGGAAAAATTCAGAGGGTCATAAATCCCTCATACTTGGTCCAAATTGGACAAGGTTGGTACCATTGGAAAGCTCTACCAAAAGGTGCAATCCCCACTCCATCTGAGCACTCCAACCATGCCAATTTTCCAACTGAAATTATTTCCATAACCACCTCTAGGTGCCTTACCCTTTTGCCAGTAACTTTGTCTACCTCCTTCCATATCTTCTCCCTTCACCTGATCCTTAGAGGGGTTCTAAACATCACATGGGCTATCCCATTCGTTTCCCAAGTCCAGGTAAGGTCAGCCCATCCCTTTTAAGGGTGAATACAAGGCATAGATAAACACATGTAATGAACTAGAATTAGTCAATACAACCGCAACCTGCAAGGTTAGTCATACACTACACTCATGCAAATGATGAAACATTCAATCATGCAATTTAGTGTCATGTTTAGGCTTACACTTAGTTACATATTGATCCAATCTCATGTAATCATCCATTCATTAATCTAGAGCATAACAAATAGATATAACTCATGAAATGACATCATTTAACACACAGAGGCACTTATATTTGGAATTGAAGCTTCCCCAAGCAACTGGTTAAGTGAGGACAACTCTCCACCCAACCCTAGGTCTCTGTCCAGCCTATACTCTTTCAGTTGAGAGACCACCCCCAAGCTGGGCTGTGTATCCACTAAGGAGGGCTATGGACTCTCTCACAGTCAAGGTCTCATCCCAATGCTAATCCAACCTACAGTTGGGGTTTATCAAGCAATCTAGGGAACAAGGAGGATGTTGCTAAGCTAGTTAGCTCAACCACAGAACTACAAGAATCTCAAATCACTCCGCAAGCATGGCACCCACATTACCTACCTCACCCAACATAAGGAAGGCCCTCTTCTCTGCTGCACAGTCCCTCAAGGCCCCTTTCCCTCCAATGCTATTTAGGGTGGGCATATAAAGGTCCAACTGCTGTTCTTCATGAGATTTAAGCCTTCACTATGTTTATCAAGCAAATCCAACCCTAAGATGACCTTCCTCACTGTTATTCAAGCTGGATTCTTCACAGGGCCGTGGCCTAAACTATGCCTTCAACTCGGCCTTCTGCAAAAAAGATATAAGTGTTCTCTCACGGGTTCTCTAATTCATTCAAGCTTTGCATTTCATCCCAACGATCTGATCTATGGCTGTCCCAACCAGTTTCATTCCCATAAAGGGTTTCCTTTGCACATTTGGCTCTGTACATTCGACTCACACAGAAATCACGATTTTCTCTTGTTTTCTTCACGATTGGGCTCTGCATGTGCATGAATGACTTGGGTTCTTGGTCAACAATGGGTTAGCGATCAAATCCCCAAATTCCCAGGCGTAGAGTAGCTTAAGGGACAAGGAAAAACAGAGGGCCATACCCTGCCATACAGATTCGCAGGCTTCCCCATACTCCATCTAATTCATGGGTCTGGTTTTCTCAACCACCCTCTTACAATTCCATTAATGTCAGCATGGGAGTAAAATGGGTTCACAATTGGACATGTGGCAACATGGGTACCAACACCATAACCCCCTCACCTCTCCCTAGTGGATACACATGGCTCCTTCTCATTGGTTGCCTCCTTAGCCAGCTTCTTGGGTATTTTATTGCAATAATTAATAATTACATCATTTACAAATCTTCATGGCTAAACAACACATGGGTAACCAAACTGTCAAATACTTGCCTATGCAAATAAAACCTAAACATCCACTAGTGGGGCCTTGGCCTTGAGCTCCACACTAAGGCAAACATACACTGCATTTATACAATTTTTACATTGAAGCCAATAAACCATAAGGGTCAAAATAGGGGTATTACAACTCCCTCTCCCTTAAAATAACACTGTCTTCGGTGTTCTCAAAACTGAACAAAAATCAAAACACATATTTCATGGTATCCTCCAACTCCCATGTGGCCCTCTTCGGGGATAAGGTGCCTACATTGCACCTTTACCTGCCCTATGGCCCTATTCCGGAGCAAAGTGACCTTCTTGTCGAGGATGCATATAGGCTCCACTTGGAACTATCCCTCTGGTTCCACCTGTATCACATTCCAATCAATTATGTGATTAGGATCATGTACGTATTTCTTAAGCAAAGAGACATGGAAAATATTATGAGATTTAATGTTAGCAGGTAATGCAATCCTATATGCAACTGGTCATATCCTATCAAGGACTTCAAATGGCCCACAATATATTGGTGTCATCTTGTCACAAATTCCCAACTTCATGGAACTTTTCCTTGGTTTCACTCTCAAGTAAACATGATCCCAAATCTGAAATTCCTTATGCATTCTTTTTAGATCTGCATAAATCTTCTGCCTGTCATGTGCCGCCTTCAAATTATTCCTGATCTTAACAATCTCTTGCTCCATCTCTTTGATCATTTTTGGTCCAAGCACTACCTTGCTCACTGGGTTGTCCCAATTCATTGGAGTTCTGCATCCTTTGCCATACAACACTTCAAAAGGACTCATCTTCAATGATTCTTGATGTCCATTGTTGTATGCAAACTCTACCAAATGTAGATAGTCTTCCCACTTGGATGGTTTATCCATCACACACATCCTCAACATCTCTTCAAGAATATGATTTACTCTATCAGTCTGACCATCAATTTGAGGATGATAGGCTGTACTAAACTTTAGCTGAGTGCCTAATTCCTGAAACAATCCTTTCCAAAAATTGGAAGTGATCTTTGTATCACGATATGAAATTATTGCCTTGGGAAATCCATGCAATTTGAATATATCTCTCATGAATATAGTTGTAATATCATTGGAGTTGTGAGTGGATTTGACTGGAATGAAATGAGCTACCTTTGATAGCTTGTCCACCACTACCATGATTGAATCATGCTTCTTCATTGTCATTGGAAATCCTGTTATAAAATCCATAGAGATCACTTCCCACTTCCATTCTAGAATGGGAAATGGCTGCAACAATCTTGTTGGATGTTGATGCTCTGCCTTGACTTGTTGGCACTTTTGACACCTAGCAATGTACTCACCTATGTCCTTCTTCATACCATGCCCAAAGTACTGCTTTCTTGCTGCTGTCAGAGTTTTCTAATATCCTAGGTGTCCAGAATATGGCATTTGGTGTATCTCATCCATCACCAGCTTCTTCAAATCTGCACTATCCGAAATGTACAGTCTGGTACCCTGATAAATGAGAACATCCTCCTCACCCAGCTGATATCTTGCATACTTTTCATCCACAATATCCTGCTGCAATTTCTCCTTGACTTGAAGGTAAACTCCCATTAGAGAAATTTTGAGGTCAAAAAAGGGCCTCAAAACAAAGAAAATGTACTATAAAATACAACCAATCACATTCTAGTAGATGACATCATCCCCCTTGGTGAGGTGGCATTGCATGAGTTAAGAATGCTTATTTGTCAAATTTTCTATGGTGGATGAAAACACATAGTTAACCAAGGTAGTGGTGTAAGTACTTTTAAGTCATAAAGTAAAGTACTCATAATGATAGTCTTTTCATAAAATAATATTATTGTCATTTTCAAGTGAAGTACTCTTAATTCATAAAGAAAGTCATTTCACATTTTTTTATAAAATAATATATTATCATTTTTATGTTTTTAATTTTAAATTATATATTCACTCCATTCTATTTAATAACATAATGTCAAACTAATAAAGAATAATAATAGATTTAATAAATAATAATAATAATAATAATAATGCAATGTGGATTATAATAATATTATTGACATTTTACATGTAAATAAATTCTCAATTAAATTACATTATTAAATTCATGAGAAAAGTACTAAATATAAAAAGTCAACATAAAATTTAAAAAAAAACTCTTAAAAATGTTTTTTATTATTTAATTTCATTTGCAAGTTCAAGACAAATAAATGTTAAAGGACAATACATTTTTGGGAATTTACAATGAATCTTAGTCACATCAATGTAGACTTATTTTATTAATTTTATTTCTAGTGAATTTTGAAAAGTAACTCAACCATGGTTATTTATATTGTGCATAGAAAATAGTGTGGGAGGTGACTTGTCATATATACCTACCCCATAAAACCCCCAATTCATAATATTTTAATATATCTCATATTTTTGTAGTACATCTCTTAGGAGGCCCTTTTTTGACCTCAAAATCTCTCTAATGATCACTGATTTGAGCTCTTAGAATTTTTTCCTTCAAATATGATTTACACATACTTACTACTGCAATACGGAATTTTTTGTTGAGTGCATCAACAACCTTATTCTCCTTACCTTTGACATGCTTAATATCCAAATCAAATTCACAAAGAAACTCCATCCATCTAGTAATTTGTCTAGCATTCAGATTTGTCTGGTCAAACAAATATTTGACAAACTGAGAATATTTTTGTCAACAAGCTGGGAAATTAAATCCCTTGGGAGGCAGAAGTGGTATTCTCCACCCATGAAAGGATCAATTCCTACTCGCACTTGTGATCCATCACCAATACTCCAAGTTAGACCCTTCCCGATCCATTCAAGAACCCTAACAAAACCCAGACATCTATTGGAACCACATGCAACCTGTTTTCGGTCTTCCGAAGCCAATCTGCCATCGTGGAACACTTGAGATATTTAGCTTTGAAATTTCACTCCATAGTCTCATTCCAAACAGACCTCTCCAAAGCGAATTTAGAAATATAGCTTGGCTAAACCAGTGAATATTTTTAAGGCCCCATCGACCCAGTTCCTTTGGTAAGCAAATAGTCAACCAACTAGCCAGATGAATCTTACCATCATGATTTTTCCCTACCCATAAAATATGAATCATATTACGCCTGATGTTATCCAAAATAGAGAGAGGAATTTTTGCCATGAACATCCAATAAATGAGAATGCCTTCAAGAACTTCTTTGACCAATATAAACCTTCCTCCTATAGAAAGCCAACGATAACACCAATAGTTTATTCTTTTGTCCACCTTATGAAGAAGCAAAATCTAGTCCTTGGTTTGGTAACAATTAGGTTTTAAGAGATAACCCAGATAATTAAGGCCTGATTCAATCGGCTCCACATGAAGAGGGTAAATATTTTTTATCTGGTCAAGAGTAGAGTCCCCAAGCTCATTATGATAAAGACTGGATTTGAGCAGGCTCATCTCCATACCAGATGCGGACCAAAAAGCATCCAAGATAGTTTTGTAAGCATACCACTCCGCTAATTTCCCTTCACCGAATAATAGCAAGTCATCGAAAAAAAAAAGTGTGTGGCCTTATGAGCATTGGTGACTTTAATCCCCTTAATCAACCGAGATTCCTTAGCAACAAGTATCATTCTACTGATCCCTTCAACAACTAGTAATAAGAGTAATGGGGATAATGGGAATCACTGTCAGATACCACGTGAACCTTTGAAGAAACTAGTTGGTTTCCCATTACCAACACGACAAATATTGCAGAAGTGATACAAGCCATTATCTATTCTGTAACCCCAGTGGAAGACCCGCTTGTAGCAGGATCAACCTAAAAAATAACCAATCTATCTTATCACACACCTTAATCAGATCCATCTTCAAAATGATGGCCTACAACCTTTTTATCTTGATAGTTTGGAGGCTTTCTTGAGCAACCCCAATAGTGCCCATGATTTGTTTATTGGAAAGAAAACCAAATTGTTGAGAAAACATACATTTAGAAATGAAAGGTTTAATCCAACTTGTGATGATTTTGGAGATAATCTTGTAAATTAGATTCCATAATGAAATTGGGCGAAAGTCCTGAAATGAGTCAGGCTTGGAGCATTTGGGAACAATGGAAATACAAGTTGAGTTCAATTCACCTTAAATGTACCTTTTTTGACGTGATTCCTCAACCACATTCTGTAATGTCCCCTCCTATCATATCAGCAAGATAGAGAGGATCATTGTGCTAAAATCGAGCAATTGGCTCCAATGTCTACTAAATACAACATCCACATATATAAAAAGACAGGCATGCAGATGTACAATCTAAGCAAACACAGCAGAAGTAAATCATTTGCAGAATTAACACACATCCATCATACATTCCAGATTTTCATGTCATTCATCAATTAAGCAATATCAAATTATCAAATGAGAATACTTATCTTAAACCAAGTAGTCCCTGAGCAACCAGCTACGCTTCTGCAACGTTCCACCCAACCGTAGGCCAGTGTGCTCCTCAATCTCTCAGCACCATTGCCACCCCCGAGCTGGGCATGATCTCCACAAGGAAAAGGGGAAAACAGGCTCTCACATAGCCAAAGGTATATCAAAATCAGCCAAGCCAATCAGCAATTGGGTTTTTCAGGCTATTAAGAGATGGGTGCATATAACATCAATATCATAAGTGTTGGGCATGAGAAAAACGCCTATACAGTGAAGTTCCCAACAGTGGGTTTTCCTGAGCTTCAGAAAAACGTGGGTAGACTCAAAATGAATTGGCAACTAGGAAAATCGACTGGGAGGGCAACCCATTTCAGAAAAATGCCCCAAGGGCAAAGCGACCTCTCCCTTCATCCAAAATCGCGTCCCTCCTTCCCCAGCTGCTGCAAAGTACCAAAACGCGTTTCTGGGCATGGAAAAACGCATGACTAGGGTGAAAAAACGTGAGGATAAATTCCAGTGAGCTCAGTCTACGTGAGAGGAAGAACGTAATGGGTTCAGAATTGTCTTAGGCAGCATTTCGTGGGGGTTTTCTTTCCCAGCAAGCCAAAAATATGATTTTCAGGTTGATGGCTTGCCCATGCACAAAAATCTGGCTGCCATACTTCTCCAATCCCAATACAATAACTGCCCCAACCAATCTTTGGAAGAATTAAATGATTGGGTGCATGAGACAAAATGGGTAGTTAGTGGTTTATGGGTTTCCCCATTGACACATGGATTAATACCATTGGCTCAAGGGTTTGATTATTTTCCCTCCCTATTCCTTGTAAAGATCATGCCCCCATCTCTTTGTTGCATTGCGTAACTGGTTGTGGGTTTTTCATTAAAATTGCATATTTACATGATGTCCGATTTTACATTGTGCACAGCTAGCACAAGGACTCTATGCATCTATTCTAATTGCCGATACATAGAACGATAAATCAATGGCGGGGCCTTGGCCTTGAGCTCCTCACCATGACTAAATAACAATATTTACATCATTTACAATATTATTGCAATAGGGTCAAGCTGGGGACATTACACATTCAGAATGTCCCGACCAAAAATGTCAAAATAGTGGAGGAAGAACTCCACCGTCCAGCCATCAGGGCCCAACCTCTTCTCCTTAGAAAACTTTTGCATAATCTTCTCAATCTCGGAAAGAGCGACAGGGGCATCCTGTCCTCTAAATACATGTCGATTTGGATAAGTCCATAGCAATTAATAATGTGAATTGGGGCATCCAGTTCTCTAATCCTTCCACTCAAAAAAATTCCCGCAACGGTATAAAATGTTAGAAGATCAACCACCCTCGGATTCCAAGCCACCAATAACCCCCCAGAAAGACCCTCTGCATTGGTAGCACAATCTTCACATCCTGGGAAAAATCGAAGAAAGGTTTTAATGGCCTTGTCGACCTCACACATCGTCTCCTAGATCAACAAGTCTGGTTTATGAACTTTGAATAACTGCATTAGGACATTTTGTTTTGAGGCCCCCCCTAGCCCCCTGACATTAAAAAAGATAAAAAAAAACATTATGTAACTGGGTTCTCGACCTGCGGTCCTCTAAGGGACCAGAAAACAGTAGAGGAAGGTGATAGATGAGCTGTAACTTTAAAGTAGGTGGAGAGCGGGATACAAGGAGCCTCATGATTTCCCCCCCTTCTCGGATGGTTCAATGGGCACCCATTGTTTACCAGACTTCTTTTTCCACAAAGTAACATTTTAGAAACGTATATATTTCATGGGTAAAACCCCTGGCTTTATGGGTTTGTCGAAAAACAAAGGTAATGAGTCCATACCAATAGACCTCGTGGTTTGTGAGCAGTTAGCAAGGGGGTTATAGAAGAATCCACAGAAGAGGGGAAAGGCTTCTGGGGAATAGAATACAAGTCATACAACAAGGCCAAATTAAGGGTAAGTAAACCTTCGTGATCCATCTCAACATGGGATTCTGGAATAATAGAAACAACGTAATTGCCATCCATTGAGGGAGACATAGAAGAAGAAGGTGAATGGTTGTTAGTCCCCACAATATCGTTCCCAACTTCCCCAACCTCAGCCCCTTCCATAAGGCTAACATAACAAACACATACATTTGCATTCTCAACAGAAGGGGAAATTAAAATGGCTTCAAGGTTTAGAGGCTTTGGATGAGCATCAACCCGAGCAACACAAGATTTAATGGCTTCAATTTCAACAGTAGTAAAACCCTGAAACCCCAAGGAAGGAAAAAGTTCAAGCTTACCAATAATACTGGAAATTTTCGAAGCAGATGGACCCATAGAGACCTTGGGTGATGAACTTCGAGCCTTCGGCGAAGAAGTTCATTCCAAGGAAACATGCCTCTCCAAAAGAGATTTAGGAAGTTTCAGACTAGATACCCTACAAGAAGGAGTCGATATACCAACTACATGCTTCTAGAGCAAGGGACACTGAGATTTTAGGTGACCTATTTTCTTGCAGTCGAAGCATCGAAAGGGAATGTATTTGTAGTCCAGACGTTGGATGAAAATTTCATCTCCCATAGCTATAACCACTTCCTCTAGAAGACTCCTGGATACATCAATCTCGACCATAAAGGTGTCCACCCCATAGAGCATATTCGGCTCCATGTAGATGAGACATGCAACTTTGTTAGCAAGGTCTTCAAGAATAGAATGAGACCAAAGTTGTAAGGGAAAACCCGGGGCAAAACACCACAAGTGTCTAAGAGTCACTAGTTCTTTTAAGGGATTAAAATCCACATGCCACTTGATAACAACCATGGTCCCATTACCTATAACCCACGGACAATCCAAAATATTCTCCATCGATTCCAATGAAAGGAAATGGAAGCAAAACTAGCCATTAACCAGACTATTAAGCTTTGGGAAATAATCAATGACTGATTTCTAGTTTATCCGCATCTAGTCGATAAAACCCTTATAGTGAAAAGAGGTGTACTCAAGCCTACTAACGAGAGATCGCGCAGATAAGGTGGCCACCCAGTCCATCTTTACATCCTTCCCCATTGTCATGTAAATAGGTTCTCCAAGGGATTTATATGAACGCAAAGACCTCTTGGCTCGGGCCTTCTTCCCGAAGCATCTCTTTCCCCCCACCATTTTCATGAGAAGGAATACTAGTAGGGAGAGAGGGACAGGCTGAAACCCTCTAGAATAAATTTGTCCAGAGACGTGTGTCAACCCATTAGGTCGGTGTCTGAGGGCAGCTCAGAGTCTCCAGGTGTCTTGGGGGAAATAGTTGTTTAGTCACCACCAGACTTTAAAACCCCAGGTGTCGGAGACCCCATTGAGAAGTTTTAACCAGCCAGATTCCACCCCCACCAAAAATCGGCATTGAAACACCTCGACAATGGGATTCCGGGTTCGTAGAGCCCAGAAACGGACACCCATTTTTCCCAATAGTGGAAACCCCCAAACCAACATCATGCCCCATCGCCACTCATTCCAAGACCTCGTCATCCTGCTGAGAAATAGAAAAATCTTGTATGCTCGACATACCTCCGACTAGTCAAGTAGACCAAGGGTATGACATCCACCAGCACCCTAAAACGAGAAAATGACAAGCCTTCCAAAAAACATGAAACGACAGATGAAAAGGTTGCATGTGAAACCGAAAATAGAACAAAAGATACAAACATGTATGCCAAAATCCCACGATTCCCACTTTTTTATCGTTGTTGCCACCGGGTTAGAACACCTGGTTAACGCAGCAGAAATCTATGTTATTGCTCGGTGTGCCCTTGGGGGAAAGTCTCGAGTCAAGGCTGTAACTTGATCTTGACTCCCCCGTTTAGGCAAAACTCCCAACGAAGCCAAGGGGGGTGGTCCCTAAGGAATGTTTCTAAGGTTTTTAGAGTTTCCGTGAAAATGATTAAAGTGTTTTATGTTTTTAGGAGTTGTTTTTGGGTAATGATTAAAGGGTTCCAAGGTATGTTTGCTACAAAGTTTAAAGAGTCTTTCACCAACATATATTTAAGATCATTGTAAAAGATATAGATGCACGATACTCGAGTTGATAATAAGCAAATAAAAGTGCAAAAAAGACCAGTGCCTTATGGAGTCAATACAGTGTGAATGAATAGTGTTGAATGAAAGGGAAATGTTGTGCAAGTGTCTCTTGGTTAATTTTAGATTATTTATGATGTGAAACTTGTTTAGGGAAAAAGGGGAAAACTCCCAATATACCGTGAGGTACAGGGAGGAATGTCCAGAAATCAAGATTTGGTGGCTCTATATAAGGACATGTGGGCTAGCTGGAGTCTCGAGAACGGTGTTAGATACTACACCAACAAGGATGTAGTCTAACTAGTGCTATGAGGTCTCGTACTAGTGGTTCCCGCGTCCCAGGCAGAACTTCCCCACACAAAAATTGTCGAACTGTCGGATTTTCACTTATCTTCAGGGTGGTTGATTTTATTAGGTGATTATTAGTTAAGTGTGAAAAATTAAATAGTGCTTCCAACTGCTTTTGGTATCCCTCAGCTCAGACGAACTGTTGGTGGGTAGAGCATAAGCAATGTAGGAAAATGGTTTATTCAAATTTAGAAAAGAGGACCACTGTGCTCTCTGATAGAAAGTGCTCTTGACGTACTTTTCAGTGAGGTTCAAGAGACTTTGGATTCCTTTTATTAAACAAAGTTGTATTTTGGAAATTAAAATGCAAAACTGAAAGAGATATAAGTCACCAAGCTTATGTGTCACTTTCTGATCAACCTCCACTAATCGACAATGCCTTTAGGTGGAGGTGAGAGCATACTTCGTGGAGACGAAACCGGTTTTATTTCTACGTTACTTTTGCAAATAAAATGAAAATTATTGAAACGAAAATTTAAGTATACACCCTACACTTTCAAAGTGAGTGTGTGATTGTTGTGGAGTTAGAAAAATTCAAATCTCAAAAATTGACAAAAATGCAAATCCCCCCAGGGGGGATGGGGTGTGGGCGCTGAGTATACCACTTCTCTCGTTTAATATTTTTTACTAGTAAAGCTGAAAAATAAGTGCTTCTTAGTCCATTTAACTTGGATCTAAGAACTTACAATGATGGAATTGAGAAACTAGAAGAAAAAGGTCCTTGGAATTCCCTTTTTGGTGTTTTCTAGTGAAAAATTACCAGAGTTTCTTCCTCTTTTCTTATGGACCTGTTAAAAACCAGCAAACAAATTTTATTAGAATGTGGTGGAAATGAATTTAAAAGAATAAAAAAAATTGTACTTAGAAAAAATTTGAGAATTTTTTAAGCATGCAAGTACAAAAATGAGATCTAGATCTACTAATGAATATGTTTTCTGAATGTAAATGTCTAGATCTGCTAAGAATGTCTAAAATATATTAGATCTGAAATAAATTTAAGAATGATAGCTCTAGATCTAATATTTTTAAGCATGAAACAAAATGCAAGGGAGAGAAAATTTGTAGAAATGGAGATGGATGAGGCTTTTAGATCCCAATGCTCTTGTCTCTTGCCAATCCCTTTGAGAGATCTCTGCAATACACTTGTGTTAGAAAAATTATGGCTTCCCAAGAAAAGGAAGAATAACCGAGTTCTTAATCCCATCAAGCTTTAGATCTGCAGCTAAGCAACACCAAAACTTGCAATGCAAAATGTGAGACTTAGTATGTTAGAATAAAATGAAATAGAATGAATCTAAGTATAACCAAATACAATTGATTACATTCAAATCTCCTATTATCCAAGCATAAACAAACAACTTATCAACTGTAAATGTTTTCTTCTATACCCAATAGACTAGATCTACAAAATGAAAGCATGAAATAGCAAAAGCAAAGCAACAATATCACCTCATGGATAGAATTCCAACACAAGATGCACCCGATGGACCTCCAAAGTCTTTCAATATATTAATCAACAATAGCAGTGTACAGAATAGCAGAGGTTCAATGCATCCATGTGAATAATGGAGCAAGACCCTGTTTATATAGCCTCCACAGAGATGAATTCGAATTGGTGAGGAGAGGTGAGTTAGGGTTGAGAGAGGACAAATGTTGATCCAAGTCCAAGATTGGAGTGATGGATTGATCTCCAATCCATGGGATGGATACCACCTAAGGTAGGTGCCTCCCTTCCCTTCATTGCTTTCTCCATCATCCATCCATAAGATGCCACCTAAGGGAAGTAGCCCACTCGAGGGAGGGCAGAAATCCCAAGAGAAGCCACCTCGTATCAATCACAAATCTGATTGGAATCTCCAATATTTGGTTGGTATTTTCCTTTAATGCCTGTGCCAACTCAACCAAGCCATCTCACCAGACAAAAATCCATTGATGTAGGAGTTTGATTTTCTCTATTTCATTAGTTTTTGAATTAAATAATTCTCTTTTATTAATTTGGAGAGAATATTTATTTAAGTGAATAATACTCACTCAATACTTAGGAAAAGTTGGTTTAGGGGTTTTATGGGTGCTCTGGGCTATAAAACGAGCACTCCCATGCCAAATTTCACCTCCTAACCACACTTTTATCACTTTTTGGGTTTTTTAATTAAATTATTAAAAAATCTCATAAAATGAGAAAATATTTTTCTCAGAATGACTCAAAAATCCTAGGGGACCTAGTGCATGTCCATATGACTCAATACTGATGGATAGCATGTTTAAAAAATACATACATATAGTCTTTAATAATCTTCTTGAGTTCGACCACCATGGAAAATACTCCAGCTTTGGAGGTATGAGTGAAAAAATCAGGAATTATACACCATTGAAGCGCAATGCATAATTCCTAAGGAAAAAACACTATAGAGTATCCCCTTGATGGAAAACCTAAGGTAGACCAAGCCTCTTTAAAAAAATAACTCATGCTAGACCAACTTATTACAATTCCCCCGCAGGGGTTTGGACATGCAAATTATTACAAAGGGAAATTTTTTTTTTCCTGATGAACACTGAACTATGGCAAAATGAACAATGATATTGTTCAAGTCTTCTGTGGTTCACAAGTTTTCCACCATGGTGCAACTTCAGTGGACAACAATCGTGGTTGGTACTAGGTCCTTCACAAGAATGACTAAACTCCACGCCTCACAAAGGAAAGCATTAGTGAGTTATATGTGAGGTAGACAACCCCCAAAACGAAACTTTGGCGCAGAGGAAAGGAGAAAAAAGTGAAATGTATGAGGAATATCAAAAACGAGGATAACACTAGACCATCAACACCCTACATTCCCTGCTTCGAGAACTACATTCGCCCATGTTTGACTTCTTTTTTCAATTCATGTTTCTAAAAGTTTTTAAAAAAAAAATTTAAATTTAAAATTTTTTTAATTTTTTTTAAAATTACATTTTCTATTTTGTGATTGGTAGAATGTATAGATTTGACTAATTTCCCCTGTTGTGCAAAATAATTATGGTATTATACAAATAATAATATTTAAATAAAAAAAAAATCCCACTTGGAAACCATCATTAATAATTAATAATTGATATGACATTTAGTGTCATAGAAATTGAAGAATAAAGTTAAACGATATAAAATAGGCAATATTATTTGACAAATTAAAAGCCAAGGACCCAATGTCGTGGGGTATTAATGCTTTACACACCTGTCAAAGTCAGCTGTGGGAACCAAGCAACGGTCAAATTTGAACCTGTCCCAGCCCTTCCAAGGGGTTTTAGCCTGTCCCAGAAATGTTGGGAAAAATATACCCGTAAAAAAAGTTTAAAATTTAAAATTTACCAGTCCATTAAGAAGGTCTGAATAAATATGAATCTTTCAAACGAAGGGCAACTTTTTTTCATTTCCCGTCAATTGCAATTCGCACATGCAAGCAATGGACAGGTCACATCATGCATTTTATTAACTGTTCTTGGTTCCTTTATATAAGTGACAACTTTGAGATTATGAATCTCACACAAGATTTATGATGTCATAACTTGTTAGTGGTAATCCCAATGCCATTATTTCCCATCAACATAGAGCCATGTGCTAATTAATTTTAATTTCCCTCTCATTGCTCCAACCTCTATCTATTGCTTAAAGATCACGATTCTGAATCCACACCGCACTATGAAATGCACCGTCACTTCTTCATCTGAATACACAAATTGGAGCCGAGGGCATTAGAGAAAATACCCACCCTCGATTTGCGTTGTTGTGTTTTTTCTTTTCCTTTTTGTCTTTGCTTCCATCTTACAGAAATCCAGGGACATTTTTCAAGGCAGTATGGAGTTCTAAATTAGTGCCTTAACCCAGGGTAATTGTATATTCGGATCATTACGGGGATGGCAAGTTCTTCTTAAAAAGGAGGGGCATTCCTACTATTGCTTTTCTTGAAGATGCGCTAAATTTTCTCACGTCGACTGGTTTCGATGCAACCTCTACCCTCAACACCCTGCAAGAAAGGTTGGTCATGCTGAGTCCTTTTGGATTTTTAATTTTTTTGGAGATAATTGTTTTCTAAACAATCAAGTTCCGGATACCCAAAACCAAGATCTTGAATACCTACTAAAGATCAGGAAGATTTCCTGTTTAACTTAGTCTGATAGTTATCGCTGACTTGATTTTAAGTAGTTGCGCAATGATAGCGAATTTATCCATGCAAAAAGCTTTCTATGTGTGGAAAACAAAGGAACTGTGAAGTGGAAAGCTTCTGATGTAACTGCCACCAAGCCTTTTCCCACCCAGCGTTTTGTTATTGTTTTCCCCAAATCACAAGGTCAGAGATGACAAACTCTTTCTAACCCCTTCTTCTCCAACCCACTCTTGGCAGGAGGTTTAATCTTGGATAGAGGAGATTCAACAACTACATTTGCATTGTAAGCAGTGCAGGTTTTAGAGGCATACTGATGACGGAGAAACCAACGCAATATTGATGATCACTATAGGCTGGTCTATTTTTGTGCTATCCTCGTATTTTTTTTTGGGTTGTCAATGCTTTTAGAAATACTAGGTTGGGACTGCATCGCATAAAACATATGTTTCAGGATTAAGTGCCACATCTGAGGGGTAGTTGTTAGTAAAATTTCTCAAAGCAGGCATCTGCTCTCATCCTTTGAAACTCATGTCATTTGAGTGTGGCACACCTCAGCAATAACAAAACCCTGGTGAACAACTTGAAACTCCATCGACCTCCCATTAAACCAATACTCTGGTGGCTTGTGCCATCCATTTTGGATCAAAGGTGCCATCTGGTTGTAGCAAACCAAAAGGAACAAAACCCTGGTGGACAGCTGGATACTCCATTGACCTCTAGTAAATCAATGTCCCATTGGCTTGTGCCGTCCATTTTTGGATCTAAGTTGTCATGACTTTGTCCTATTGAAATACCCTTCTTCAACTTGTATGATGTTACAAGACTTGATTTGGTCAAGGCCTATTTTTATTTTATGATTGATTGTTTGAATTAGGGCTAGAATTTCTTTTTATGATGTGATGTTGTCTAGGCATTTGGATATAATCCTACTAAGCTAGTTTCACAATTAGGGATAAGGGTTTCTGAAGGACAAAAGGTTCATGGTAGTATTGAGTGATTCTGAATTGATGTATTAATTTGCAAGTAAGCCGAAATCTGTATTTATGTTTGTGAGCATGTTTATTTTATCAATAGGATTAGCCATATGTATATATTGGCATAAATGCATAGACAAACTCACATAGGAATAATACGCACCATATAATTACTAGTGCATAACATTATTTAGATTTTGTACACTTTGAGTGTGCATATGCATGTGTATGGATAATGTGTTTTGTTAATTGCTAGCTTGTTACTTGATGGGAAATGCCAATTATAAATCATTGTAGCATGGTTGGTACGATTTATAATGTTTGAAAATGAAATCAAATATAGAATGTCACATTAACAAATGAAAACAAGAAAGCCTCTTCCACTAGGCTAAATTCATGTTTTCATTGATGTAATTCTAAATACTTTTGAAGAATATCAAATGACTAAATTCATGTTTTCAATGATGTAATCCTAAATATTTTTTAAGAATATCAAATAAATGGAAAGAAAATATGTTTGCTTTTTAAATTTTTAGTGGAATTTGAGAGAAACAATTGTTTATTAATTATATTTTATTGAAATTTTACAATGTTTTGATATAGTAGTTATTTGATTTTTTTAAATTATAAATATTTAGAAGGACAATATTTTATTTGATATGTTTTTATTGAAGGGTTTACTTAATTTACACTTGTCAATTGAAGTGCAATTATTTTTTTAACTTTTCATCTTTGAAAGGTTAGATGGCTACAAGCACTTCCAAATAAAATTAAGCCCAACCCTTCAAATTTGACCACTGGAACCAAGCAACATTTTCCATCGTGATCTGCACCACTAGATCGGATCCTTCAGAAGATTCTGAAAGCATAACTTCTGAGCAATTTTGATTAAATTGAGAAGCTCTTAACCACTTTGCTTGGGGATGCACTAGGGTTGTTTTGTTGCCAAAGTTAAGTATGTTGCAGTCAACGTCAATTGGCCTTAATCTTTGCAGACTACCGATCTATATGTACACAATTTTAACAAGAAAAAGTAGGAATGAAAACAATCCAAACAGTAGAACGTTACCTTATCCTCGGAAAATGTTTTCTTGCCATCGATCAATATGACATCCGTCAATACGTCATGAGTGTAACTCTATTTTAACAATACCGAAGTCTCATTTCCAATTTTGGTTTTAGTTACACAGGAAATTAGAGATTTCTTCCATCCAAATTCTGAAATATTTTTCAATTATTTGGGCAACTGTAAAATTGGCAAAAATCGATGGGGAATCTGCCATCATCCTCCTAACTTATTTATATTATTGGATGGCCACACAGAAAACAAGGCAAAAGTACAACATCTGGGGAGAAGCTCAAGCTCTTCAGAGCAGATCTACTCGAAGAATAAAGGTAGTTTCGAGGCTGCCATCGACGGCTGTGATGGTGTTTTCCATGTGGCCAGTCCTGTCGACTTCGGCCCCCAAAGATACCAAGGTAAGTGAATTCTTCGTTTCAATTTCCCTATACAGCTTGCCGTTCACATATCTGCACTGGGGTATTAATATCTGGCAACATGAAATTGCTACTGTGCAGAACGATGTGATGAAGACGGCAATTGACGGAACTTGATAACTGCGCTTGTTTTTACTATTCATTATGAAAAGTCACATGTTATCAAAACGACACATATAACGACCATATGTTTATATAAATGTTTTTGTAAGTCAAACATATAATTCTTCTTTCAATATTGCATTGCTATCTTCGTGCACTGAGCTACTGTACCTATCTCATTGTTTGCATTGAAGCGGGTCGTGTGTAGCGTTCTGGGAAGAGGGATTTAGCATTCTGCTGTTTGTAGAGTCACGAGAATGAAGATCTCCATCAAAGTTTTGAATGGAAACAAGTTCGATATTGAGGTGCAGCCTACGGATACAGTTCTTAATGTCAAGAAACAAATACAAAGACTTAAAGGAGCTCAAACGTATCCAACTGAACAGCAGTTACTGATTTATCAGGGGAAGGTTCTCATGGATGAAATCACCCTTCAAGAAACCAAAGTTGCTGAGAATAGTTTCCTCGTAGTTATGCTATCCAAAACTAAGCCATCAACAGCAGGAACTTCAGTAATCCACCAGCCTTATGAAGCTCAGCTCCGATCTTCGCCTACTGTTGGCACTGGAACAACACATATACATGTAAATTCAAATAATCAAACAGCATCAACTCCGCCAGCTACTGCAACTGCCACAGCTCAGGCTGGGTCTAATGTAGTTCAGTTAAATCTTTTCCCACAGGTTCTCCCCAGTTTCCCAACAGGAGCTAGAGCAGCGGCCACCTCTGATGCTAGACCTAATGCAGTTCAGGGTCTCGGCCCACATATGAGAAGTGGTGGTGGGGTTTTGACTAATGCTCAGCTGCTTGTTGAGGTTGTTGACTTTTTACGCAGTAGCCCACAATTCCAGGTTCTACGTCCACTGGTGCAGGATAACCCTCAAATATTGGAGCCCATGCTTCAAAATGTGGGCAAAAAACGTCCTCGAGTGATGGAAGTTATTAATGATAATTTGGCTGATATCCTTCGCCTTGTTAGTGAACCAGTTAAACGCGCAAAACGTGATGACAACAACCAGCTTGCTGGAACAATGCCGCAGGCCACCAACCTAAGCCCAGAGCAATGTGAGGCAGTTAAACGTCTGAAAGCCATGGGCTTTGAGCGTGCCCGTGTCATGCAAGTATTTTTGGCGTGTGACAAGAATGAAGAATTGGCATTAAAATATCTTCTTGATGGTGCTGGTGATCATAACGGTAACGACCAATAGTGATTAATATCTGGGTGTGCTTTTAGATTAATTATTTATGCTAATGATTTAAACTAACAAAAAATTTAATTTTGAATTAAAATGGTTACGGGATCAGATCAATATCTGGCTGTGCTTTTACATTAATGATTTATGCTAATGATTTGAATTAACGAAAATTTTAGTGTTAATTTTGAATTAAAATGGTTACGCGATCAATATCTGGGTGTGCTTTTAGATTAATGATTTATGCTAATGATTTAAACTAACGAAAATTTTAATTTTAATTTTAAATTAAAATGGCTACGGGATCAATATCTGGTTGTGCTTTTAGATTAGTTTTATTATGATTATTTAGATTAGTGTATATGTAAAAGTTTGTCACAAGGAATTATTTAAATTATATATTATTTTGTTTTAGCTTTTAGATTAGTTTTATTATGATTATTTAGATTAGTGTATATTTAAAAGTTTGTCAAAAGGAATTATTTACATTATTTATTATTTTGTTTTATTTTAGTGTTGAATGAATTAAATTATAGATGTTTTATTTTTATGTTATATGTTTTTATTTTATTTTTAAATTATAATAAAATATTGTTTTTAGTTGAGAAACAAAATACTTTGTGGAAATTGTAATTTTAAATTTTTGAAAAAATAATATATTTTTGTATTTATAAGATGTATGTTTTCCACATTTGATTGATAACTATGTGGGAAATCTATTTTTATCTTTTTATTGATATTAATAAAGTTTACATCATTTTAAAAGGGATTATCAAATTTGCAAAAAAAAAATTTAATTATTTTAAAAATGACTTGGAAATAAATCTTGGTAGTTTATAGGATGAACATTCAATAGCAAATCATAACTTTGTTTTTATTTCTATTAATGAATTATCAACTTTAACCAAAAACTTTATAGTTGATATTATTGGAGTTGCTATATTCATCGGCCTTTTAGTAACCATCATGAGAAAAAATGGAATAGAGACACATAAGAGAACCCTTCAACTAAAGGACATGTCAAGTTATGGTATAGAGGTCACATTATGGGGATCTTATGCAATAAGCATAATCTAGAGCAATACGTCATCACAAATAGCTTTCCAATATTTGCTTTAAAGGATGGAAAAATAATAGACTTCAATCAGAGATCAATTACTACAACCTTTTCATCCAAATTTACATCAATCTTGATGTCAAAGAAACTCAGGATTTGCAAACTTGGACTGAGAAACTAGGAACATGCTTCAAATGGAACATGCGAACATGACAAAATTTTGACACGTATGTCATGTGTTTTCGGGAAGTTGTCGAAGTTCTCACTGGCCCGTATGCCTCTGTTCCTGCCCTCTAGCGTGTAACCTTTCGTGTTGAAGAAGATTGCATTTGTCGTGGTTACGTGTTGGAGAAGTTCAATGAGTCTGCTTTTGTCGCGGTTGTGTGTCCGAGAAGTTCACTTCATTGATTCTGCGTGTGTTACCTCTGGCGTGCTTCTTGGATTGCTACTCGCCTCCTATCCGAGAAGCACAGTCAATCGCAAGGCACTAGACGATAGAAATTATAGAAGGCTGACGCACCTCCTCGGTGTAATCTTTGAGGGAAATTTGTTGAAGGGTTAAAGGAATTGGGCGTGAGTTCTCAATTTGATGAAAGATCATAAATGAATCGGTTAAACATTACACAAAGGATCCCAATCTTGACTCAACTGTGTTGTATTCATTCTCGTTCAGCTCTTGAACAAGCATTCCAACGATAGATCCACCTGAAGAATATATGGTTCCATTTGTTAGTAGCAGAAGACAAAGATTTATATTGTAGGTGTTATAATGGCTGACAAGCACACACAGTAACCTGTAGCTTGAATGTGCTTGAGTTTAACTCTCTCATAATTTAGCAGTCTTGAGTTTAATAGATTCCCAAAGTATAATACTAATTAGAACATGATGTAACCAAAGATGTTGTAGCATAGTATAAGTTGTCATTTGACCAATATACTCAGTGGAAACTAGAGATGTTAGAGAACAATACTCCAAATTAGTTAACTTAATAGCCGTACCTACTGTGTTCCGCTGGTAAAAGAAAACGAATTTTATTTTCCTTCAACATATTTATCATATTTTTAAAAGCATAAATTATAAAAAATCAAATTTTAAACTAAAAATATATTTAAAGATTGAAACTTTATACATTATTTGTAAAATAATTAAATAACAATTTAGTGCAAACTATAAAAGTTTTTATGGAATTTTGATTATTATTAAATTTATGTTTAAAAGTTATTATGAAATTTATAAATTTATTTATTTTAGGTGAATTTTTAATTAATTGAGAAATACCAATTCATTTATGAAATAGTTAAAACAACAACTATTTAGTTTTAGTGAAATATACTTTATTGTAACTCAAAAAGAAGAACAATAATAATAAAGTTTTGACCATTTGTCACTCACATTTAATATCATTAATATAGTTTCACCATTTTTTAATTTGAACTTTGTTTTTAAACATAATTTTTTCAACTACACTTATTTTTCAACCAAATTTTTTTGGAACTTAAAATACATTATAGACATCATATAATTAAATTAAAATGAAGATTTGAAACCATAAATTATATAAAAAAATATAATATATAAAAATTATTTTTTATATTTTTTATATATAAAAATTATTAATTATTATCTTTAAACTAAATTAATAACATTACATTGAATATTATGTTTTATGTTATAAAAATGTGATTTTTAATAAATATTAAATTTCATTAGATCCACATTATTTTACCTTCTGAGTGAATTATTATAAGTTTTATCATCATTGTAAAATTCTCGTAAGTGTCATACAATCATTTTTTTTTTAATTTTAATATTAATAAATTGGTAACAAAAAGTAAATTTTTATTTTATTTTATTTATCATCATTAACATGGCAAGATGTAATAAATATGTATTAGAATATTTAATTTAAATATAGTCGAGATAATTATTGCTTTTATGGATAGAGATAATTGTTGGTGCCTTGCATGCCTTAATTTGAATTGCAAAAAAACTCATCTATTCAGTATTGAAGACCAAACAAACAAAATCAAAGTAATTACACAACAACTTATTGGCATAGAAGTTGTTTGACTATGGCTATAAAGGGAATACCAAAGAGACCATATACATATTTGCCAAGTTGTTCTTCAATACTTGTTCAACCTAATAGTACATGAAGAAATATTTTCCAATTAGAAACAAATCAAAAACATTGTAATTGCATGTGATAAAAGAGATTGCATGAAAAATCCAAAAGAAAACATGCATATCCTTGAAATGTTGCCTAAATAGTGAAGGCATGTGTTATGATTTTTTCCGAAGTAAGAAGTTGTATTTTGGCCTACTATGTATAGTTACATGTATTAAATAGAATGTAGATATTATAAAGTTAGCATATTTATTTCACAACCTATGCATCCATATCCATCATATCATAAAGTTAAATTTATATCTTCTTAAAATATTACTCCTATATGTGTCAATTAGATGTTAACAAACAAATTAAATTATATGCAATATAGAATTGAATACGATATATTTACAAATCGTTAATAAGAGTCAAGCAACATCTAATTTCTTTGTGAAGCAAAGCCAAGAGCAAAACACACCAACCACAATTAAGGAGTTGCGCACACATCTACAAGAAATTCCTACAGGCAACCTCTCGAAACATGACATGCACTTTGGAGCACACTTGCGTGGGACCAAAGCATTCTGTACATTGATCATGAGTGAGCTGACAAATATGATCAAGTTGCAATGCCCTACATTTTTCTTCACTCTTAGTGCAACATACACAAAATGGCATGGCCTGCATGCACTTATGCAAAAGGGTAGGCCTTCTGACCCGATAGTCGATCAGCAATGACGTAATCATAACATCATTGATAGGTCCCACACTGTGGCTACATACATGCGTAAAATATTTTCAATCTTCCATGAGGAGTTGCTTAAAAAACATGCACACGATATATTATTATTATTGGTACGGTACAGGTACACATTATATCCTACCTACATGTGTCTCTACAAAACCTTTACATATTTTCCACTTTATCTAATCCTCTAACATTCCTTTTGTAGGTATGCATGGAAACATCGTGGCTCTGCACAAATACATGGTTTCCTATGGCTTGATGGAGCTCCTAACATGGAAACATTAAATTGGCAAGACCGAGATCAAATCAATGCTGCAAAGGGTTTCTTTGATAAATATGTTACAACATGGAATCCAAGAGAAAATCATGACACGTATATCAATATGCACTGACCTAGAAGTGTATATAAAAGCACTGTTAAGATATTCTTTTCATTATTGTTGTCTATTTGTGACAGCGGAGTCATCAACATAACTCTATGGTAATGATTTAAAAAAACAATTTGCATGATAATTGTTTAAGAATATAGAAAACTGGTAAATCATTTAAGAATATATCTTCAGTGGTTTATAGTTTCATGTTATTTGTTTAAAAGTAAAAAGTGAATGTGCTTTTCTAAGTGTAAAAAAAATTAATAAACAATTAAAAATAAATAAATAAAATGAAAAAGTTAGACCTAAGCATTCAAAATTCAATCTTTTTATTTTATGTGAAAAGCAATTTGTTGAGTAAAATATTAAAATATTTTTTTATAAAAAAATAATTTAATTTTCCAATCAATTATTTTAATATAAAAAGCAAAAATTTGTGTAAACTTATTTTGCTAAATAAATTAAAAATATTTTTTATATTTAATAAAAATATTTTTATTTTTTAAAACAAATATGTACAAGCAATCCTATTATCAAGAATAAAATGTGGATGTTATCTCTTTTAACTTATCATAGGACTAAATATTATGGAATTAATAATTTTCCTTTCATCCATTTTTTTAAAAACAAAAACATAATAACAAATTTAAAAGAAAATATTCCATATTTTTGTTATATATAAAAATATGGAAGATTTTATTGAAGTGGGTTTTATGAAAGATTGTATAAAAAATTTCACAATTTGGTATGTGCCTTATGGGATTCAAACCTAAGGTGTTGAACCCTAAGGTTTTCTTCAACATGTAAGTCGGCAACACCCCAGCCGACCGGATCGTGATGGAACTCTATGTCAATGTGGCATCGAAGGCTGCCTAGAACTTCCATGTGTTGAGCATCGGCGAGAGAGTCCACTCTACACCGAAGTGGTGTTGAAGACGCTCGAGAAATTCCATGCGCTAAGCACCGGTGAGAGAGGCACCGACCACTCCGGAAATCCTATGCACTACAAGGGCTAGACATTTTGTGCTAAGGCAACAAATTCACACAGGGCAATGGAACTAGCATGGAGTTGATCCGTTTTTCAGCATAGTAGCATAATTCGGTCATATTGGAATTTCGTGTAGTGAAATTTGAAACAAATTCAAATTCGTCAAATATTCACTCTAAGTGCAATATAGATACATATTCTTACTAGTGGACAATTAAATTTTGAACCAATTAAAAAAAAAACTTTAATTATTTAAACACTACAAAACAAAAATACCATTCAATTGCATACTTTCTTATTACTAGCACAACCACATTTTTAAAAGTGGTTGAGTGGTGTACGCATCCATTCGTTCTCATTGGGTCGAAGGTATACCTATGACTTAACAATTTGCTCAGCCTATAATGAGAGCTAGGGCATCTAGATCTTAAGACATAGACATATTTCCTTCACTTAGAAATCCGTGATATGGTTGGAACCATTCAAATGCCAAATCCATGTTATTATTTATAAATAATCGGTTATAGATAATAATCAATTTTTACATGGTTCTACCGAGAGTTAAGCATGGAGGTATCTTGGTCCAGTTAATTATTATTATATATTACATATTCACAATTAAAATTTCACAGTTTAGATATTTGCTCATTTATTATTTTTCCACATCAAATGCAATCACACAATTAACTTTTTTTTTATGACAAAATAATCAAATATCTATATGTGTTAACTTCTTACTTTGTTTTGATTTAAATATTTTTTTATGCAATTTATCTAAAGAGGTCAGGGCATGAATAGATTTGTACTTATTTCATGTATTATAATATTTAGATATTAATTCACTTGGAGTGGTCAGGCAAACTATATATACACCTGGATCTAGCTCTCTTATGTTGCTAGCCTATGTTGCTGTGGCATTTGATAAATATGTACATTGGCCCTCCATGGAACCAATCTCAACCAAATCACATACCGATTCCACCCATAAATTGATGGCAAGCAAAATGAAATGTCTGTTAATTTGTTAGAAGAGAAAGTATACATATATAATATAATTAGACTTATCAAGTTTGACTCTAAATATATTGGCAAGCAGCATTGGTATTTTCATTTGGTAGGGAGAGTGTAGGGATTGAGGGATGCAATTTTAAGTGTGTTACCAATGTCAATGGTTGACCTTGTTAATGTCAATCGTTGGGATTTATTGATAGTCAATGCCCAATCCATCTTGAGAGAGATTTGTTTCTTATTGCATTGAAGAGGCGCATTCTACAGCCCAATTGGGGGAGATGTGTAACTCCTTCCGTGCTCATCCTGGAGCTGACAGGTGTCCTTTTTAAAAAATAATAAAATATTATAAAAAATAGCATGTAGGCTATTTAAAATATTTACAACCGCATATATGTAAAACTACACAAATTAGATAAATTAAAACACTTCCTCAAACATTTGTACTCTAAAAAGAGATTTGCATTTCGAGAAAGTTGATCCCTCTCGACACTTGGTAGATCCCCTTTAAGATGGATCTATGCTGGTTACTTCGATTTCATGGGTTCCTATTTATTGCTTATTAGTATGTGCAGTATAATTTCCATAGATTCACTTTACTTGCTTTCAACACATAAACTTACATTATCTACATACACACAACATTCTCTCATTTTAGACATACCGAAGTTTTTTTCAGCTTTTCATTTCCTCACTTCGGGGTATGCTAGTTTTAAATCCAGTTAGATGCACAGTGTGCATTTGGCTCACATTAATTGTAGATGCTTTTACAAGGTACAAAATTTATGGTGTGCTAATACATATGAAGCACATCATTAGGATAAATGTAATATAATAAATTTTGCCATGCTTGTTAGTCCACTCCTAAATTTCTCAATGCACCGACTATGGTGCACTAATAAATCTTAGTGCATTGGCAATTAAATTTGCATGTGCTTGTCGGTGCACTATTAAATTTACTAATTCACCTTTATTGGTGCTCTATTACATCTTAAGCACACCATCAAGCTAAAAATAACCATAAAAATGGGCATGTCGGTACTCTAATATCTAAGCACACGGTTAGGACAAATTTAATAAATTAAAGTTTATCATGCTTGTCAGTGCACATAATTTTAAGGATTCTCCACTACATCTTAGCGCATAGTTGAATTAAATTTTCTTGCACTTGTTGGTGTGCTATTGAATGTACTAATGCACCTTTAAAGGTGTTCATTTACATCTTGAATGCACCGATATGTGTCTATGAATCTCTGCGACAGTCACCTGTATGAATGCACAATGAGCAGTGGGATGCTTGGGATATTCAAGAATGATAATACTGTAAGACTGCACAATGACTTAATACGGTAATAGCACTGTGAAAATGTTTGAATGTGAAGATTAGGTTGTCACTAATACCAGTTTAGATACTATACCTCGGCGGGGGATGGATATCAAACAAGTAATGTGTCTGTTAGATTTTGGATACTACCTGTTACAGACATTCTGCCTGATTGGGACACATTTGGATATGTACTAGAATACCTGTAGTGCTATATGTGAGGTATAATACTACGAACTAATTTATATACATATACAACTCATTATTTCCTGGGGATGGATACTTGTCAGAACGATGGCAGGGTAGAACCATCGGGTGCGCATTGACAAAGTTCGGATGAGTGGTGGGATGGTGTCGGGGCCATCCAGTCTGATGTGGAATATTGGAGAGCACGTGTATCTAAGAGGGAACATATCCCGAAGAAAGGGAAAGGTTTTATCCTGGAGAAGGGGACCAATGTCCTGAGATCTGCTGTGGATCTGAACCCGACACATCCCAATAGAACCATAGGTTACCAATCCTCAGTTGAGGGCTCTTCATTCCATGGAAACCCTCCGGTGAATGAACCTAACTCTCGACTAGAATATTGTTACAGGTTCGAGGCTCCGCTTTGGAGTTTTCAACAGGAAAAGTAATAAGCTGAAATCTCGTGGAAAAGGAACAGATCTTTTGATGGAACGCCAATCAGGTCTTGAGGGTATTGCTGCCCTCTCCATCAAAGCACTGGTGGGTAAATTTACATATGGGGTTATGAACCCAAAAGATATAGATCTATGGGTGTCTACAAACTGGGCTAAACTCATAGGTTACAGGCCGGATATTCACATTATGAGCAAGGGCTAGTATATATTTTATTTCAGGATGGAGCGGCATACTGATATTATTTTGGAGAAGACCTGGATAAAGGGGAATGGCAACCTAATGCTAAAAATATGGCATATGGGTTTTGACCCAGTGACTGAGAGGATAAGATTCCGCCATCTTTGGGTCCTCCTACCAAACTTTCCTATGGCGATGTGGCATCGGGAGGGTTTCATGGATGTAGCCAACCATTTGGGTAAATTTCTCCATGTCAGTGATGGTACTCTGAATGGGATGGATCGTAGGGTCGGGAGGGTGCTAGTCGAAATCGACATGTCACTTGGTCTTTTCGAGTCTCTGGAGATTGTTTGGAGGGACAAAAGATACTCTTAGATGCTGGACTACTAGGGTGTCCCCTTCAGATGTTCTAAATGTAAGTCTATGGGGCATCTTTGGCGGGATTGTCCAGATACAAGCTCGGGCTCAGATCCAGATTCTGCTGATGATGCTAGGGCCTGGACCTCGGATAATTCTACTACTTCAGCCGATGATGTTGTGGGCACGGATCTTATTACTCCATCTATCACTAGCCTACTTTCTGGATTAGCCAACTCCTCTTCTATCATTGGTAAGCTGAACATTCTTGATCCCTCTTTTTCAGCCACTTTAACTAAAGAAGATCGTGTTTTCCTATCGGGATTGGATGAGAAGGGGGATCGGATTGGTGAGGGTATCGTGGGAGGCCCTCCTACATTCTTTCTGGGTTTCACGAATCAAATGGATAGTATTCCAGACTCTTCAGGAGTGAATGTTACCCCATCTCTACTTGTGCCCCCTGTTGCTGGTACTTCTTCGGTATCAAAGAATACCGATTCGGCTCCCTCTCTAGATGCGTCAGTGGAGAACATAACCCCTATAATCTTGAGGACGATGAGTCCTCTTCCTACACATGATCCCTCAGTTTCTGTTATGATTTCTTCAAATGACCTGGCCCCGGGACCATCACATAACCATACTGGGGGTTTATCAGAAAATCTTGGGTTGCATGATTCTGATATTAATCGGGTGGCGGGGATAACTCCTTCCTTTGCTGAGATTGTTAAATCCAAAGCTCCATTAACAACTTACATTGCGAATATCCCATCTGCAGGGGTGTCTGTGGATACTCCTTCTCATAGGAGGGATGTGGATCCGGCCAAGGAATTAATTATTAAGGGTGTAAGGAATGGAGGCATTGGCCATTTTTCTCCGATTAAAACCAGGAGTGCGAGGAAAGGCAAGGTATTAAAGGTTGACTCTCCATCTCTGGACATATCACTGATCTCATCTTCATCAAATGGATCATTGGATACAAAACGGGCTCTTAGAGATATGAAGGCCCTTGCGAGGGTTAAAAGATGATCATAATTTCTCTAAATATCAAAGGGATTGGGGGCCCTCAGAAAAGATTGGCCCTAAAAGCACTTTTGTATTCATTGAAACCTGACATGATTTTTTTACAAGAGACTATGGTGTTGACAGAGAAGGTGAGACTATTCTTCAGCAGCATTAGGAAAGATTGGGCCATCTGCTCGTCGGATGTTGTGGGCTTATCGGGTGGTCTATTGTCGGCATGGAACCCTGTCTTATTTCAGCTGTCGGCATACACTACGCATCTCGGGATTCTTCTAGAGGGTTACATTAGAGGATCTTCTGACATTATAAATTTTATAAATACCTACGGCCCATATTCTGATCGAAAACCATTCTGGAATAATGCAAAAGAGGAGGGACTTTTGGACTGTGATAATATTGTACTGGGGGGTGATTTGAATATCATTTTATCCTCGGCTGAGACTTGGGGCAAATGTGCTCAATTAGATCCTTTAAGCTCACATTTTCATTAGTTCTTTGTTGAAATTGGTCTGATCGATATACAGCCAGTTCCCTTAGGGCCTACCTGGTGCAATGGTAGACGTGATGATAATATGATATCTAAAAGATTGGATAGATTTTTATTATCCGACAATCTGTCTCAGAAATGGAATAATTATCAATCCTGGACTGTTCTATCTTCACTCTCTGACCACTGCCCCATACTGATGGAGGTGGACCTTGGGGCTACTAAAACTCCTTATCCATTCAAATTCAATCATACTTTATTACAGATTGAAGATTTTTGCAGCCTGGTTCGTCAAGAATGGAATAATGTTGATATTGCAGGGTTATTATCGGCAACCCAACGTTTGTTACAGAAATTATGGCATTTGAAACTGATGGTTAAAAAGTGGGAGAAGGCACGAAAAATATCTGATTCAGGGGATATTGCTTCCATAGATTCTCAGATAAATACACTAAATGAAGCTCATCATGGTGGCCCGTTGCCTGAGGGGGATAGGAAAATTCTGTTGGAATTGGAAGGTAGGCGTTTGGTGCTACTAAACCTTGCAGAGGCGGCATGGCGGTTAAAAAGCAGGGTAGTATGGGTCAACCTAGGTGACAAAAATACTAAATTCTTCCAACGATTTGCAAACAGTCGACGTATCAGCAATACTATTTGGTATATGACGGATGGGCATGGGGAATCCATCTCTGCTCTTGAGGACCTTCAGAGGGAAGCCTCGATTCATTTTAAAGAATATTATACTAACCCTGGGACCATTTCAATTAGAGATCAGATTGGGATTATTAAAGAATACCCACGTATGTTTTCTGAAAATGAGGGTAATGATATAATGATCCTTGTTACCTTAATGGAGATTCAATCGATCCTAAAGGGATTTGCAAAAGATAAAAGTCCGGGTCCAGATGGCTGGATCACAGAGCTTTTCCTGGAATTTTTTGGCTTGATGGGGCCAAATATCCTTGAAATGGTGGAGGAGTCCCGTTTAATGGGATTGGTGGATGGGGCTATCAACGCTACTTTTTTTACTCTTATCCCCAAGATCTCCAACCCTGCTACATTTTTGGATTTTCGTCCTATCTCCCTTTGCAACTTATTTTATAAGATCATCTCCAAAACCATAGCATGCAGGTTGAAACCATTATTATCTCGGGGTCTGTCACTAGAGCAGTATGGTTTTCTGGATGACCGGCAAATCTTGGACACGGTGGGGGTGGCACAGGAGGCTATGCATAGTATAAAATAAAATAAAAATCAGGGTCTTATTATGCAGCTTGATCTCACACAGGCCTTTGACAATGTGAACTGGTCTTTCCTCAGATTAGCACTAGTCCAAATTGGTATTCCATGGCTTGCTATAAGATGGATATTTGCCTGTATAACATCAGTCAACTATTCTATATTGATCAATGTAAGTCCTACAGATTTTATTCAATGTTCAAGAGGCTTATGATAGGGCTGCCCTCTCTCCACACTTTTATTTTTTATTGCGATTGAGGGACTTAGCAGGCTGATCCACAAAGCAAAAGAGGATTTATTAATTTTCGGCATTCAGGTATCTCTTCATTACTACATTACACACTCATTTTTTGCTGACGATGTAATGATATTTGGTATGGCAGATGCTCAGGAATGGAATCAGATTTGGTGTATACTACTGCAATTTTGCAAATCCTCCGGTATGCTGATAAATGAAAGGAAATCAAAACTACTGAAACATAATATGGAGGACTCTCTTTTACTTGATATCACCTCTTATATTCTGCTACCTGTTGAAGATATGAATGATGGAACCTATTATCTAGGGTTTTTCTTAAAACCAAATGGTTATAAGGTGGAGGATTGGCGTTGGCTTGTGAACAAATTCGAAAAATGCTTACTGCGTTAGCAATGGAGGTGGCTCTCAAGCGGTGGTCGTTTGATACTCGCAAAATCTGTCCTCCAGAATTTGGGTGTATATTGGTTTTCGCTTTGCAAAATCCCGAAATCAACCCTATCCAGGATTAGACAACTGATACACCAATTTATCTGGTCTGGAAATGACCGTCAAAATATTCACTTGGTAGAATGGTGCTCACTGGCGAGGCCATATTCTCAGGGTGGATGGGCTTTAAAGAATATTTATACCTTCTATCAGGCATTGTGGGCAAAAAGTATGTGGAGGGCATTATTTGTGGAATGCATTTGGGGTGATATTCTAAAGGATAAATATTTGGGCAAACTGCCCACTGTACATTGGATAAGATCCGGATGCAAATCTTCCAAAGGTGCTTCTAATATATGGGCTGGCATGCTTGCAGCTTTACCGGTGGTTGCCGATTGGTTGGCATGGATCCCGAGGGATGGGCGTAACATATTGTTAGGGTTCGATCCGATCGTAGCTGGACCAAAAACCTACATACTATCCCCTATGCTTCTATTTCACCTCAAATGCCGTGGATATACCAGTTTGTACCATATTCTGTTAAATGCCCGGGAGTCGACTTTTAACTCTTGGATAAGTGCGAAGCAACTTGGGCTATCTGGATCGATGGCTGCTGAATGGGAGGCTTATACCCTCAACCTATATCATGCAAATCTCAGAGTTGGGACGAGATGCGACCGGTTAGTGTGGTCTTGGAACACGATGGACGGTTCTGTCTCGGCTAAGATGGCCTATTTGGCGTTATGTCAGTAGGCACAATGGACTGTCAGGTGGTGGCATGTGCCGGTATGGCGTTGTTGCATTCCACCAAGAGTTCGTATATTCATTTGGTTGCTTCTGAAGGAGAAAATGCTGATCTGGCCAAATATGCAAAAATGTGGATACAATGGCCCGGGTATTTGTGCCCTTTGCTCTCTTGATGTTGAATATTTATTACATCTGTTTGTTATGTGCCCCTTTACTTAGCAGGTTTGTAAATATCTGGGTGATCCATTTGCATCGATCATGTTGGATCGTGACATTTCCATTCAGTCATGGTTCCATTCATTATACTCTCAGAACAAGCAACTTCTCATGTTGGCATGTTTCTTATCCTGGACGATTTGGAAATCAAGAAACTTGGTCATTTTTGAAAATGAATTGACTGAGGTTCGCAAAGCTGCAGGTGATGTATAGGCACTAGCTAGTGAATATGGTTTCTCATGGAACATGCCATTGGTGATACCTGTCTGTAACCATATCTCTCCTAACCTGATCCATAGCGAGAATAGGGCCAAATTCGATGGAGCTGCCCTGGGTGCAACTGGTCACTGTGGTGCTGGCGCCTTCTTTGAACTAGATAATGGGGATGAAATAAAATTGTGGTTACATGGTGGTGATGTGTAACATCCCAAATTTTCATAAAAATTAAAAAAATTTGGTAATAGCAATAATAGCTTAATTTACGATAGTTTATAATTGCGGAAAATAATAATTGTTGATTGTAACAACATTAACTAAACAACTGTTTGTACTAAACACAAATAAAATTCTGTTATAAACAATGCGACAGTGACAACTTAAACACATTCATAACAACTATGATTATGGTAGTTAAATGAACGAATGAATCAGAATTATGATGCGACACTTTTCTTCTGCAATGATAAGCATGATTAAAGTAATAAATGAAATGACAGGTTTGAAATATGATATGATACTTTTTTCTTTTGAGGTGATACTGACAGTTTGACTTTGCTACTTAAGGGTGTCCTACGAGGTACCCTGGAGCTTACTTAGCTGCAACGCTAAAGCTTAATGAATGTCCTATGTGCAAATGACAGGTAAGAATGAAGTATGTGAAGTTCCGTTTCAGCGTCATATATAAATAGAATGTTATAATTTTCTGTTGCGACTCTCCAGAAGTGAGCAGGTAAGGGTTTCAATACTACAATTACTGTTTTAATATGTTGCCTGTCAACTCCACAATGTTTAGAACAAAATCCTCTATTCATGTCTACATGCTGATGGTTTTATCACCGTGATTCTAGTCGTGGTTACAACTGGCTTGTCGTTGTCTTTAACTTTCCATTGCCAGAGTAACAATGTATCGCAGAAATCATCGAAAATGTTGAAATGAGAGAATACACTTTGACATTCAGTTGGATAAATAGATAAAAAAAATGAATTCATTGAAAGGTCTACCAAATAGACTATCTATAACTATGATAAAAGAACTTATAACCGTACAATCAAATTGCCAAGATAATATTAAAGTCTTCTCAAAAAAGGTTTAAGCTAACGTATCTCTATGAACTAGTTGTGATAACTTAAAAGCTTGTTAGGCTTATGAAGGGTATCAACAAAAGGTATGGATTTCACGTGAATGAGAACTATGTCGCTTATGGCTATAGTCTTCCTACCATCCATTACAAGAATCATAATTTAAATATTTAAATACTATAAAGCTTACCCTTGGGAAATTGTAACTTGAAATTATTTGTTCTATGTGATTCTAATAAAACTTAGTCTTTGAAATATAAGGATTTATGTATCATCATGGTTTAAACAATACCATAACATATAGTATGAAATATAACTTAGAATCCATTACGATGCTTGGAATTCGACTTACCAATATCTATAATGTTATAAAGTTATAAGTTGATGTTTTGAAAACTCATCGTTGGAATACGAATGCTAACAGACATTTATTGTGATGGACAGGTTGATGATTTCACCATTGATACAAAATCATCGTTGTTGGTTGTAATTCGGGCCTACATTAATGGCTTGAGTCGACACTCAAGCTGACGGGGATTTCCATCGATCCACGTATTAAGAGTTTTGACGTAGTTGTTCTGTAATTTCCACTGTGTAATAGTTTAAGTGTTCGGTCTCGTCTCCGAGCTAATTGTTTGATCAACTCTTTAATTGCCACGGTGGAAAATGTCGAGCCTGTACAGTACAGTGGGTATTTAATGCCAGTGTCTCATGTCCCAATGCTAAATGCTGGCAACATGGTGATCGTTGATCGGCTTAATTTTGGCCGTTGATTTCAACCCTAACTCTTTTCGTTGATTTGGTTTAATAGATTGGAAATGTTGTTTATTGCTCCCATAGCTTTCGGTCTGTGGCTGACAGGCTGTCGATTTTTTTGGTAGGAGAAAATGTTAAGAGTTTCGATCTCGTGACCTAGGTTTTAGAGTTAGAGCTGTAGGCTTTAGCCTAAATCCGTGGCGTTGTTTTGAGAGTCTGGTTCTTTGGTTTTAGTAGTTGTTGAGTGGATAGTTTATAGTTTAATCCTTTCGAAGTTTGGATGAAAGCACACCAACGAGCAGGTGATAATAGTACCCTGATTTCGTTTGCAACAGTACTCTTCGTTGTTCTTCCTGGTGTTCGCAAGGAACTGGATCTCTGCTTAGGAAGGTAAGATTCCTTGAAGTTACAGGGTTTCCTTTACTGTATTCTTCGTTTTCTTTTTAGTTGAGATATGAATAAATCGTTATCACATTCTAAGCTGTGCATTTCTTGTCAGTTTCAGGTTGTGAAGGTGTGATTCGAGCGAGGGTTTTAAAGAGTTGGCAAGCTTTCAACGGTAAGCTCCGGGTCTTTCCAAAAACCCTTGTAGGTGCCTCAAATGTCTGTAATGACGTGGTTGGTTCCAACAGCGAGAAAAAGGTCTTGCCATGGCGTCGTTTGTAGTTGATCTTTCAAGAAGAATTTTAAGTTGTTGTTACAAGCTTCTATGTCGAAAGACATTTGTCTTTATCCTCTATGTTTGTTTGAATGCTTGAAAAATTGTTTAAAAGGTTTGTAAAACTTCTAGTTTATGAACTCAGTGGAGAAAGGAAAGAACCCTGTTCATAATCGTTTTGATTGTTTGTAAAGTTTTGATACTAGGAATGTTAATCCCTCGTCTTTGCGTATGGAAAATGTAGTAGTGGAAACGTTCTCATCGTTCCACATGTTGATACATTAAAATGGGAATATAATGGAGTCGAGGCTTGTCTAAACTATGATTTAAATCTTGTTTTCTCGAATGTTAAACTGTCGTTTTTATAAAGTGCTAAGTGGTTTGATTTCTGGATAATAAGTTATAACTGTTTCAATGTTTCGTTGAAAATAAACAAAATGAGAATTGTTGTAATCGGTAACGATAGCTTACGTTTTGTATTTGCTATGAGTAGAATGGTAATGGCTAGGCATCAATTCGACGATTCTCGTTGATTGCCAACAAAAGTCAAGCTGTAAACTAAGAGCATAAAAAAAATATAAGTCGAAATCTGTGTAGTGATTTTAATGCTGTGGATTTATGTTGTGATTGTTTTAGCTAGGGTTTAAATACTCTGTCACAATGGTAACAAAATAATGTAGGATGTTTCAATGGTGATGAATTCGATTGTAATAAAAACAATAGGTCAAACCCTAAATCGTGTTCTAAATGTTTGTAAAAAGATCTTTTGAGGAACTTTGGTTTGATTCTAAACTTGTGTATAATGAGTTTGTTATGAAACTCAGTTTGGGATTCGATACTTACAGTTCGAATATTTATTAAATACAACAACTATTAGCAATAGATTATTTATACTATTTCCATACTTGTTTGAACTGGATAAAGTTATAAAATGATAGAATAAGAAATGAAACAGTGTGTGTGTATGTATAATGTGAAACGTGTGTGGGTATATGCAAAGTGAAAACTGTATAATGAATGTTTTGAACATTCTTGTTATGATGATTACATCCATTTATTTACAGCTCTAGTATTGAAATGCAAAACATAATATGATATATAGAGAGATGAGATCTATTTATTTCCTTTGTGCATAAGAATGATAAGAATATTGTGATGCATCTATACAGAAATTATACATTGTTTGTTTTCATAAAACTCTGAAACATTTATAAAGTATACATGAAGTTTATACAAAACTCTCTACTATTATTTGACTTTGGAATAGGAAACTGATAAAAATATAATTACTATCTATCTATCGAATTCAAAATGGCAATCTGCCTATCTTCTAATCTATTTTTAATTCGCGTATCTATACTAGAGTACGATGCTTCAAAACAGCGTGTGGAAAAATATAGATATTGGTTTATCCATTATAATCATCATTAAACTTAAACATTCAGACTTTAAACAATTCCAGGATTAGATTCTTTTTCGAAAACAGAAAATACTAGTTAACCAGAACATAATTATTAACTGAGGATAAGTAGAAAATCTGTAGAACCTAAATAAATCTGTAGGGCAACAAACAGCCCAAGAAGACTGTTCCACCCAACCAATTCCTGAAAATAGTCAAGTACCGTCTTAGGACCCCCGAGCCTGTTCACTGAACGACCAGGAGGAAGAAACTCAGGAAGTAGGACTTCTTCTTGCAGTAGCAAATAACTTCGGTATTTTCAATAACTAGCAGTCCAAAGACTTGCACCAGCACCTCTGGTTCTTCTCAGCAATATGCAGACTTAGGATTACACTCACCACTAACCTCCCTATTCGAATCTCTCAGTGATCACCTGATGCACATGAGGAAAATATTCTACAAAAATATTGATCAAGAGCTACCTGCTCAATTCGAATTGCCTTATATAGGCTGCCTAGGCCTTTTAGTTGTTACTGGTTCATTAAATGAGCCGCCTGCTCACTCCCTCCACCTGGGGGATAATTCCCTATTTTTAGGGGTAGTTGTCCCATAACCAACAACTAGTGGTGAAGTGAATTTGCTGCCATCTGTCCCATACCTTCCAACAGCTTCCATTCCTCCTAGTGGATCAGTGAACACTCATTTAACAGTCCTCTTGGGTGTTTGTCTCCTAATTAATTTATTTAAATAATAATATTTAGTAATTACATTCATCCATGATCAAAACTGATCATAATTACAAAACTTTGTAATTAAACTTAACATAAAGTATTTTTGCAAATAAAATAGTAATTTTCAGAAATCTGGGTAGGTGACATACACCCCCCCTTAAGTCTCAACATCGTCCTCAATGTTGGTTAATCACTCCTCGAGTGTTCCTGAAACAGAGTTGGGTATGCTACCCGCATACTACTCTCCAACTCCCGGGTTGCCTCTTCTAGGCTAAGGTGCTTGCATTGCACCTTCACTTGCCCAATGATGCGATTCCGGAGAATAGTTTCCCTCCTTCCGAGGACACAATCCGGTTCCACTGAAAAATCCTCGGGGGCTTCACTATAAGGAATATAATATCACATTCATTCATATTGTGGTATTAAATATTCCTGAAAACCTAAAAATTATATTGCTTATATATTAAGGGGCAAAGGGTTTTTTTTATTTAATGTAACAATACAAAAATACTTTGGGGTCTTTTTTATATGGGCGGGTTGACAAACATCCGCCAAATGGAGATGGCGAGATCACAGCCGGATGATAAATCGGGGTGAGGCAAGGCTCGGGCTTACCAGTACGCAAGGAAATCACGTCTTGAGGCATGCTTGAGGCCAGAGGTTTCGTGGTTTAGTGGGTTTCTAGTCGATCATAGTCGAGAGACAGTGGTCACTGACAGCCAATTGTTACCAATAGCACTCAACCAGTTGTTACCAATAGCCTTGGGAGGCTATAAGCCTCCAAGGACTGTTATAGGCCCTCGATAGGCCTTAGGGGCTTGAATACCCAACCACTCGTGCCTATTACAGGCTTTGGGAGGTTTAGTCAGCCTCCTAGAGCTTGTTACAGGCCCTGGGGGCTTGGATACCTATCCCACAACAGGCTTAGTCAGCGATTGGGGAACTGCAACATGCAATCTAAATGTTGTACTATGTGCATTGGCTCTAGTGACATACAATAAGTGATCTCCCATCTCTTGATTAGACCATTAGATGTTGCAAATCATAATGATATGTGGTTGAGTAATTGCATTGTGCGTGAAGTAATGTGCATCCACAATATACATCGAAAGAAGCAAGGTGCATTGTAGAATGCATGTGGGGTCATAAGAGGGGTATCATATCAATATAGTAGGTAGAAATATAAAGGGGTATAAAAAATGTTAATGAAAAAATTGATGCATACAATATCTAGTTAAAATAGGGGTTTTTTAAATTGGGAAGGCATATTGGGAGGGGGTTAAAAAAAACGATCTTGGAAGGTATTTTCCAATATTTAGTGAAATTAGGGGTATTGTTTCATATGCCACGAACGAACGTGCTATGATAGCGGTTTATTGAGTGAAGCTGTCGTGGGAAAATCTCCGTTTTGTCCCACTTGTACATCATTCCAGTTTACAACATGAGTAGTATCATGCACATATTTCTTTAAAAATGATATATGAAAAACATTATGTATTTTTAAGTTAGGTGGCAAGGCCAGTTGGTATGCCACTGCTCCAACCTTAGACATTATTTCGAAAGGACCGCAATACCTGGGTGCCAACTTGGCACAGCTTCCCAATTTTAGTGAACTCTTTTTCAGTCTTACCTTGAGGAATACATGTTCACGAACCTGGAACTCTTTATGAGTTCTTTTTGAATCTGCTTGACCTTTTTGCCTATCTTGGGCAGCTTTTAAATGTCCTTGCACCTGTTTCACAATTAGTTCTAACTCTTGCAATAATTCAGGTCCTAAAACAACTATATTTACTGGATCATTCCATGAAACAGGTGTATCACATTTCCTACCATAAAGAATTTCAAAAGGACTAAGTCTGGCTGAAGCATGATAATGATTATTATAAGCAAATTCTGCTAAGTGCAGATAATCTTCCCACTTACCAGGCTGATCCTTAGCATACATTCTTAATAAATCTTCTAACACTTGATTTACCCTTTCAGTTTGTCGATCCGTCTGTGGATGAAATGTTGTACTGAAATTTAAAGTTGTATTCAATCCCTTAAACAATGACCTCCAGAAGTTTCCCATAAACTTCGAGTCACGATTTGAAATTATTACCTTCGGTATTCCATGTAGTCTAAAAATCTGTTTCATAAAGATCTCTGCAATATCAGGAGCTTTATGAGTAGTCTTCACAGGTCTGAAATGTGCTGCCTTGCTGAGGTTGTCCACCACCACCATGATTTTTATGTAATCCAGTAATAAAATCTATGCTGATCACTTCCCATTTCTAACTTGGTATTGGTAACGGTTGCAACAATCCAACAGGATGTTGGTGTTCAACCTTCACCTTCTGACAGTCCAAACATTTTGCGATGTATTCTGCTACTTCGTCCTTCATTCTAGGCCAATAGTATTATTTTCTTAGCATAGTAATGGTCTTTTGATAACCAAGATGACCAGAATAGTGACTTTTATGCATCTCATTTAATATCAGAAATTTTATTTCTGGTATATCTGGTACATACAATCTGTTTTTAAACAGTAATAAACCGTTTTCGTTCATTCTATAATCTGCCATACAATTTTCAGAACTGTTGTTTGCTGTCTTTTCCTTCATTTTTTTGTATTCTTCATCTGTTTCACCTTTTTCTAGAATCTGATTTTCCAAATCAGTTGAATAAGTACTCATTGCTTAAATGAAATTTAGTTTTGCCTTGCGACTCAAGGCATCTGCAACCTTGTTCTCCTTCCCTTTAATATGTTGAATTTCGAAATCATACTCACTTAAGAACGTCAACCATCTAGCTTGTCTAGCGTTCAGGTTTGTCCGATCCAATAAATATTTCAGATCCATGTTATCTGTCAATAAGGTAAATTTCCTGCCAATAAGGTGGTGACGCCACATTTTTAAGGCATGAATAACTGCCAATAACTCTAAATCATAGGTAGAGTAATTCTTTTCATGTACTTTCAGCTTTCTAGATTCGTATGCCACCGCATGACCTTCCTGTGTTAGGACTCCACCAAGTCCGTCATTGCATGCGTCTGTACAAACTACAAAATCCTTGTTGGGGTCTGCTATCCTCAAAATAGGTGATGTCGTCAATAATTCCTTTAATTTCTTAAAACTGTCAGCACATTTCTGATCCCAAACAAATTTCTTCCCTTTCTTCTGCAGGGAAGTTATGGGGTTGGCAATTTTTGAAAAATTCTCTATAAACTTTCTGTAATACCCAGTAATGCCCATAAATGATCTTACATCCGACACATCTTTAGGAACCGGCTAGTCATTAATGGCCCTTATCTTGTCGGGGTCAACCAAGATTCCTTTTGCTGAAATTATGTGTCCTAGATACTAAATTTTGTCTTTGTGGAAGTCACACTTACTAAATTTGGCATATAGTTGATGATCTCCTCATACTTGTAAGACAATCCGTAAATGTTCATCATGCTCTTCTTTGCTTTTAGAATACACTAAAATATCGTCTATAAACACAACAACAAACTTGTCTAAGTATTTATGCAAAATATTATTCATCAGACACATAAATACAGCCGGGGCATTAGTCAAGCCAAATGGCATGACTACGAACTCGTAATATCCATACCGAGTTCAGAAAGCGGTCTTGAAAATATCTTCGTCCTTAACCCTTACTTGATGATATCCTGATCTTAGATCAATCTTCGAAAATACTATTGCTCCACGCAACTGATCGAATAGATCATCTATGCGGGGCAATGGATACCTATTCTTGATCATCATCTTATTAAGCTGGCGATAATCTATGCACAGTCTTAAGGTTCCGTCTTTCTTCTTAACAAAAATGACAGGTGCTCCCCAAGGAGACACACTGGGTCTAATATACTTCTTGTCAATAAGCTCCTTCAACTGTGATTTTAATTCATTTAACTCCAGTATGTTCATTCTGTATGGATCTTTAGATTTTGGTACTGCTCCCGGTATCAACTCTATGGTAAAATCTAAATCTCTTTTGGGAGGTAATCCTGGAATCTCCTCTGGAAATACATCTTTAAAATCCCTTAGGACAGGTATGTCTTCTAACTTCAGTTTGTCCTCTTTATCCATAAAGTCATCATTTACCACGTTTACTGCAAACATTTGGCATCCTTTCCTAACTGCCCTCTTAACTTGCATGGTTGAAATCGGTCTAAAGGGTTACCTTCCTTGGGATGCCTTTTATTTCTACAGTTTTCCCTTCGTCATTTAAGCATGTAAAACTTTTTCCATAACAGTCCAGGATGACATGATGGGCTTCTAACGAGTCCATCCCAACTATAATATCATAAGAACCTAAAGGTAGAATATTCAACTTGATTTGTGTTTGTAAATGATTCATGGACAACACACAGTTTTCTATAAAATCTGATACTTTCCTCTTTGTTCCAGTTGCTAGTCTAACTAGCCATGATTTACTAAACTTTTCAGTTTTCAGTTTAAGACTTTCCACAATATCTGGTGATATATAACTTAAACTAGCACCTTGGTCAATTAAAACAGTAACAGGATGGTCATGTATCATACCTTCAATCTCTACCATAGAGATTTGATGATCTGCTTGCCTGTTGTCAAGTGCTGCATTAATTCTTGGCATCTCCCTTGCTACGTCTCCAACAGTAGGTTCAGTCTATATAGAGTTGATGTTGTTTGCCTTCCGCGTCCTTAAGGGACATTCTAATGCGTAATGGGGGCCTTGACATCCAAAACATTTAATATGTGTCTTTGGCTCACTGGTCTTGGCAGTATTAGGTGCATTTATGGGTGTTGTAGAATTCTTCTGTGAATTATTTCTGGAATTGTTCCCTTGATAATTCCAGTTCTGAGAATTTTTCCTTTGAAATCCGGAATTTCCGCTGAATCTGAAATTTTTCTTTTTCTGCTCAAAATTGTTGGGCTTATGATTTTTTCAGTTTGACATTCCCTCCCTTTTTCGATTTTTGTCATAACAGAAAAATGCCTTTCTCATGGCCTCTTCCAAGGTCTTAGGACTGTCGTACTTGATTCTGTCCTTAATACTGAAAGGCAAACAGCTTAAGTACCTTTGAATTTTTGGTTTCTCTTCTATGAGGTATGGTACATATCTCAGTAAGTTCAGAAACTTACTGTTCATTTCCTTCATATTCATACCTCCCAACTTCAAATCGTAGAACTCTTTAGATTTTTCTTCATAGTACTGTTCTGATAGATACTTCTTCTTAAAATATCGTTTAAAAGCACTCCAACTTACATCCTTATCTTTGATACCTTTTACTTGTTTGATGTCCTGCCACCAAATATCCACTTTTCCGGTCAAGTTATATATAGTCATTTTTGCCTTTAAGAACTCTGAATAGTTATAGATCTAGAAGTATTTCTTCATACCAGACAGCCAAGCTTCAGCTGTCTCACCTTTCTCAGTTTCTCCATTGAAATTTGGAGGCCTTATCTTCTTAAAATCTCCCAAATCTGCTCATATTCCTTATGATTTTTCCTTCTTGGTTTGGAATCTCCTTCACTATTGTCACTGGTATAGTTACGCTTCCTTTTGCGTACTTCAATGGCATCTCCTGATGAGGTTGAGCTATCTTTTACTTCACCGATTTTTCTGTTCTGATTTTTATCAATGTGAGGCATATCCTCAACTTTGGAAATATCTTCATTGTTTCTCTCTTGTTCCTCGGTTTGGATGTGTTCAAACAGCACTTGATTTAGTTGTTCTTGTGCTTGCAGAATCCTTTCATTATCTTGTTTCACAGGTATGATTTCTGCTTTTAATTCTTGAAAGGCACGAAACAGTTCTGTCGAACTGTTATTTAATTCCCCGTGACCTTCCTCTACATAGTGCTGTCCCGAACTGTGACTGTTTGGCTGAAATCTGTCGCTTAATTGTTTAGCTGAGTTCTCCATACCTGTAACTGAAAATAATTTCTGGATAACATAATGATTAAATTTTCAAGTTAGTACAATTTTTTGCTGCGTGTTTTGGACCTCATTCAGGCCTACAGTTCGAATCTGTGCTCTGATACCACATGTAACATCCCAAATTTTCATAAATATTTAAAATTTTTTGTAATAGCAATAATAGCTTAATTTACGATAGTTTATAATTGCGGAAAATAATAATTGCTGATTGTCACAACATTAACTAAACAGCTGTTTGTACTAAACACAAATAAAATTCCGTTATAAACAATGCGACAATGACAAATTAAACACATTCATAACAACTATGATTATGATAGTTAAATGAACGAATAAATCAGAATTATGATGCGACACTTTTCTTCTGCAATGATAAGCATGATTAAAATAATAAATGAAATGACAGGTTTGAAATATGATATGATACTTTTTCTTTTGAGGTGATACTGACAGTTTGACTTTGCTACGTAAGGGAGTCCTACGAGGTACCCTGGAGCTTACTTAGCTGCAACGCTAAAGCTTAATGAATGTCCTATCTGCAGACGACAGGTAAGAATGAAGTACGTGAAGTTCAATTTCAGTGTCATAAATAAATAGAATGTTATAATTTTCTGTTGTGACTCTCCAGAAGTGAGCAGGTAAGGGTTTCAATACTACAATTACTGTTTTAAGATGTTGCTTGTCAACTCCACAATGTTTAGAACAGAATCCTCTATTTACGTCTACATGTTGATGGTTTTATCACTGTGATTCTAGTCGTGGTTATAACTGGCTTGTCGTTGTCTTTAACTTTCCATTGCCAGAGTAACAATGTATCGCAGAAATCATCGAAAATGTTGAAATGAGAGAATACACTTTGACATTCAGTTAGCTAAATAGATAAAAAAAAAAATGAATTCATTGAAAGGTCTACCAAATAGACTATCTATAACTATGATAAAAGAACTTAAAACCGTACAATCAAATTGCCAAGATAATATTAAAGTCTTCTCAAATAAGGTTTAAGCTAACATAATTCTATGAACTAGTTGTGATAACTTAAAAGCTTGTTAGGCTTATGAAGGGTATCAACAAAAGGTATGGATTTCACGTGAATGAGAACTATGCCGCTTATGGCTATAGTCTTCCTACCATCCATTACAAGAATCATAATTTAAATATTTAAATACTATAAAGCTTACCCTTGGGAAATTGTAACTTGAAATTATTTGTGCTATGTGATTCTAATAAAAATTAGACTTTGAAATATAAGGATTTATGTATCATCGTGGTTTAAACAATACCATAACATATAGTATGAAATATAACTTAGAACCCATTACGACGCTTGGAATTTGGCTTACCAATATCTATAATGTTATAAAGTTATAAGTTGATGTTTTGAAAACTCATTGTTGGAATACGAATGCTGACAGACATTTATTGTGATGGACAGGTTGATGATTTCACCATTGATACGAAATCATCGTTGTTGGTTGTAATTCGGGCCTGCATTAATGGCTTGAGTCGACACTCAAGCTGATGGGGATTGCCATCGATCCACGTATTAAGAGTTTTGACGTAGTTGTTCTGTAATTGCCATTGTGTAATAGTTTAAGTGTTCGGTCTCGTCTCCGAGCTAATTGTTTGATCAACTCTTTAATTGCCACGGTGGAAAATGTCGAGCCTATACAGTACAGTGGGTATTTAATGCCAGTGTCTCATGTCCCAATGCTAAATGCTGGCAACATGGTGATCGTTGATCGGCTTAATTTTGGCCATTGATTTCAACCCTAACTCTTTTTGTTGATTTGGTTTAATAGATTGGAAATGTTGTTTATTTCTCCCATAGCTTTCGGTCTGTGGCCGACAGGATGCCAATTTTTTTGGTAGGAGAAAATGCTAAGAGTTTCGATCTCGTGACCTAGGTTTCAGAGTTGGAGTTGTAGGCTTTAGCCTAAATCCATGGCATTGTTTTGAGAGTCTGGTTCTTTGGTTTTAGTAGTCGTTGAGTGGATAGTTTATAGTTTAATCCTTTCGAAGTTTGGATGAAAGCACACCAAAGAGCAGGTGATAATAGTACCCTGATTTCGTTTGCAACAGTACTCTTCGTTGTTCTTCCTGGTGTTCGCAAGGAACTGGGTCTCTGCTTAGGAAGGTAAGCTTCCTTGAAGTTACAGGGTTTCCCTTACTATATTCTTCGTTTTCTTTTTAGTTGAGATATGAATAAATCGTTATCACATTCTAAGCTGTGCATTTCTTGTCAGTTGTAGGTTGTGAAGGTGTGATTCGAGCGAGGGTTTTAAAGAGTTAGCAAGCTTTCAACGGTAAGCTCCGGGTCTTTCCAAAACCCTCGTAGGTGCCTCAAATGTCTGTAATGACGTGGTTGGTTCCAACAGCGAGAAAAAGGTCTTGCCATGGCGTCGTTTGTAGTTGATCTTTCAAGAAGAATTTTAAGTTGTTGTTACAAGCTTCTATGTCAAAAGACATTTGTCTTTATCCTCTATGTTTGTTTGAATGCTTGAAAATTTGTTTAAAAGGTTTGTAAAACTTCTGGTTTATGAACTCAGTGGAGAAAGGAAAGAACCCTGTTCACAATCATTTTGACTGTTTGTAAAGTTTTGATACTAGGAATGTTAATCCCTCGCCTTTGGGTATGGAAAATGTAGTAGTGGAAACGTTCTCATCGTTCCACCTGTTGATACATTAAAATGGGAATATAATGGAGCCGAGGCTCGTCTAACCTATGATTTAAATCCTGTTTTCTCAAATGTTAAACTGTCATTTTTATAAAGTGCTAAGTGGTTTGATTTTTGGATAATAAGTTATAACTGTTGCAATGTTTCGTTGAAAATAAACAAAATGAGAACTGTTGTAATCGGCAACGATAGCTTAGGTTTTGTATTTGCTATGAGTAGAACGGTAATGGCTAGGCATCAATTCGACGATTCTTGTTGATTGCTAACAAAAGTCAAGCTGTAAACTAAGATCATAAAAAAAATATAAGTCGAAATCTGTGTAGTGATTTTAATGCTGTGGATTTATGTTGTGATTGTTTCAGCTGGGGTTTAAATACTCTGTCACAATGGTAACTAAATAATGTAGGATGTTTCAATGGTGATGAATTCGATTGTAATAAAAACAATAGGTCAAACCCTAAATCGTGTTCTAAATGTTTGTAAAAAGATCTTTTGAGGAACTTTGGTTTGATTCTAAACTTGTGTATAATGAGTTTGTTATGAAACTCAGTTTGGGATTCGATACTTACAGTTCGAATATTTATTAAATACAACAACTGTTAGCAATAGATTAGTTATACTATTTCCATACTTGTTTGAACTGGATAAATTTATAAAATGATAGAATAAGAAATGAAACAGTGTGTGTATGTATAATGTGAAAAGTGTGTGGGTATATGCAAAGTGAAAACTGTATAATGAATGTTTTGAACATTCTTGTTATGATGATTACATCCATTTATTTACAGCTCTAGTATTGAAATGCAAAACATAATATGATATATAGAGAGATGAGATCTATTTATTTCCTTTGTGCATAAGAATGATAAGAATATTGTGATGCATCTATACAGAAATTATACATTGTTTGTTTTCAAAAAACTCTGAAACATTTATAAAGTATACATGAAGTTTATACAGAACTCTCTACTATTATTTGACTTTGGAACAGGAAACTGATAAAAATATAATTACTATCTATCTATCGAATTCAAAATGGCAATCTGCCTATCTTCTAATCTATTTTTAATTTGCGTATCTATACTAGAGTACGATGCTTCAAAACAGCATGTGGAAAAATATAGATATTGGTTTATCCATTATAATCATCATTAAACTTAAACATTCAGACTTTAAACAATTCTAGGATTAGATTCTTTTTTGAAAACAGAAAAATAGAAAATACTAGTTAACTAGAACATAATTATTAACTGAGGATAAGTAGAAAATCTGTAGAACCTGGATAAATATGTAGGGCAACAAACAGCCCAAGAAGACCGTTCCACCCAACCAATTCCTGAAAACAGTCAAATACTGTCTTAGGACCCTCGAGCCCGTTCACTGAACCACCAGGAGGAAGAAACTAAGGAAGTAGGACTTCTTCTTGTAGTAGCAAATAACTTCGATATTTTCAATAACTAACAGTCCAAAGACTTGCACCAGCACCTCTAGTTCTTCTCAGCAATATGCAGACTTAGGATTACACTCACCACTAGCCTCCCTATTCGAATCTCTCAGTGATCACCTGATGCACATGAGGAAAATATTCTGCAGAAATATTGATCAAGAGTTGCCTGCTCAATTCGAATTGCCTTATATAGGTTGCCTAGGCCTTTTAGTTGTTACTGGGTCATTAAATGAGCTGCCTGCTCACTCCCTCCACCTGGGGGATAATGCTCTATTTTTAGGGGTAGTTGTCCCATAACCAACAGCTAGTGCTGAAGTGAATTTGCTGCCATCTGTCCCATACCTTCCAACAGCTTCCATTCCTCCTAGTGGGTCAGTGAACACTCATTTAACAGTCCTCTTGGGTGTTTGTCTCCTAATTAATTTATTTAAATAATAATATTCAGTAATTACATTCATCCATGATCAAAACTGATCATAATTACAAAACTTTGTAATTAAACTTAACATAAAGTATTTTTGCAAATAAAATAGTAATTTTCAGAAATTTGGGTAGGTGACATATGGCACCAACACGAAAGGGGAGCTTGTTGCCCTTTGGCTTGTATTATATTTTCTGCAATGACTAACAATCATCTGCATCAGATAGCGGGAGATTTGATGATCATTGTGGATTGGGAAAACTCTTGTGCATCCATCAGGGCGTTGGCTCTCACTTCTTGGCTGGAGCAAACTAGGTCCCTCATTCGTCTTTTTCCGCAGACACTTATTGTCCACATATATCGGGAACATAATTCCATTTCCGATTCACTTTCCAGGCGTGGACTTGAGGCACATGCGGGCCGGATTTACTATGAAATCACTGAGGGTACCCGACCTCCTTTTAGGGATTTCTGGAACATTTTTGTGTCTTAGATTTTTGTGGTATTTTATTTTTGCGGCTGTAGTTATTGGTAGATTATCTTTCACTTCTCCTTTTCTTTTGGCTCCGTCTTACTTTTTGGATCGATTTTCTATTATTAAACTCTTTGGGGGATTGGTATATCCCGATATCATACTATTCTTGGCTTGAGAACTGACTTGGGGGATTGAGAATGGTCTCAGATTTGGATAACTTGATTGATGTAGTACTTGTAGATCTCTCTTTAGCTATTTGGACCTCTTATACTTTTAATAAAGTATTTTTTTTTACATGTGAAAAAAGGTAAACATAATAAAAAAAATCCTAGGCTAGCTAGTGCGCTATTAATTTTTGTAATACACCATTACTAGTGCTCTAGTACAAAAAAGGCATTGATAATCTGTATTTGAACAATTTATTGTGCCAATTGGTGCATGTAGTTTTATTGAAAAGCACTGGTGCTAAGTGCAAAAATATTACAATGCATTATTGGCAGATCGACTTCATTAGTTTTACCCATTGTTTTTGGGAAAAAAATATTTAATGAATATATAAATGGTAATTTAATAGGACTGTTAATTTTATAGATATATATGTCTAATGAATTTATATGTGAATTGGGGACAATGACGATGTCAATATCAATAAGAGTAGTAGCAACAACATCAACTTGACATATATAAATTTGTGTAAGAGTGGGAGTCCTTGTAGAGGGAGAGGAGTATGTATCCTCATCCCATTAGAGCTAAGACCTGTATCTTTTTGATGGGTGTTGGCCACCTCTTGTTTTATGAGGAGGATATATCCCTCAAGAAAAACTCATGCTTATTGATGTAGTTGATCTCTCACTGGTATTATGACAAGTAAGACTTTAGGGTTGGTCCCGATTTGTGGTACCAACTTAGAGAGGAGTATTTTTATGTCGCCATTGATCTATCTAGAAGGGGAGATTCTTTTTTCCTATTTTCTTGATTTTACACTTGGCATTGTAGGAAAGAGTTTGATGGCATATGAGTATAGATATGTTGGTGCAGACATCACTAACCCCAGTGAGTTCCATGTGGTTGGAGGCCAATTGAAGTTACATTTTTTCGATGAAGAGGAGGTCAAGTGCTTGTCCCTTATGGTCACAACACTAGAACACCATACCTCTAATGAGAAGTGCATTAGTTTTGTTAGGGTTAACCTTGACTCGGGAATGAGTCAAAGGTGGTTAGGTAGAGCACATGGTTTTGCGCACATGGTTTCTTGTAGCCCATGGTATTGGCCCAAGGTATTGTATGTAAATAAGCCTTTATAAGGCTTGAGGAGGCTCCATTGTAAAGTGGCTTGGAGGTGAGTGGGTGAGCTCACTTGGCCCGGTTGGCCGGTTTTGGCCATGTAATGAAGATCTTCATTGGCTGGTTTTTTCCCCGCATGGGGTTTTCCAGGGTAAACTATGTGTCTCAAGTGTATGGTTGCTTTTGTGTATTATTTCTCTCTGGCTACTTATTTATTAATGCTTGTTAAATCCTAAGAAGTCTTCCTCTAATGCACTGTGTATATAGTTTATTTAACGAGCCTGGATTGATAATGTGGTCTACTATTTTTTTGCAATTGTTTTGTAGTGCTCTATATCGTTGTCATGGTGTGTTTGATAGGAGACATGTTTTCCCCTTTCCTTTAGAGCTATTTACTTTATTTTGTAAGAGGTTTTAAGTGACTTGACCAACATTATACTACCTCCCTCCTAGCTTGATGACCAATGTTTATAAGCATATGGGGGTAAATTCTTTCCAACAGGGGCTAGCTAGAGTATCCATCTAGGTAGGTTAGTTGAGATTTTAGAATTTTTAGATGGTGAGGACAATCATGTCTTCAATCTTGTATTGTGTCCATATATGGGGATGGAGTGGTGAGAATGTTAGATCATCCTATTTAGTCTGGACTATCCACTAGACAAGAGAGATGATTTTGTCATTATATTTTCATTATTCTAGTTGCATAGTTTTTTTGTCTTATTTAATGCACTTCTAATCGATTGTCATATTTTGTTTAAATTATATAATTATGGTTGTTTACTATATTTAGATATTGGATCATATGCTAGTGAGGATCCTCCCTAGACTTATGAAGAGATGATGGCCATGGCTGACTAGCCAACTCATTAATAGATACCTAGCATGCCGCACGGGCCAAATCACAGATTGCATCATTAGGTGGTGAATCATATATGTACACCGAGAGATCATGAAGGACAATAGGATTTCCTAGTTATATTTTAGCCTTTCCCATGATACAACTTTATCAATGCATCATGTTTTATGCTCCCTCAACCTACTTGAGAGGTTAATGGATTATCAAACATCTCCTCTAGCAAGGCGACCACCATCTCGCACCCTTTATCCTCCTCCAACAAGCATAAAACCATCACCTCCCCCTTCTCATCCTCCACCCTCGACATTTCCTCCTCTAGCAACTAACCAACATCTCCTCCCCCTCCTCCTCCACTTGTTCCATTAGTTGCACCACCAAATGTGACACTTATGCCACTAGTTCTACCACTGAATGTGAGGCCTATGCCACTAGATGCACCACCTACTCCACTCTCTATTGATGTTATATATGCGATGGTTACATTGATTGTTCTACTTGCTAGTGGATTGATATATGAGACTACCTTTTTATATTATTATCTAGTGGAGGAACCGATCATGCCACTAGATCTTATGGCAAAGGCACTAATGCACCCTCTGGCTATGGTGGTGGACCTAGCTAGTAGTAGTTGGCATGTACATTGATTGTTGTGATGTATATTTGACATATATATTTATTTTGATATTATTGTTCGTGTGTATTATGCATTTTCATATCATGTGTACCATGTAAGGGAATTTGTTGAAAACAAAATTTGTGTCTCTTTCTGCAAAATTGACCCTGAATGTAGAGATGGCATCTACTCCATACCAACACAACTTATCGGCATCATAGATACAACTAATTTTGTTTGAGTTATAAAATGTATTATGTATATGCTAATGATTAACATTTTCAATGATTTCTCTGTTTTTAATTAAATTTGAGATGCCATGTCATGTTTAATTGCAGTTATATGAAATCATTTAATTTGGATTGTGATTGCAAAAAATTATAATCATTTTATACTATATAATATCGTTTAACTCTTTTGAAGGTGAATTACTTATTGTCCAAGAAGATACAACATGTTGATTAAACATGTTTTTAGACTTGATTAAATGATTCAATCAATGATTGCACGATTTGATTCATTTTTTAGAATTGACTTTTTTTATTTAATGATATTTTCAATGTTTATTATTAAATATGTTTACTAAACTTATTATTAATTTTGATAAAATTATAATTATAATAGTTAATAATACAAGATAATTATTCCTCCAAGTTTATATAGTGATAACATCTTGCATATTAAATCATTAAATTGATTTTAAATCATATTTGATTAATTTTTAAGACCAATTTGTTTGATTAAATATTCTATTAAATCATGAAAGCAATTAGCATATTAAACATAATAAAAAGAGATTAAAAAAGACCTTCAACTAAATTGACCTTGACAATAATAGTTTTTTTCGCTAAGAAAAAGTCAGTAATTTTCTTCATTATAGACAATTATATATCATATATGCTATTCAACATTCACATAGCCTTTGTAAAAAATGTTGGCATCCTCCTAGAAAATATCACTTTCTTATCTTCCTCAAGAAAATATCCCTATCCACTACTTCACATAATTATCCCTTGATAACAAGATCATGTGTTGTATATATGGGATTAAAGCCTCACAAAAATAAAATAGTCATCAAAACACATTATAGTCCTCTAATACATTTCAATATAGGGCCTTCAAGAATAAACAAGTCCATATATATAATAATAAAAAGAAGGTCGCTCTCCATAGAGACCCAAGTTTTAACTCCAAGAGATTACGTAAAAGTAGTATATGAATATTCATTTTGATACCCACTAGCATTTTCCTTGATGTTCCACACTCCATGAGCCAGCTGGACTCCCTCTTTTTCTATTGCATCTGCAACCCTATTCTTTTCCCTAGCCACATAGTGAATGAAAATACAACAAAATCAATGCCTTGAATACCCTCAAGCAGAGGTTGTATAATAAAATCTTGTAAAACCCATTCCCTCTTCATCCTTTTAATCACATGAAGTGAATCCCAAAAAAAAAAAAATTGGAGACACTTTTTTCAACTATCGGTATCAGAATTAGCTTAAGAGCCATCAATTCCACGTGATTATTTGTGCCATGACCTACCTTGCCTTGAATATCAAAGAGTGGTCTTCCTTCAAATAAATTATTTCCCTTGCCCCACATACCATTGGAAAACCTTGAGAAGAACCATCAAAAAACCCTTTGGGTTCCATATTATAATCCTTCTAGGTCTCCAACCTGACCTAAACTCTAGAACCAACTCTCCCTTATTCCTTGGACCAAATGAGAAAGTAATTTTTAATCCATACCACATCTAACCCAAGGGTCCTCCCCAATCTAAATTATTTCCCATAACCCACTTTCAAACTAAGCCATCTTTCAACCACCAAGAAAGTTAAAACCATTGCTTTCCACATTATAGAGGCATTGTGGAAATTCTAGGCCTTCTGATCCTATCCTCTATAATGTTTTTAGGTTGGATGTATTTATGACCAACCACTTGACACCATAGTCCTCTTCCCTACATAATTCTACAAACACTTTTTGCTTCCAAAGATCAAGATAATTTAAAATGATCTATTTTTGGCATTTTATTAAGGAGATCCCCCTCTTCTCTCTACTTCCTAACCAAAGAAACCTAAATTTCAATATCCTTGTCACCTCTGGAACACCTTTTTTAATCCAAGCTAATGACATCCAATATTAAAGATGAATAGTCTTTAAAATTGATTTCATTGGGACAAGTCTCCCTCTTCTTAACAACCATCAATAACACCATACATTAATCCTCTTGTCCACTTTTGCTATCAAGCAATGGAAACCTTCTTTTGGTAATCATTTGATTCAATAATGAATCCCAATTATTTTAAACCCTTGGGCAATTATGTTTGATTGAAAGGAAATAAACTATAAAAATAAAACATATCTTCCTTAGGAAACCCCGTAAAAGAGATATAGGATTTTTCTAACTTTATCTTCATGCTAGTAGTTGTACAATAAAGATATATAATTTCCTTTACGTTTTTTGCATCTATTATAATCCCACCATAAAATTCAATATGTCATCCACAAACAAAAGGTATGATACATAGCAAACACTTCCAATTTTAATACCTTTGAATCATCCACTGCTCATAACATCCCTCAAGCCAGGGATGATTTTAAGAACCCCCCCCTATATTTATATGTATAATAATTGGGTGAATCCCCATGATACATAGGAAATGTTGAGGGCTCTTTTATGAAGAATATAATATGTATATATAATTTTTTGGCAATTTTTTTCATAAATTTATGTAATCATATGGATTCAATTACGAGCAGGAAAAGGAGAGTTTAGAGATGATATAATTTCCTTATCCCTCTCTTAGGGATAAATAAAACAATTGTTGCACCATTAATTAGTACATAAAAAAATAAAAATAAAAAACGATTATGGTTACACAAGACATTACCTAGTTTACAAATGGAACACAAAACCCTGAGTGAATTGGTATCATCATAAGGTACAACCAAGTGACCCTATCATGTTCCTTGGATAAATCAACCTTCACCACCATTTATTTGTGGTTATTAGTCTTAATTGATTGAATACACTCTTGGGACACTCTATTAGCCTCATGGATTTGCCTACCTTCAAGAAACCCAAATTGTTCATTAGAAATAGAATTTGAAAGTAGACTTCTTACCCTTATGGTAATTACCTTAGCAATAACCTTATATATACATTTACAAAGTGAGATAGAATTGTATTCATCAAAAGAAGATGGATTTTTAGCCTTTGGAATAAGGGCAATATATGTTGCATTAAAAACTGCAAGAATTTTGCTAGAGGTTTGTGATTCCTCAATGATCCTTAACATGTCCTCCCATGGAAGATCAAAGAACCCTAAAAATAACAATATTGTCCACCCATCATGCCTAAAATTTTATCTTTTTGGAAGTTATGAAGCACCAACTATAATTAATCCATAGAGACAACTTCCATTTGATGTGCATTTGTATCCTCGTTAACAAAACTAAGAAAGAAAAAGACATCCTAACCACCTTTGTTATTCTAGTTCTCCAATATGCTTTATAAATGCCTTCAAAATGGTTAACACCCACCTTTTAAATATCTTTGAAATTGGTGGCCTTAGTACCATTTGGCCTATCCACCTTCCGAACCATATTAATAATTTTCCAGTGATTTGCAAATTGTCTGAAATCTTGTGTGTTTTTATCCACATTTGAGAGCTAAAGAGCTCTTGATTGCCCAATATGCTTCATTGTCTACCAATAACTTTCTTCGTCTCTCTTCCAACTAATTTAATTATGTTTTGGATTTCTGAGATATATACTCCCCTCCCTCATTCTTGTACATCACATCCAACATAGACTCCACTTATATTAATTCTTTATCATTTGCCACCTTCTTATCATGGGCTCGAGTTATAGTATCTTATTTTATGTTTTTGAGATTTAATTCAAATTGTAAGGAAACTTATCCTATTAGAGATCCATCATAGGGGGTCCATTGATCTTTAATAAAATTGATGAAGTTCTCCTCATTTAACCAACCCAGGTTAAATTTAAAAGGGCTATGAGGCATTTTCCCTACTTGTTCCAATTCTAACAACACTGGAAAATTGTCCTAACTCCCCATTTGTACTCACTCACTATCTAACTCTAATAGAATCATCAAGCAAGGGTTAAGACAATGGAATTATATCAAGTCTCTTAGATATGTGATCCTCACTAATTCTTTTGTTTATCCATATTAGCTTTAACTTATTAGGTTCAATGTCAAATATACCAACACCATCCTTCTCCCTCAAGAAATAATCAGAGAGGTATCAATTTCGGCCAAAGGCCACCATATCTCCACTCTTCCTAGGTATAAATTTAGCCCCCCTTCAAGAATAGTATCCTTATCTATGAATCAGTTCCAACTAAACACCTTATCCTAGTATGCAATTATATTTCAGGAGAAACCATAGATATTTAAAATAATATATTGGGAGTGTAGTATTGTTCCTAACCTTGGGGGGAAATAACAACTATTAGTGTAGTACAAGGATCTTGAATCCCCCCCTTAATGAGACCCCCAAAATTCCCCTTAACATCTATAAAGATAAACTTCCATCACCCAAGTAATTTCTCAATATCACCAATAACTTTCCCACCCTTAGACATAATCTCCTACAACAACATAACATCATTTATTGTGGGTGTCCACAATGCTTTTCAAGGCTTGTTTCTTTATGGGTCTAGTCATTCCCCTAAAATTGAATGATAAAAAAATCATGGAGAACCCTCGATTATGGTATCAAATTATCTAGTGATCCCATATAAGGAAATTTGCTTTCCCATTAACACTTCTTCGAAAGATTTTTTTTGAGCTAGGTACATTAAGGATTTCCTCACCCTACCATTACCTTTTGATCCTATCCCATTATCTAATCCCAAACCACTTATGTTACCACCCTCAAAACCAAGAAAAAATTCCTTTCTAGGTCTTAAATTTTATCTAGCATACCCCTTTAAATTGTATTTACAGGTACTAAGATAGAGAGGAAACTGCCAAAATGCCCCACTAGTCTCTGAGCTAGGCAACTAGTATTCTTATGATAAAAACCAAAGCCGAAGAAAAACCTCAATCCTTTCTCATAATGCAAGCAAAGCAATATGAAACTAACAAATGGCAAAAAAGAACCACCAACTGATCATGGGTTGCTTGGTTCATATGGTAACCACTTTCAAATAAACTACTATAGTGATCTTAGCTTTTTAAGATAACATTCCAATCTAATTTTTGAAGGAAACATTTTGATATAACCTTTAAAATGAGTTCCATTATCCAACCTTTGAAGGAAACACCCTAATCTATCTTGAAAGAACACTCTAATCTATCTCTTGTATTGAACTTAGCCTATGATAAAATCTCAGCCTACTTCAACTTTGAGGTTCATTTGCTACAAGATAAATGATCCAAAGAAAAGAGGTGTATGGTCATACAAACAAATACATTGGTTCATTGACTATGTTTGAAGGAACTTATTTTGAAAGGTGAAACGCATTTAAACAAAAATAGCCCTAATGCAATCACAACTTAGCTAAGGCTATTTAAAAGACTAATGACAAGGCTAAGGTAATGCATAGAAATTCCAACTCTTCTCTCCCATTTTTTCTTGCTTATCAAACTAAAGGGGAAAAGGAAGAAAAAAAGATGGAATGAGGGAAGTTTTTTATTAAACACAGGTAATCAAGCAAAAAGGCTAAGGGGAATTCCAAAGGCTATGTGCTCAATATAAAATATTAAGAAAAAATTGAAGGGGCCTCGTACTCTCGTATGGGCTTGTTGAGGGATAAACATAAGGGTTTTCAAAAATAGGCATTATTGCTATTACATTCGTTTGACAAAGATGTGAGCAAGGATAGAGTCTATTGATTCATTAGATATTTTATAGTGACCCATGGGACTTAGATATCTTGGAAGATATAGGGTTTTACAATTGAAACAATGACCTACGAGTAACAAAGAAAAAGGAAGAAATTCAACAAAAGCAAGGGCTATAACTAATTAAAAAATACAATTTACTACTTAGTGAAATATTAGGAGTCATGAACCCCTCAATCCCCCATTGAGGGACAAATTTAAAATTATGATAGTAGTCCCATGGCCTAGACAGCTTGAAGAAAGATTTAAAGTAGGAGAGCTTGATTGTAATGTACCTCAAAATTACTATATAAAGTTTTTTTAATAATAACATACCATCGTCAATTTTGTACGTTATCGTCATTTACTTATGTTAGGTTCTTTTATTGACATGAACATACATAAACTATTTGGTACCAGTTGTATTAAATCTACTCTTGATTTTCTAGTCTGGTTGTGAGTATTACAACGATATATTATTTACAACAATGGTCTAGAGTGTATACATTATTGCCTTAATTCATAACAGGTACTAAGTATGTACTTAATACATTTTCATGTGTCTCTTGTGATAGTTTCAAAGTTAATATCTTATTGTTGCATACAGCCTGATTGAAGTGATACTTTAACTTCCCTCTTAAGTCTAGTTATTTGTTTATGTCTATTTATATATTCATTTTAGAAACACAATGCCATATAAATGCTTTTGTCCGGACGAAACTAATTTGGTCTTCAAATGAACTAATGGTTTTATAGTCTTTCCGTCTTCAAATTAATGTTACCTTTGTTATGGTCCACATGTCAATGGCATTATTATGATGACACTTCTCTTTAGCAAAATTTAATGATTATTCTAGCATTAAGAGGATCATAGCTTTTAACATTGAAATCCTTACGGAATGATCCATATACCAATTCTCATTTCTCCCAACTACATAGAAACTCTATACTATGTGGAAACAATCAATTATTAATGCAAGTGTTTGTGTTAATCTCTGCACCTGTATAAACTTTAGGTACATACTTAATTATACTCTATTTATGTTCCTTAGAACCATAGTTCTATCCACATATGTAGGGGTATAACCTATTAGTTTCATTGTGCTTTCGATTAATACCACCATGTCTAGAAAAGAAGTGGTGTACAACAATGTTATATTAAACCTTTCCTAACACGTTCACTTCATATCCTACGACATATATAAAATTGTGCATTACAATTAAACTTAGGGTAATTTTTTCTTGTGGATTAAATCCACCATGAATATGTGATGTGAACGGTTTTAGTCTTATGGTCCCATCACATAATAATCTTGGCAAACTCTTAACTATCTCGATCCACTCAACGGCTAGAGTCCTACCTACAACTTACCTACGTCCCATTAGATCTTGCCACATCTCTAGTTAGTGGAGCTATGATGGAGACTGATCTGATGTATCAATTGATTTAATGAATTATTAAATTATTTGGTGAATAATCCTCGTCTGTCCAACTGTGCATGCGTGTTGTTGAGTAAGGGTAACCACATGGCACTTGTCACATAAACATGTAGTCATCAAGATTCTTGGCTCCTCCACGTCTGCAGTAGGAAATGCTTACATACTACGGCTAACCCTTAACTTGGTTCACGTGGACAGTACGTAGCTAGAGATTTAATCCTCATATTTATTTTTTGTACTAAGAACAGACTGTTTTCCATACTAGGTTTGGAGCTTGAGACTTGGTAACTGATTGTTTTCCATACTAGGTTTGGAGCTCCGAGCTCTCGTTAATGGCTTCCATTTCCACAATGCAAACAAACCCTAACCATTTTGTGTAGAATCTTGTTAAGCCAAAGTGCAATGACAGTGGTATTTTGTTTTGGGTTCTAATTCTCCTAAGTAGCTCGTAAATCCTCCCATGTTGGTTGTAATTGTCCCTTTGTGTTTGTAGTTATACTACTCATTTCATTTGTGTTTTAGCTTTGTTTACTACCATCAATTTTTGTTTGTTATTCTTCTAGTTTTAGTGTGTTTCTTCAATTTGCTTTATATTTATGTTAAAGTTATGAATTTGGAGTCTGTGTTTTGATGATGGGTCACTGTGGTTCCAAGGCAACCCATCAACCTTTCATAAAAATCTTAGCAAGGAGAACCCTCGACTTGCAGCAATACAATGTTGCAGACAACATTCCTCCTTGGTAAGTTTGTAATCTACAACATTATCATACTTGTTTTCCTTTAAAATATTTATCATTTAAACTTCTTACATTCTACTTCTGTTTGTGCAAGTCTGGATAATATAAATGGTTTCCATTTTCGTCTCAAAAATTATATCCACGGGTGAAAGCTTTGGACCCCCAAGGTAATTCATGTATCGTTTTACCATGCAAATCTTAATTGGGATTAACTCTTGCATCATTATTCTAGTATGTTTTCAATGCATTGTTATCATAGGGCTCAAGGTTCACTCTTGGCGATTGCAACAACCCTTGAAGCAAGGTATTCGGGTTGCTATTACCCCCTGTAAAAGCTTGTCTAGAACCAAGATGTAAACATATTCTTTGGTTACTGATGTCTTGAAGAGACTTGGCCTTGAACCGCCAACTTCATACAGTTATTTTCAAGTCGCCATGGCCAAAGTCGTACATTGTGATTTTTGGTTGTGAAACCCTGTAGGGTTACTTAGCGAGTCTCCTAGTGAGTACTCTGTACAAACTTGTTGTTTTAGCTCTATAGCATGTATTATGTATCCTCTATGTCATCCTAGCTTAAGAATTAATATAGTTTGAACTCAATTCATTTCCATCATTATTCTTCAGTCTGTATTATAATGTAATTATAGGTTTGTACCTTAAATAAAAACATAATTTGTTGTTTATATCTTTAGCACTTTGGTCTGTAGCATAGATAAATACCCAGAAAATTTTATCAGTGGTGTCTCAACCTATAGTTTACAACCATTATGCAGACATGGTTGGTAATAAATTAAACCCTAGCTTGAGTTTATAATCAGTTATGTACTTTGTTTAATAATCCCTATTTACGTAGGCTCAAATGCATAGCTAAATTAGCTTGTACTATTCCAGTTTAGTATTATATTTCTAAATTATGATGTACAAAACTATATTAAATATAAAAGAATAGTAGTATTTCTTGATCAAATTCTAGTTGTGTATGTGCAATTAATAGGAATAGACATGCATCCATTTAACAATTCAAAAGTAAAATATATTCTTTGTACTATGTAAATTTGAGTTTCTTGTACTCTAACAAGGGAAACTTATTCCTTCGCTAATTTTATACAGTATGTAAAATGTAAATGTATCTATTTAATCAAACTCTATACAAGTATGTAAACAAAGCAAGCTTTTATTCTATGTCTAGCATTTATCCTAGGCAATATGAACAACATTAAACAATTGTATTCAACCTATACTAGCTACAGAGTTAGAACTCTAAGCATTCTTTCTTTAAGAATAATTTCCAAAAATAGATAACATTCACAATAATCTTCCATAGATAAAATAAACAGAATTATTAATCAACATAACATATAAAAATAACTTCAATGTACATATATGGTCTGCAACAATGTTGTGGAAAAATAGTTGGAATAGCCACGTACCACCCATCCTTAGACTTTGAGCAGCCAAACTACTTGCTTAAGTCACCCCCAAGCATGTACTATGACTCAATGAGGGCCAACACATTATTCTCTACCTAGTCTTCAATTCCCAACAATGTAGTAATATCACACAGCTTAACTCAAGGTCAGATCTCTTCTTAGAAGTTTTCCTAACACCTTACACAATGCTCACATGGTAGAACTTCAGCTCCTACATTCTAGGTAGTGTCATGCCTTCCCACATATGCAATATATATGATTTCATTTGCCTTGGTCCTAGAAAAAAAGGGCTTCCTCCCTCCTTGGGAAATCTGTAACCTTGGATTCTTCCCTATATTTTAGGGTATTAGTTCAAGGAAATACCCTCTTGGCACTTGTTTTCACTTCCCCTGGGTTGGAAGATTTGTGTTCCACACTCTTGGAGTCATATTCATCTCTTTTTCATGGTTATTTCAACTGATTTCTTTAATTAATAATGTCTAAAAATTGTCTCTTACATCTATTCTTCCCCGAGGACAAGTGGCAAGCAATAATTTGCACATATTTAAACAATAAAACAATAAAATAATAAAATATTGATTTCTAATACATAATCCGAGTTTATGTTACTTTAGAAAACATTAAAGAACATGGGGATATTAAATCCTCTCCCCCTTAGAAGTAACAACGTCCTTGGTGTTCCACTCTGATCCTTTCAAATATGGAACATAGGTGGATATGTTTTTCTTATAACATACTCCATCTCCTAAGTAGCCTCCTCGGGACTAAAGTGCTTCCATTGCACTTTTACCCGAGCGATGACTCAATTCTGCCTAGAACTCACCTTTTGGTTCTATCTGAATCACATTCTAGTCAATCACATGAATAGAATCATGAACATACATTTTTAATAGATAAATAGGAAATACATTATGAACTTTTACACTTGTTAGTAGTGAGAGTTGATGAGCCACTGGCCCAATTCTAGCCAACACTTCAAACAGTCCACAAAACCTTGGTGCCAATTTAGAATAGTTCCCAAATCTCAAAGTACTCTTTTTTGGTTTCACTTTCAGATAAACATGGTCTCCCACATTAAATTCCTTATGCATCCTCTTTTGATATGTGTAACTCTTTTGTCTGTCTTGAGCATTTTTTAAATTCTACCTTACTTTCAGCATAATTTGTTCCATTTCTTTAAGCAATTTTGGTCCCAATATCATTATGTGAACCAGACTGTCCCAACTAATACGTGTGTTACATTTTCTTGCGTGAAAATTTTCAAAAGGGCTCATCTTTGATGAAGCATGAAATCCATTATTATAGGCAAATTCAACCAAGTATAAATAATCTTCCCACTTAGTAGGTCTTTCCATAACATACATGCAAAACATGTCTTCCAAAATCTAATTAATTTGTTCTATTTGTCCATATGTCTATGGGTGATGAGCAGTATTGAAATTCAATTGAGTATCTAAACCTTCAAATAATGCCTTCCAGAAGTTTGAACTAAATTCCGCATCCCTATCAGAGATTACCACTTTCGGTATCCCATGCAACCTGAAAATTTTCTTTCATAAATATTTATGCAATGTTAATAGCTTTGAACATAGATTTAACAAGAATGGAATGAGATGCTTTGTTGAGTTTATCTACAACTACCATTATATAATCATGTTTCCTCTTAGATCTAGGCAATCCGGTAATAAAAACTAATGAGATAAATTCCCATTTCCATTCTGGAATGGGTAGAGACTGCAGCAATCTTGTCTGATGCTAGTGCTCAGCTTTTACTTACTAGCATTCCAATCAGTTAGCCAAGTATTTTGTTGTTCTTGTTTTCATGTTTGGCCAGTAAAATTGTTTTCTTAATGTTTTTATCATATTTTGATAACAAGGATGACCTGAGTAAGGTTTCTTATGAACTTCATTAAAAATAAATGACTTGAAACATGTTGAGTTTGTTACATAGATTCTTCCTTTAAACAATAATAATCCATCATGGTCAATGTACTCTGTTTCTGTCAAATCATATTCATTATCCTGTAATTTTTCCTTAATTTCATTGTAAACTTCATCAAATCTGAGTGTGGATTTGATTCTGATTTTTAAATCATATTTTGACTCACTAGTTATTAATGTATGTATCGCATGTATTTTTTGCTAACGTTTGCAACTTTGTTTTCAGTATTGTTAATGTGTTTTATTTCAAAGTCATATTCACTTAAAAAATCTAACCACCTAGTTTGATGTGCATTAAGATCCTATAGGTCAAATAAATATTTAAAATTGACATTGTTAGTTAATAATAGAAATCTTCTTCCTATTAGGTAGTGTCACCACATTTTCAAGGCATGAATAATAGAATCTAATTCAATATCATGAGTTGCATAATTCCTCTCATGATCTTTTAAATTCCTGGATTCATAGCCAACAACATGTTATCTTGCATTGACACTCCTCCCAATCCTTCTTTACTTGCATCAATACATACAACAAAATCCTTGTCCGGATTTGCTATATTTAAATGTGAAGTTGTTCTTCGTAACTCTTTTAGTTTTTGAAAGCTTTCTTGACATTGTTGTGACTAGAAAATTTTAGTTCCATTCTTTTGTAATGGAGTAAGGGGTAGGCTAATTTAAAAAATCCTTCAATAAACCTTTTATAATACCCAGTAATCCCCATAAAAGATCCTATTTTTGTTATATCTTTAGGCACATGCCATTCCATTATAGCTTTGATCTTTTCTAGATAAACAACTATCCCATCTTCATAAATTATATGACCCAAATATTGTGCCTATTTTTAATAAAAATCACACTTATTGAATTTTGCATATAATTGATGATCCATGAGTGTCTATAACACCATTCTTAAATGTTGCTCATGCTCTTCTTCGTTCTTAGAATAAATAAATAAATAAACTTGTTCAGATACTTGCTAAATACACTATTCATTAGGAACATAAAGGTTGCCATAGCATCCGTAAGGACAAAATGAATAAACACAAATTCATAATGCCCATAATGAGTTTGGAATGATGTCTTATATATATATTCATCTTTTTTATGGATTTGATGATATCCCGATATAAGGTCTATCTTAGAAAATATCTTAGCTCATCCTACTTGATCAAATAAATAATTGATCCTAGGCAAAGGGTACTTATCCTTGTTAGTTATCTTATTTAACTGTCGACAATCAATACACAATCTAAAAGTTCTATCATGTTCCTCGACAAACAATATAAGTGCTCCCTAAGGAGACGCACTTGGCCAGGTGTGCTTTTTCTCCAAAAGTTCTTGTAACTACATTTTTAACATTTTTAGTTCTGGTACACTCATTCGATAGGGAGCTTTAGATACATGTGCAGATCCTGGCACTAGATCAATAGAAAAATCTATGTCTTGTTTAGATGGTAAACCCTGACTTTCCTCAGGAAATATATCCCGAAAATATTTAAGAATTGAATAGTCATCTAGGGACATCTTTTTTCTTTGAGGAATCTAATAATTGTATTGCATACAATTTACTACCCATTATGGCACACTTATTAAGTTGCATGGTTGAAATCTTTCTTATGAAACTGCCCTGGGTATGCCCTTTATAATTATGATTTTATCTTCATCATCTTTATAAGTAAATGAATTTTCAAAACAATTTAAAACAACCTTGTAGGATTCTAACCAGTCTATTCCTATGCGAACATCATAGGAACCTAAAGGTAAGATACTTAACTCAGCTCTAGTCTTTAAACCATTCATCTCTAGAGAACAATTTTGGATCAAATTTCTTACTTTCCTCTTAGTACCAATGGCTAACCGTACCGGTCAAGATTTTGGATGTTTCATTTTTTTTCCAGTTTACAAGTTTCCACTACCAAAGGAGAAATGTAACTTAAACTCGATCCTGGATCTATAAGTACAAATACAGTTTTGTCAGAAATTTTACCTTCAATTTTCACCATGGACGATTTATGATCATCCTGTCTGTTTTCTAAAGCAACATATATTTTAGGAATACTTCTGCCAATGTTGTTAACCATTATAGCCTCCTAAATACTATGCATTTTTCTGTTTGCATTAACTTGTTGCGAATAGTTCCTAAGTAGACGTGGCTCACCACATCCCTGACATTTCAATGGTTCTTTAGCAGATTCATTTGGTTTCTTGTTCATATAACGGGTAGATCTAGTTCCACTTTGAACTATTTATTGATTATTGTAGTTGTTTCCCTAATAATATTTAGATATATTTCTAAAAGGTGGTGGTTTGAATCCCTTTTTCCTTTGGTTAAACATGTCCTATTTATTATCTTTCCATGCTTTTAGTAGTTTTGTCCTTTGTTTGTATTGATCATAACACAATCTAGCTGTGTGCATGGTTTATTCCAATGTTTTAGGATTGTCAGACTCAATTTGTCTTTATATGACTTTGGAAAACAACACAAATATCTCTGCACTTTGGCTTTCTTGTCCTTAATGTAAGGTAAGTACTTCAGTCTTTCCATAAATTTATTAATCACATCCTCATTGTCATCTGTCCCAACCTTAACTCATAGAATTCCTTAATCTTTTTCTCAAAGTAACTTTCTCATAAGTATTTTCATTTAAAGTGCTTCTTAAAATCTTTCCATTCCATCTTCTTTTCCTTAAATCCCTTTACTGACTTCAAATCTTCCCACCATATGCTAACCTTACCATTCATATTATATATGGCCATTATGGCCTTCATATTACTAGAATAACCATAAATCTATAAATATTTAGTCATACCCAGAAGCCAAGCATCCACTTCAACTCTTGTCTTTCACTCTCCATCAAAAGTTGAAGGTTTAATTTTCCTAAACTATCCCACCAATTGATCGATGCATTTTATTTTCTTTCCAGATGTTGTTGTTATGGTCTCATTCTTGCTAGATTCTTTAACATCAAATTCTTTCTTATTAGAAGAGTTTTCACTTTATCAGCACTTTCACCTTATGTTAACGGTAAATGGAAGTTCTATTTAATATCACTAGATTTTTGTCTTTTAATCTATGATGTGTTGTGTAACAAGACTTCATATAACTCATGTTGTTCTTCATGTGCTTACATAAGTTTCTCATTATCTGCCTTATAACTATGCAATTCTACGATCGGGCTTCTCATTATTTCCAATACCTCTAAAGGGGTACTTTGATCATGGTCATCATTTAAATCTACCACTATTTTATTTTTAACAATAACATACTATCGGTGATTATGTACATTATCCTCATTTAATTTTGTCAGGTTCTTTTACTGATGTGAACATACTAAGACTATTTGATGCTAGTCGTACTAAATATGCTCTTTATTTTACAGTCTGGTTGTGAGTATTACAATGGTATATTGTTTACAACAATGGTCTAGACTGTATATTTTCTTGCCTTAACTCGTAAAAGGTACTAAGTATGTACTTAATACTTTTGTTATGTATCTCTTGTGACAATTTCTAGGTTAATATCTTAATATTGCATATTGTCTAATTGAAGTAATACTTTAACTTCCCTCTCAAGTCTAGTTATTTTTTTATGTCTATTTAGATATTCATTTTGGAAATGTATTGCCATATCAAGGCTTCTGTCCATATGACACCAATTTGGTCTTCAAATAAACTAATGGTTTTATCGTCTTTCCATGTTCGACTTAATGTTACCTTTGATATGGTCCACATGTCAATAATACGACATCCTTATGAGGACACTTCACACAATTTAATGATTATTCTAGCATTAAGAGGATCATGGATTTAACATTGAAATCCTTATGGAATGATCCATATACCAATTCTCATTTCTCTCCATAGTTGTTACATAACAACTCTATGATCCACATAACAATTCTCATTTCCATGTTCGACTTAATGTTACCTTTGATATGGTCCACATGTCAATAATACGACATCCTTATGAGAACACTTCACACGATTTAATGATTATTCTAGCATTAAGAGGATCATAGATTTAACATTGAAATCCTTATGGAATGATCCATATACCAATTCTCATTTCTCTCCATAGTTGTTACATAACAACTCTATACCATGTGGAAACAATCAATTATTAATACGTGTGTTTGTATTAACTTATGCACCTATATAAACTTTAGGTACATAATTAATTATATTGTATTTGTGTTCCTTAGAACCATAACTCTATCCTCATATGTAGGGGTATAACTTATTAGTTTCATTTTGCTTTCGATTAATACCACCATGTTTAAGTGGTGTACAAAAATGTTATATTAACCCTTTCCTAACACGTCCACTTCATATCCTATGACTGCATATATAAAATTGTGCATTACAATTAAACTTGGGACAATGTTTTCTTGTATATTAAATCCACCATGAATACATGATGTAAACGGTTATAGTCATATGGTTCAATCACATAATAATCCTCGCAGACTCTTAACTATCTCAATCTGCTCGACGAGTAGAATCCTACCTACGACTTTCCTAATGCCCATTCGATCTTGACACATATTTATTTAGTGGAGCTATGATGGAGATTTATTAATAAGCGCATTGATTCCATTGTGATATGACCATGATCCGCCATATCATTTGATTTTAAGAATTATTAAATTACTTTGTCGTACTGCACATGCGTGTTGGTGAATAAGGGTAACCACATGGCTATTGTCACAACAATGTGTAGTCATCAAGCTTCTTATATCCCCCACATCTATAGTTTTCAATGCTTACATACTCATTCAACCCATAGCTTGGTTGGCATGGACAATATGTAGCTAGAGATTTAATCCTCGTATTGATTTTTGGTACTAAGCACAGACTACTCGTCATACCAGGTTTGGAGCTTGAGACAAGGTAATTGACTTCGTTTTCACTTGGATTTTTCATCGTTGATTGTATGGCTCTGATATCTCTTTAATGGATTTTAATGGATTCCACTTTGGCCTTTAGGTTTAGTCCTCCAATGTGTAAACAAACCCTAATGACAATTGTATTTTGTTTTGGGTTATAGTTCTACTGTGCAGCTTGTAAAGCCTCATGTGTTGGTTGTAATTGTCCCTTGTGTCTGTAGTTATATTACCCGTTTCATCTGTATTTTAGCTTTGTTTATCACCATCGAGTTTTGTATGTTATTCTTCTAGTTTTAACGCGTTTCTTTAGTCTACTTTATGTTTTGGTTAAATTTATGAATATGGAGTCTACCTTTTGATGATGGGTACATGTGGTTGCGAGGTGACCCATCAACCCGTTGTCAAAATATTAGCAAGGAGAACCCTCATCTTGCAGCAATATAATGTTGAAGACAACGTTCTTCTTGGGTAAGTTTATCATCTGCATCATTATCATACTTGTTTTTCTTTAAAATATTTATTGTTTACAAGTCTTACATTCTACTTATGTTTGTGCAAGTCTGGACAGTATATAATGGTTTCCTTTTTCGACTAAAAAATGATATCCACGGGTGAAAGCTTCGAACCCCAAGGTAATTCCTGTATCGTTTTGCCATGCAAATATTTTTTGGGATTAACTCTTGCGTCATTATTCTAATATGTTTTCAATGCGTTGTTATGACAGGGCTCAAGGTTCAATCTTGGTGATTGCAACAACCCTTGAAGGAGGGTATTTGAGTTCCTATTACCCCCTATAAAAGCATGTCTATAATCAAGGTAAGCATATTCTTTGGTTATTGATGTTTGTAAGAGACTTGGCCTTGAACTGCCAACTTCATGCAATTTATTTTAATGTTGCTATGGCCAAATTCGTACTATGTGATTTTTGGTTGTGAAACCTTGTAGGGTTACTCAACGAGTCTCTCAGTGAGTACTCTGTACAAACTTGTTTCTCTTGCAACTCAGCTCTGTATCCTGTATTATGTATCCTTTGTGCCAACCTGGCTTAAGAATTAATATAGTTTGAACTCAGTTCATTTCCATCATTATTCTTTGGTCTGCATTATAATGTAAGTACATGTTTGTACCTTAAATAAAAATGTAATTCGTTGTTTATAACTTTAGCACTTTGGTCTGTAGCATAGATAAATATAGAGGCACATTTATCAGTGGTATCTCAACCTGTAGTTTATGACCATTATGTAGACCTGGTTGGTAATAGAGTAAACCCTTGCTTGAGTTTATAAATACTTATGTATATTGTTTATAAATACTTATGTATATTGTTTATAAGCCCTATTTAGGTAGGGTCAAATGCATAGCTAAATTAGCTTGTACTATTCAATTTCAGTATTATAATTTTAAACTACGATGTACGAAGTTGTATTAAATATAAATGAATAGTAATAGTTCTTGCTTAAATTCTAGTTGTGTCTACACAATTAATAGGAATAGACATGCAGTCCTTTAACAATTCATAAGTAAAGTCTATTCTCTATGCGATGTAAAATTAAGTTTCATGTACTCTGACGAGGACACTTATTCCTTTTCTAATTTTATACAATATGTAAACTATAAATGTATGTATTTAATCAAACTCTATACGAGTATGTAAACAACGCAAGCTTCTATTTCTGTGTCTAGCATTTATCCTAGGCATTATGAACAACATTAAACAATTGTGTTCAACCTATACTAGCTACAAAATTAGAATTCTAAGCATTCTTTCTTTAAGAATAATTTCCATAAATAGATTACATTCACAATAATCTTCCATAGTTAAAATCAACATAACATATAACAATAACTTCAATGTGCATAAACAAAGCAAGCTTCGATTTGTGTGTCTAGCATTTATCCTAGGCATTATGAACAACATTAAACAATTGTATTCAACCTATACTAGCTACAAAGTTGGAACTCTAAGCAATCTTTCTTTAAGAATAATTTCCATAAATAGACTACATTCACAATAATTTTCCATAGATAATAGATCAAATCAACATAATTATTAATCAACATAACATATAACAATAACTTCAATATACATATATGATCTACGACAATGGTGTAGAAAAATAGTTGGAATAACCACGTACCACCCAGCCTTCGACTTTGAGCAGCTAAACTACTTCCTCAAGTCACCCCCAAGCATGTACTATGACTCCATGGGGGCTAACACACTATTCTCCACCCAGTCTTCAATTCCCAACAATGTAGTCATATCACACAGCTTAACTCAAGCTCAGAGCTCTTCTCAAAGATTTTCTTAACACCTTACACAACAGAACTTTAGCTCCTACATACTTGGCAACATCCTACCTTCCCACATATGAAATATATATGATTTCATTTGCCTAAGTCTTAGTAGTAAAAGGATTCCTCCCTCCTTGGTAAATTTGCATCCTTGGATTCTCCCCTATATTTCAGGGGCTTAGTTCAAGGAATTACCCTCTTGACACTTGTTTCACTTCACATGGGTTGGCATATTTGTGGTCCCCACTCATGGAGTCATAGTCATATCTTCTTCATGGCTATTCTGACTACTTTTTTTAATTAATAATGTCTAAAAATTGTCTCTTACATCTTTCCTTCCCCAAGGACAAGTGGCAAGCAGTACTCTTGCACATATTTAAACAATAAAATATCATTGTCTAATACATAATCTGAATTTATCTTATGTTAGAAAACATTAAAGAACATGGGGATATTACATCGATACAAGCACAAATCTAGCAATTGGAAAATACTAGGATAGAAGAGAATAACAAAGACAAGTATGCAAGTATATGAGAATTACTAGAATTGTACACATGGTCTACGCTTATTTGTATTACTATATCAAATGTACAAAATTGTAGGGATAATGATCAAAGTTGACCCAAGTATGTACTACATATAATAAATTGGTGGAGTGATCAATTTATACAATGTCAGCCAAAAGATAAAGTATAAACTAAAAATTGTACCAAAGCACAAAATATAAAAATACAAATATATTACGCATTCACACATGTTCACTAACTATATCTCATTGACCGGGAAAGCTTATGATTAGGTTGGGTTAGCATTAGCCATAAAGGGAAAATCTTTGATCTTATGGCATGGGCTTTGCCATCTAAACCAAGTGTTAGACACATTGATGTACCTCATAGGCTACCTAAACATCTTGTTGCAACCACAAATACACAAAAAACCTTTAAAGTCTTTTGATGGATTGATTTTTAGACAAATCCTCCCCTCAAAGTAGGAATTTAAGAACTACTTTGGATTAGGATAGATAAAACTACCCATGGATTTGGATACATGCTACAAGAAATACAAGAATGGCATGGGTAGTACGGGAAACTATACTCTTACAAAATAGAACACTAGTTGAGTGCAATGCTTAACATAAAAGTTGTTGACCAAAAAAAAGAAGTCCTAATGTAATATCATAAAAGCAAGGACCATATGAGGCAATTTTTGTGCATGCATATTCCTTAATAACAAAAGCAGTGTTAAACCTTTAATTGGGATTTTGGTGTTTTGTTAATGCCACCCATGAGGCTCAACACCTCCTTCATTTAGGCTTAAAGCAGACCCTTTGGAGTGATACAACTCATGAAATACCCCCATAAAGTATGTTGTTTATATTCATGGCATATGACCTTATAATATTAAAAAACATAAATGTTGATAACTTTCATCAAATTGAGCCTCAATACCTTCTGGTAAATCTTAGGTACAGATTTCCTTGGTCTCTTCAGAGATGCTATCACTATGTGGCTCACTAGTTAGAGAATTATTAGAGAGAAAATGATATGTTTTTGAGTTCTTAGTGATCCATCATATGCTCTTAGATACCTTAGTGGGAAGCTCAATTGATAATAGTTCGCATGAGCATGTGCCTCGAAAAAAAAGTAAATGTGGAAAAAGAACCATTACATTAATATGGGGACACATATATACCACCTAGATGGGTTCATGTGACTAGGCACATTGCTTAATTGAAAATCTCTCATCCCATGTAGACAAAATCACTTCCTTTATGAATAACAAAATCTTTACTTGAGTTTAAAAACTCAAATCCAAATTGAGTGGCAACCACTTTAAGGATCCCTCAAGCGTTGCAACAAATTCATACCATCAAAGTAGAGAATGAATTCAATAATGACACATAATGAAGGTTGAGAATTTTAAAACATCAATACCCTAATATAGTGCATACAAAACCATAACCCTGCTCCACTATGTAGCATGTTTAACATAATACCAATAATGAACATGACAAAGCCACTCTTTAAAATAAATTTACATGATAGCATTTATGGATTTGTATTACAAAATAACCTAAATTAAATTGTCCATGATTGCAGAGTTGTAAGATGTTATTTTCTATCCATTCTCTTAGGTTACATAAAATAGAATTCATATATTACAATTCAAATTTCATATATATATATATATTAAGAAAAGTGTTATTATGTGTCAAACAATCTAATTTATATATTTGTATGGTTGTGTTTCTATTAATTTTTGTTTTTAAAGAAAAAATCATTATATTTGATATTTATAAGAAGGAAATCAAAACATACAGTGTTCTATCGTATATGGACTCAAAACTTATGTAGCTTGCTAGAGTTGAATTTTTCAAACACCTGCAACCTAAAACCTACATAATACAGTCATTTACTGACCCTCCAAATGCCTAAACTACACAATACAAGTTTTTTTGCAATATCCAATACCACTATTTCCAACGAAAGAGCACCTCAAAATTACATATAGATGAGAGTTTCATGCTTAGTATATATATATAAACACATCTTCTATATCAGCACTAGACCAACAAAAATACATTCCAAAAGACCCATTTAGTATCAATTTCTTTCTATTGCTAGTTGGAGGGTGCCCTCCCTAAATTCCTATTCAAGTAAGGTACCCTCCTGAAGATCAAAGACTCTTTACATAACCTATCTGCTAGGGTATTAAATTATTGATATACATGTGCGAAAAAAATAGAATCAAAGGAAGCCTTTACCTCCTTTGACTAGACTCATGATTGCAATGAGACCTAATTTTCTATGCAATTGCTTAGTCAATAAGAATCTTTGACACTTGAATCTTGGAGTGCCAAAGACCTGAAGGTTTTTTAGACCTTATTCTTTACTCCTTTTAGTAGGATCCATAGGGCATATAATTCAACTTGACCATTGGATACTTTAATGGTTACATGATTCATCATAAATTAATGTGAAGAATCAACATAGATAATTGCCCTTGCTCCAAAGATACTACGATACCCTTGAATTGCTCCATTGGAGAAGTCACATGGTATTTCTTGATCGATATGTGGTCTTAGTAATACTCTAGTAGACACTTCTTTGAGGAATTGTTTATGGTAAACCCAAGCTAGACCCACCTGATGTGCTACCTGTGTGATGTTGAGGACCAAATCTTGAAACACCATATGACTTCTTCTAACATCCCGAAAATACCAAAAATAAATAAAAAAATTATAATAGCAATATTTATCAGAATTTATCTAATGCGGAATGAGATAACTAAATTGAACACTTAATTAAGGTAAGTTAATCATAATGACACGTCATCAACCTCAATTAAATAATTAAAATTTATACTTCAAATATTAACAGTTGTTAACTTCTTAAACGAGATATCTTTGTATGTTTATGAAAACTAGTACAGTTCATGATTTGTTTAGGTTCTTGATTAAATATACATGCTTCTACAATTGGTACTGCTTTTAAAATATTGATGGAATGCTGACAGTTTGTTTGTTTGATAAAAAGGGGTCCCTCGAGGTGCTCCGAGGCTTACTTAGCTATGTCAGCTAAAGCATTCGAAATCTTTTTCCATGTGCAGAAAACAGGTAAGCAATCCTACGACGATTAGAGTTAAGGGTACAAAAATCTGTCCAAAAGAAAAGGTAAATGTAATAAGCTAAATTCTAAGTACTTCTATACAGAAATAAGTTACTAGAGGTATGGATATCTTGGTTCTTATTCTCTTTTCATGATGGCCTGCAACATTCCAAAATACTGAAATCACATCACCAATTTCTTTTACATTGCTATTATTATAATATAAAAACAAAGGTGCAAAAGTCTATTTGTAAAAATCTATTTGGAACTTGTGGAATTAGTGTTTATACTATCATTATTTCTTGTGCATTAATAGAACTAAATATATAATACATATAGTGAAAATAGTGATCATATCTAGAACTTAGCGTTTAGAGTGTATTTCAACTCACTTGATCTACCTTATAATCCTACTCCTCTCAAATTGATTGGCAATGCATTGATAAAACATGGAACCAAATAGACATTTCCCTAAGGTCTAAACAAATACAATAGAGATGGAATAAATGTAACACCTAGCGACTATGCGATTACATAATGAAATATTACATATAACAACTATTGTTTTGATACTATTAGTGTTCAATACAAAGGATACGATGTATCAAAAGATTGATAATATATTATAACATAAAATACGAACTATGCAATCACATATATATAATGAAACAAATATTCAACCTTCGTAACTATATGCTATTCTATAATGATTGAGCATTGATATGGTTATATCGACATAACTACTATTGTTTACGATGTTTATACAAAACTTTGATTAACACATATACGAATGTATACTATAATCTAATATGCATGGATTTGATCGTGACAGGGAAAATAAAGCTCGGTACTTTATCATGCTTCCAACTGTCGATATCAACCTTAAGCATTAATATTGTTTTACGGCAGGGTGAGGTGAAGGCTTAGTTGGAAGGTCTCCACGTGATGGTTTTTACAATGGGCACCAATCATTGCTGAGTTGTATGATAAATTAACCCTCAGTTTGTTGATTTGGAAATATAGTAGATGTGGTAATTTAATGCAGTATTGAATGCAAAAAGAGCTCGGGTATCAACGTGCAAGGTTGGAAATCTAGCTACCGTTGATCTCTACAAGATCAAGGGCTTGGGATAAAACCCTAATTCTCGCTAGTAAGTGGCACACAAAAGCTTCTCGACAATCATTTCGTGTTTTGTGGTGAAGTTTGGAGAGCCGACCGAAATGCTGCAAAGTAGGGTTTGGTTGTTTTACGGTTAGGAGGATTTCTTTCCAGGTTTTGAACCTACGACCAGTGAGAGAGAGTTTAAAGTGCTTAGACTTCCAGTCTCTATGCAAAGAGGACCGTGACATAGCCATTGCAATAGTGGAAAGGTTTTGATGGCATTTTGGTTGTGTGAATTGTTTGAAGCTTATTTCTCCATACGTTTACAGTGGTTCTAAAAGTGTAATCCTAAAATACTATAACTACAAACAGTCTTCGTTGTTTGTTGGTGTGGGATATCCCAAGCCGAGAATCTTCAAAGTAAGTTTTTATTGATAGTAATGTAAATTCTGTATTATTTGAAAAATATCGTTGTATTTCTTTTGTTTAAACCTTCTGAAAGTGTACTGGCAGGTGCTGGACTTGATGGAGGATTTCTTAGTGTAATGCTCGGACTGAGGATGCTGCAATACCCTTCTGGTAAGCCTCGGTGGTTCGCAAAACCTCGTAGGGATCTTTGGCATGGTGGAAACGAAATGACGAAAGTTGAAATGAAATCTTATTCGAAGAAATGGCCGTCTTTAGATTTTTAATTTGAAAAAGGTTGTAAGAGGATGAATCCTCAGTTTTAGCTTTGATAACAACTCAATGATGATTTTTTTGAGTCGTCTTCGGACTTGTTTTTGTTCTATGAGTGTTTTAAGGAAAAACCCTTATAAGGTTTTATAACTTTGAAAGGTTTTCCAAAGGCTCTGTCAAATTAACTATACTATTTCTAATATGAAAAACTAGCCGAGGTCTCCCGGTTTTTATGAGACAAAGGTTTGCCTTGTTAAACTTGAGAAAATCGTTTGTGTAATGAAATAGTTTTGGAAAGGAAACTTAAAGCAACAAAGTTTAATTTTGGTTTACAGTTACTCGTTGCTTGACTGTAGGTTGATAGATACTTTGCTATGTATCGTTTGAAATGTAAGCACAGTTTTGGTCTTTGTATTTTATAAAATGGCAATGCCATAGGGTTCGATGAATGCAAACCCTACCTGTAGGTTTTAATGGCAGGCTTGCTTGTACTGAGAAGGAAAACTATAAGCTTATGTTTTGATTTCGTTATTGGTACAAACGTTTAAAATTTACTGTAGTAGTTTGATCGTTTTAACAAAATGTTGAGAGGGTTTGACCTCCGCGTTCTAGTTTTGAAGATGAACACTGTAACTTAAAAAATCCAGATATGAATGAGTTTTGAAGCTAGGGTTCATAATCCAGACTTAATCATTGTGAAGAGAGAAATCTTGATAGTGTAATTGCTGAAATGTTAAGGTGTGAGCTACAGTTTATACAAGAGTATGTAAAATGTGTATTTGGCTACTATTAGAATAAATCTTTATGAAGCATAAATAAAACATGAATACTTGTATTAGACTAGTATGAAACTAATTAATTAAAACAATTATAGTTACAATGGAAATGCTCTATGACAAAATGAAAAGTATTTACTTATAACCAATTTTGTATGGAATGAATTTACAGCTGTTATATTTTCGCAAAATTCCTGTACTATGAAAATTTGAAATGTTTAATACTGAATGCATTTGCTTGCTATTTGAATAGGATAGAGATATGAGGAGAATACATGACTGTTCAAAAATTAAACTAGATTTATATTTTTGAGATAACAAAAGAATCCTATAACATTATCTATAGTTATACAGTAAATTCTTACTCTGTTTAGATACAGGTCAGAATGGCAAACAATCACTTACTACAATTATTTATCCAATCAAATGGCAATATGCCTATCTCTAATCTATTATTTAATTTGCTTCTCTATACTGGAGTACGATGCAAATAACAGCATGTGGAAAAATATAGAGTTGATTTTCTAATCAAATTTTAAACAAGTTTATCATTCAGACTTAAACAAAGATCAGAAATAAATTCATTTACAAAACAGAGTTTGATGATTTCACTAAACAGAATTATTAAACTGTAAACAAAATAGGAAACAGCAAAACCTGGTTAACTGTAGAGAAACAAATATCCCAAGGAGCCTGTTCCACCCAACCAATTCCTGAAGACAGCCAAGTTACTTGCCTTAGGACCCCCGAGCCTGTTCACTGAACCACCAGGAGGAAGAAACTTAGGAATTTAGGATCTCCACTTGCAGTAGCAGTAATTGTCAAATCTTTAAGAACTAGCAGTCCAAAGGACCTGCACCAGCACCTCTGGTTCTCCTTATCAAATAATTTGCAGACTTATGATTGCACTCACAACTAGCCTCCATATTCGAATCTTTCAGTGATCACCTGATGCACATGAGGAAATATTTCTGCAGAAAATATTGTGTCAGAGCTGCCTGCTCAATTCGAATTTGCCTTATGTAGGCTGCCTAGGCCTTTTCAGTTGTTACTGGGTCATTAAATGAGCTGCCTGCCCACTCCCACCACCTGGGGGATAATGCCACATTTTTAGGGGTAGTTGTCCCATAACCAACAGCTAGTGGTGAAGTGCAATTCCTGCCATCTGTCCCATACCTTCCAACAGCTTCCATTCCTCCTAGTGGGTCAGTGAACACTCATTTAATAGTTCCCTTGGGTGTTTGTCTCCTACTTTAATTTATTAAATAATAATAATTCAGTAATTACATTCATCCTTGACCAAACTTGGTGATAATTTCAAAACTTTGAAATTAAAATTTAACATAAAGTATTTTGCTAATAAAATAGAAATTTCAGAAATTTGGGTAGGTGACACTTCTAAACCACCAAATTCTATAAACAAATAGACAAGGGAGAGCCTTATAGGCCGAGATGGTATTATTAGTTAACCAGTTAAAGTGACAATCAACTGGAGTCGTCTCAACGCATTTGATTTTTATTATGAGGTAATTTATCGAGTTGCGTTGTGTTAATAGTTTTGAAATGTCCCAACATTTCGAGTGGACACTCCACCTATCATTAGGGGATCCACATAAAATCTAAAGAAGATTAGAAAAGAGTGGCTAAGGGTGATTATATAGAGACTAAGATAAATAGACGCCAGAAGTTTAGTTAATAGTAATTAATAACCCAAGGTTGACTCAACCTTGGGTTATTAATTACAACTAACTAAATTTCTAACGGTTATTTATCTTAATCTCTATATAATCACCCTTAGCCACTCTTTTCTAATCTTCTTTATATTTTATACGGATCCCCTGATGGTGGGTGGAGTGTCCACTCAAAACATTGGGACATTTCAAAACTACTAACACAGTGCAACTCCAGAAATTACTTCATGATGGTTATTCACTGTGAAAACATCCAATTTGATTTACCAATCATAAGTTGCATTACACCATTCCAAACCTCTCTAAAAAAGGGACAAGTCGGGAACAAGTGGTCCACCAATTCTTCCATGCCTTTGCAAAGGATACATCTTCCTGACCCTATCAAACTCCTTTTTTATTGATTGTCCCATGTTAAGAGCTTATTATCTAGGGCCTACCACAATAAAATTTTGGATTTTAAGGGGCAAGATAACTACCAAATAATTCTCCACCACCAAACTCTCTCATTGCTACAATCTTCTTCAATTCTAGTCTCATACTCTAGCTTGATAGTGTAATCCCTTGAACTGATATGTTTTGACCATTAAGCTAGTCCTCTTCATTATTTATTTTAATTGGATTATGTTGTAGTAGTCTGATGTACTGCTCCCATTCCTTTGCTTATTGTAATTGTAGATGTAGGATATCTTCTATCTCCCATCCTTGGTGCCCATAAGTATATGTTATTGAAAGATGTTGCATCCCACAAGTAATAAATCCCTTGATTGTGGAGCAAAAGCTTCTAATAATTTTTAATTGTCAGTGACTTCAATCCATGTGATTTTAATAAATTTTAATGGTCAGTGACTTCAATCCTCTCCAATCCTTGCCTCTAAAGGATTTTCATTGCAAGTGCCAAACTGAAGAGATAGATGTTTTTCAACCCCCACCCCTTGCTTCTTTTGGAGTTGTCAATATTTTCTACTTAACCAAGGGAATGCCTACCTGTGCTCTTTTCCCGGTCTAGAGAAAGTTGAAACATTTCTTTTAAATTTTGTTAAAGATACCTAGGAATCTTAGCAATAGACATCCAGTAAACATGAATGCTCTCTAAGACTTACTTTATCAAGACTAATCTTCCTTGACGAGATAACCATCTATTACACCATATATAGATTTTAGCTTCTAAGTTTTTATATAGCCATATAGTCCTCAAAGCAATAACTATCTAGTTCTAAATGAAAACCAAGATAGCTCACCCCTTGATCCATGTCACATAATTGCATATGAAACATAGATTGAGCTTTCCCTTTTTACCTCATTAGTTAATTCATTGGTCAAGAGAGTAAACTTGTTCTTAGTCACCATACTTGTGGCTTTACAATAAAGCTCCAACAATTCCTTAATTTTTTCCAGCTCTAGAACTCAACCACGACCAAAGATCATGATATCATTGACAAAGAGAAGATGTGTGATATGTAAAGAATTTGAGATCTTAAACCCCTTTAGCTCTCCTTTGCTATGAGAATCTTTAATAAGGATACTTAAACCTTATGTTACCAATATGAATAAGAAGGGAGATAAGTAATAGCCTTGCTTAATACCTCTGGAAGTTGTGAAGAATCCAAAGGATATCTATTTACCAACACTACAAATGAAGCAGAAGTGAGACAACCCATGAACCACTTCACAGTCTACAAGTTCATACCTAATTGGATTAGTAGTAATCTAAGAAACAACCAATTGACCCTATCATAGGCCTTGGTAAGGTCATTTTTCAAGATGGATAAGGTAACTTCCTTGTCTTAGCTAATGCAATCCATCTTGAGTGATTCCCACTTCATCATGTATTTGATGATTGAAGAGGAAACTAAACTGTTCATTTGAGACAAAAACTAACAGAATACCCTTCAACCTATTCACAATGGTTTTGGATATCAATTTGTAAATTAAATTTCATAAAGATATAGGTCTAAAGTCATCAAAGTAGCTTCATGTTACTTCTTAGGAATGAGGGATGCAAAGGTAGTATTGAGGACCCCCAAAACTTTCCCCAAGGTCCTTGATTCTTCAACAACTTTCATAAAATCATTCTCAAACAAATCAAAGGCTCTGTTTTCGGGAAAATGTTACAAGAGTGAGCGATTCTTCCTCTCCTTGTAGGTTGAAACCAAGGGAAGAGTGAGAAGGATGATTAGTAGACCGAATACTAACAAGATAAAGCAAAACTCAATGAACAAGAAAGAAATTAAAGATTAACAAGTGATAAAATGCCATGAAACAAAGAGAATGAGTTAGCTTCAATTATATAGTATTGTCCAATGGAAAATCTTGTATACAAATGGCGGATCACCTAGAAGAATCTAGCTCCAATGATAGCCAACACTCCCCCTTAGGGATGTGTTAGCAACCAAAATTTACTCAACTACCTTGTCATCGATTTCATCATCATTATGCATGATAATCGACAGTATAAACACCATTTTTCCACCTCATTCCATTCATATGACCTGAGGCAGTGATAAAATACTCAAAAGGCTAAAAGTCAAACCATCAGATTGACCATATAATTAAAGTCGCTACTCTTCCTTCAAAAAGTGCCACCTTGGTCGCTACTATCGCCCCAAAAGGTGCAATGTGGTCCCAAAATGTGATTTTTAAGTGTAAAATTGTCATTTCCCACTTCCCTAACGAACTAGTGGCTAAAAGTTGACACAACCCTTGGCGTGGCCAAAACCAATAACAAATATAGCTTTTAAAACCCTAATTTATCCACTAAGCAATCAAGGATATGGAGAGCATACACATTGGTTCTAGATATTTCTCTCGGCCACTCCTGTGCCTATAAAAGAATCCCCCAAGGTGACCATTTCATGCAATTCCAATTTCATCAAAAATAAACTTTCACTCTGTCAAATTTCATCTAGAAATAGAAGGATACCATACTATAATTTTTACTTTTTACACAAAGGATATCCATCCATGACAATTGGCTAGAGATTGGAGGTCACAAAGGAGACCCACAAACATTCCCTTTGATAAGCTGCAAAGGCTCCATATCCTCTACAAATTGTACAAAGGTGTGACTCTATAAACATTCTTTGTGATATTAATGAAAACACATTTTTTTCCTTTATGCATTCTATCTTGGTGATCTATGTTTGCATCTTGGTTTAAGAGTGCGGATCTTGGTTTAGTTTATTTTTGTGTTTGTTGTTTTGTCTTCCATTTCGAATATGCTACCAAGGATTTCAACCCCTTGGTGGGTTCTCTTTAGCACATGTGTGTAATAAATCACATACTACATATTTTGGCGACCATATTGGGGATCAAACCCATAATATCTAGTTTAAGCATGACTATCATAATCATAATGGATAATCATACGTACCATTTAGTCCCCGAGCTTGGTCAAGAGGGCATGGAAGTTTCGGGTCTCCCTAGGAGTCCATCCCAGCATATGGGTAGTCCTCAATGACTAAGAGGAGTTGGTACCACTATGCGAAGAATCCCTTAATGAATACATTTCCCACCGCTTCGCCTCCACCCTATACCATCATCTATCCCCATTGCCGCATCATGGGATCTCCATAGGCTCACCATCCTAGATTATGACGTGGGGGAATAGTGTTGGCACCTGCTCAAAGAAAAATGAACAAATGAAGGTCCCGAAGCCGAATTCCCCTCCGTGACAACTACAATGGTTTAGTTGTCTTTGAACTGTTGTTAAGAAGACCTTAACCCACCCAAACTAGGTCAACACAAGTACCTGCTCCACCACCATTGACTACCCCCCGAAGATCTTATGGGTCCCGCTCGACCCCGGTACTCATATGATGACAGCAGTAACTGCTCCCATCTCTAGGCTAGCAATGTCGACTAGTAATATAGAGTACCCATGTAGCTGTGCATCCTCCCTGGAGTGTCGGGTCAGCATGTCCTCCATGTTGACATCATGTGGCCTCAAGAGTTGCTTGACATATATGACTCCTAGCATAGGAGCCCTGGAATAAAGTGCACATCCTGGAGGTTGATCTCAATACGCTCACCATATCCGAACAATGCACCCACATCTCTATCCCAATACTCAATGATCTTGGAAAGGAGCAACGTCGTCGACCTCATCAAAGGGTTCTCCACAAACTTGGGTAACCCATATCATGTGAGGTTATCCCTCACCTGCAGATCATTCCTGATGTCTCTACATATCTCAAAAACATCTCGCTCCCTCCAATTTATCTTCATCCCGCATCAAATAATCCCAAGTGTGAGTCCACATCAAAAAAATCAATGTAGTGACTGAGTCCCTTTTGTTTCCCTGAAAAGAGCAACCTAGGTTGCACCTGGTCAAGGAATATCAATGAACATAGTCACTACTTTTTCTTTTCCAAGCGTGACCCAAGATCACACATTTTCCCCAAACATGCGTGACCTGGTTGCACCTATCAAGGGAAAACCAACAACCAAGCTCACATGATTTCCCTCGAAAGGTGTGACCCATATCTAAAATCCTATGGGGTTCACCCTATGGCCCTGGAGGCCCAAAGCATGAAATGAAATCGACAAAAATTGAAGGGTAAGGTGAGACCAGTAACTTTCAAGTCTTGGAATTCGAATATGACAAATGGAATGGGAGAAATTTGCACCTTAATTTTTGGACCCACAAGCTCCTCCAGTGGTGAACAATGAAAATGACACCTAGCTTTGTGGGACCCACCAATTTTATTGTGATTTGAGCCCTATTTTATACCTTATTGTACGGCCTCATACAACACCCATTCATACCATTAGAATTGGGCTTCCATGCTCTTCTTGATTATATGATCCATTTTCTATGAGTGAGACCTTTTATGAGAATCCCTTATTTCCCTATTTTTTCATGCCCCCATGTAATTTAGCTCATAATTTCATGTTATGTGCTACTTGTACATTTGGTTTACTTTCTATATGCACTTTAACGCTTTGGTATTGGTTCCATGTGTTCAGGTCCATGTTCCAATGGGACCCGCTTGTCTTGACATGCGACCTCTTCTTACATATATATTTTCTCAAACTAGCATATACGTGATTTTCCTTTGTAAAGCATCGTGTGCATTAACCTTGTTTGACCCCATTTCATGCTTGTAGGACCTTCCTCTATTTAGATAAGTGGCCCAACCCCATCACCGTTGCATTTTTCCTTACCCAACAATAAATCCTTCCTATTGGGTGCCCAAGATTAGTACCCCCAAGCCATTTGAAACCCGTGCCATTTCTCTTGCCGTAGGATTGGGAGTCCATCTAGTTTGTGATTTTCCACTTAGCCACATATTCTTCGTCTTTATCACCCATTGGCTGACCCACAGACTCCCACACTTATGGAATTTATGGCACTTTAATGTTTCATACTACACAATCATGAGCCCACCACTCCATCCATACCATAAAAGTTACATTATTTTGCCTCCATTCATCATCCTTTGAGGAGATTATCATCAATGCCATACCCCTTATTGATTCCATATGCTATCATTACATCAATTGGTACATTTGGTCATGCATTGGATAGTTATCTCATTACCTCCTCTTATTATCTCTCTCAGATGCCCACACACTTGGGAAAACATATGAAAACAATGCTCTTCACCACTCCTACATATTGTATATGATCTTATTGTGGAAGCATCCATGGTCTCCTTTATCAAGAGCATTTTGTGATGTGTCTCCCATGGAGTCTTACTAACGTCAACCTCTCCTAGAATCGAACTCAGTACCCCCTCCTTCTCCTCTGTGAGTTCCTCCATTGCAATTATGTCCCCTAGCCCCCACAGCTGTGTTCCTCCCCTATATTTTCATGAGTTTCACATACGCTACCAGGTTAGCCATGCCTTCATGCTGTGAATAAATGAAGTTTGAGCCCCCTGCTCAGTGATCCCCGTATCCCCCTTTGGTGTCTCAGTCCCCCATTTCTCTTCATTATCCAGTCATATCCCTCGTGCTTCCAACAAGGAAACCTCATTGCCTTGTTGTTAATGGGTCTCCCTTTGTCGACATCAACACCTCTATTCTAGAGGATAGACCTAGAGGAACCCTATACCTTGGCCCCATAATCATCATTGATGGGTTCCCTTGGACCGACTTAGGGGAGACATAATTTCTACTCAGATTGGTTGTTTATCACGTGCTTGAATCAAACTAATTATCGCACCATTGAGAATCGTATAGGTTAGTGGTTCCCTTATCTAGTTTGGTCGAAGACCCTGGACATTCTTGACTCCCTTCAATTTTTGAGTCTATTTGGAATCTCTTTAGTCACATGCTTCCTATGGTATTTGGGTTGCATTGGAAACATTGGTCCAGTTTCAATTTTAGTTCCTTAGACCTATTTAACTCAGTCTTTCAGTTATTTGAGTCACATGTGAGGAGTGACATCACTCTCTAGTCCTTATAGATATTGGATCCCTTCAGTTTCAACAGGGCTTCAGTTACTGTGATTCAACATTTAGTTGGAATGCGATTGTTTTGACATATGTACATCAAATCAACCAAGGTTGGACCATGATTATTTATCTCGATTGTGTCCCTCATTGACCCTCATGATACTTCACCAGTTATTCATGTATGGATCGAGGCCCTCTTGGTCTAGATCCCATATTATATTGAGAAATTGATACGAGCATGGGTATGCCCACCTTGTCTATAAGATTATATACACCCCACCTATTTGAGTGATTTTTTTGCATGTATGGGCCTTTGTAGTCCCTCGGGAGGGTTAGTCCTCTCTACCGTGGTTCTAGTCTTGTGTCCGGGTGTTATTTCATTTCTCATGAAAGTATGAAATTCCTATGATGTATTTAAACCATACGATGAGATCCTGACCTCACACATCAAGGGGTAGTCTGTTAACAGCCAAAATTTTCTCACTTTCCTTGTCATCAATTTCATCATCATTATGCATCATAATTGTCAATATAAACACCTTTTTTCCACCTCATTCCATCCATATGACCCAAGGAAGTGCTAAAATACTCAAAAAGTTGAAAGTGAAACCATCATATTGACCATTTAATTAAGGTCGCTACTTTTACTTTGAATTGGTCGCTACTATTGCCCCAAAAGATATGACCTGGTTCCAAAAGGTGATTTTGAGTTAAAATTTGTCATTTCCCACTTCTCTAACAAAGTAGTGGCCAAGAGTGGACACGACCCATGACGTGGTCGAAACTAGTAACAAAGATAGCTTCCAAAAACCTAATTTATCCACTAAGAAATCAAGGAGATGGAGAGCATACACATTGGATCTAGATATTTCTCTCGACCATTCATATGCCTATAAAAGAAGCCCTTGGGATCACCATTCATCCAATTCCATTTTCATCAAAAAAATGACATCACTTTGTTGAATTTCCTCTAGAAATAGAAGGATACCATACTATACTTTCTACTTTCACCACAAAAGAGATCCATCCGTGACATTTGGTCGGAGATGGGAGGTCACAAAGGAGATTCATAAACCTTCCCTTGGACAAGTTGCGGAGGCCCCATATCCTCTACAAATTGTACTAAGGTGTGACTTTGTAAAGATTCTTTGTGATATTAATAAAAACACATTATTTTCCTATGCGCATTATATCCAGGTGATCTATGTTTGCATCTTGGTTTGAGAGTGTTGATTTATCATTTAGTTTTGTTTTTGTTGTTTTATTTTCCATTTCGATTATGTTATCAAGGATTGCATGATACCTTGGTGGGTGCTCTTTTTCACATGTGTGTGAGAAATCACATACTACAGGATGGGTGTAATGTCCCCCATTTTGACCCTTGTAATATTTTGGGCTATAACGTAAATAATGTATGCATATTATGTATGATTCCTAGCATGGAGCTCAAGGGCAAGGCCCCGCTAGTGAACGCTCGATCTAGAAGAGGAAAGTATTTGAATTATGCTACCCATGTGCTAGTGAACCATGGGAATTGTAAATATGCATCTTAATATAAATGCCCACAACTAGCTATGCAATGCAACAAGAGATGGGGGCATGATGTTACAAGGAATTGGGAGGGAAATATTCAAACCCTTGAGCCAATCAATCTAAGCCAAGTGTCAATGGGAGAACCCAATCAACCCTCAACTACCCATGTTGACCTTTGTACCCAATCATTCAAGAGTTGGTTGAGGTAGTTAATGCCTTGGGGATTGGAGAGGTATGGCTATCCAAATTCGAGTATGGGCAAGCCACCCACATGGAAAATCGTGTTTTTCCTTCTTGGGCAAGAAAACACCCACGAATTGCCTTCCCAAGCCACTATTCATGGTCAGACTTCACTCTCTCACGTTTTTTGGAACTTGCTGGGATTTTTTGAGCTTGTTGGGCGTTTTGGAACTGCCTGGACGTTTTCCAGTCACAATTTTGGGGTTTCTTCACCCATGGCATTCATCCTCTCACGCAGTCTGAGCTTGCTGGGGTTTTATCCTTCACATTCTCACCATTTTTTTGCATTTTCCCATGCCTGGCAACTCGTTTTTGGTTAGCACAGTGGCTGGGAGAAGAGAACCATGAATTGGGGTTTTGAGGGAGGATGTTTTTGCTCCTGGGTTGCCCATGGACGTTTTCTAAAAATGAAATTGCCTTCCCATGGTTGTTCTTCCCATTTCTCACTTCGTTTTGGCTGCCCACGTTTTCCATCCATACCCAACACTTATATTTTGTTGTTATGTGTACCCATGCATAGTTCATGAGTTTTCTGTGTGTGGGAGATTGTTGGGGTTGAAATGGGTCTCCATTGTTTTGGCTTGAGCTGGAGTGGAACCATCCAAAAATGAAGAGGGTTTAGATTTAGCCTGAGAAACCCAGCCGTGGACTGGCTTGGCTTAAATGCAAATGATTATTTGGCTGTGTATGAGCTTGGAATCCCCTTTTCCTTGTAGATATCATGCCCAGCTCGGGGGTGGTCTCTGAGTGCTGAAATAATACAGGCTGGGCAGAAACCTACGGTTGGGAGGAACGTTGCAGCAACATAGCTAGTTGTCAAGGACAATTGCACAATGAAGATAAGTGTTTTTCTGTCTATGTTTTACTTCTGCAATGTTTAATTAGATGATTGTTATCGATATATTGAATGCATATGAAAATATGTGTGTGGATGAGTTTATTTCCGCTGTGCATAATTGTTTGATTTACATCTGCGCACATTTGTGTTAACTGTATGCATCTAATGATTTGGCTGAGTTTATTGAAAATCCCTTAGAATGGCTTCATGTTCTCTTCCTCGAAATAGGTCCAAGGGTGGGGACATTACAATGGGTCATTTTGAACTCTCTCGAATTAATTGCTAACTAACTTGGAATGATGAGGAGAACACTTGCTTCTTGATGAAGAAGTCAAGGGATATTTGTGATGCCAAATGATGATAAGAAGGAGTGTGAAATATGACTTCTCAAACTAATTCTTGTAGCATAACCTTGATCTAGATTTATCTTATGAAATGCATGCTCTTGGCTTCCTTTTATAGGCCAAACAGAGGTCTTCAAGCATCCAATTCTCAATGTGAATGCTCCATCTCATGAAGTGATCTTTGAGGTACAAGTATGGGGCTATTGAATGCTCCCCAAACATGTGAAGAGAAATTTGAATGCTTGGAGTGAAAATGTGGTTGTGAGCCTTGAATGTGTCGTGGAAACTTAATGGTCCATCTGCTGGTACAAATCGTGCAGGTTTCAAGCTTTACCCCCATGGATTTGCATAGGTTTCTTGAGAATAGTCATGCAGTTGTACAAAATGATGGAATTTTTCCATTCTAAGGTTCAATTCCCATTATGAATTTGATGAGGATGATGCTAATGAGTTGCATGTTGTATGTTGATAACGTCCTTCTACAATAATTACCGAAATGTCGCATGTGTGCGAGATTTAGGTGATAACATATGCCCCATGATGTGTGAGGATAGGAAGAATCTGTATAGCCAAAATACATCATTGTTTCTTTCCCTCATGTTGATATTCTGAACTATGATAGCAAGATATCAATTGTTTGAGAGTAAAGGACTTCTTGTAGGGAGAACGATGGTGATGACCGTTGAAGCAAACAACTGATAGGTGACACATGAAAAATGATTTTTATAGAAATGAGACAGGCATCCCCATGCTCATGAAATCTTGTCAAACTGAATTGCAATAAGAGGAGACTGAGGGTTTACTCTATAAACTGTTAGACACGAGGATGAAGGTGGATTCAATCCCGTCGTGAGTAAATTTGTCTTGGACAAGTGATGATGTTATTGATGCCAGAGGAGATGAACTATTAAAGATTGTGAACAACCCACTAGGGGTGGGGGGCATTAACATTGGTGAAGTTGTTGAGTGGGAAACCCACTTATGTCAAGTAGACAAATTTCTTTAACCATAATTGTAAACAATACAACTGCCAGAACATATGACTCCCCCTAATGTGATAAACTTGTTGATGTCAAACAAAGGGGAGACCTTTTGTGAAGGAAGGAAACATGTGTTAATTTTTATGAGCCAATGTTTTGGACTTCATATAATTGAGTCCATCCTCAGGGCGATCACTCAATCTAGGAGATTGGGATGATGGCTAAAAAATATTTTCAATGAAGCATAAATACGGATTTGGTCATCCTTGGGTAAGAAGTTTGGTCGACTCTCTCACATGGGAAGACTATAATCCAGCCTTACTTGAACTGTAATCTCTCTTGATCTGGTTAATCATAGGTCTCCACAATTTGTTGAGATTGAGACCAACATATTTGTTTATGGTGTTATATCTTTTTTTGATCTCGAGGGATTCCCTTATTCTTCTTCGGTTTTAATGATATTCTATGGTTATTAGCAAGGCGTTCTCCATTAAAATGTGATGGGAGGTGTTGTGTGAATGTTCAAATAGAGTTGAATTCTTTGTGCGATTATGGACTATGTCAGTAAAATGTTCCTTGAGACGAGTTTTCAACGATTGACCTATTTCCCCATTGTAGACCTTCTCTCAAGAACAAGGGATTTCATATACTTCTTTTAATTGTTTAGGATCCAATGAGACTTCTTCCAAGTCAATGAATCCTCTAATTGTGTTTGGGGGAGCGAACGCCACTTTAATGTTTTTTCTTTTTAAAATTTTGGCAATTTGACCCATTGTTCCCTTTATATATCGGAGAATAATTTTGGGAATGATAAATTCTCATCTTCTCTGTTTGCTTTGGGCCTTCTTCATTGCTTTCATGATTTGCTTATCTTGATATCCATTTTCTTTCAAGACCTTTTTTAGGCGATCCAATTCCATCCTCCAGTGATTAGTGTTTGAGATTCTTGATGCCCTAACTGCAAGTGTATGGATAACACCAATTTTTTGAGCTGGGTGGTGGTGGGATTCCGCATGTAGGTATTTATCCATGTGGGTCTTCTTCATGTACACTTGGTGCCCAAGTCTCACATGGTGCCCAAGTCTCACATGGTGAATTTTATATGCTGTGAGAGGTTATTTATATGTATAAAAAATTCTTCTATCCTTTCCATACCATGACTCCATTTTTCCAATATATCATCAACATACCTTTTCTAAAATTTTGGGTTTTCCCTTGCTTCAAAATTTTCCATGTAGATGTTAGCTACGACTAGGGATAACGGGGAGCCCATGGCAACACCATGGATTTGTTCATATATGTTTCCTTTATAAGAGAAATATGTTGACTTTAGGCATATTTAACCAAGTTAGCAGTTTGGGTATCCGTGATATTTTTGATGACCTCATCCACTAGTATGTTAGTGTAAAGGGATACAATGTCAAAGCTAAGTAGTAAGTCATCCTCTTTTACCTCTTGATTTTTCACCCAATCAACGAATGAAAAAGAGCTTTTTTTTATGAAGGATGAAGAATGCTCAGATAAGGGGAGAAGTGTTTTAGCTAGGAATTTTGCCAGAAGATAGGTGGGTGAGCCTATCGTGTTCACAATGGGTCTCAACGGAATCCCATCCTTGTGAATTTTAGGAGAGCCATATATGCGTGGCATGAGTGCATTTTCAGGGTTACTTTCTTCTAAATTCTATTATCCAAGGTTGAACATTTTATAGCCTTTGTAACTTCCCTCGTGATTTTAGCGCTTGGATCTTTTTCAGTGAGCTTGTAGTTGCCACATGCCAGGTGTTTGATCTTTTTCTCGTTGTAAACTTCTTCGTCCAAGACTACAGCCGCATTTCCCTTATCTGCCTTTAGGATCTTGATCTTATTATTCCTTCTCAATTCTAATAGATCTCTTGTTTATTCATTGCTTACGTTCCAGGTTGGTGGTTTCGCTTTACTCAATACAATGACACACTCTTTCCTAATTTCGTTTGCACATTCCTTTGGTAGGTCTTTGATTGCATCTTCAATGCTGCATACATACCAAGTTCTCCCGCGGAATATTCTTGGGGACCAATGCAAAGTTGAGGCATTTTTCAAGGATATTAAGCAAAGGCATGTTGAGATTATGGTTGGATAGGTTGATAATGGTTATTTTTTCCAATTTTTGAGCGGAAACCCTAGCACCATGACTTTGCTTGCTAACCAGGTTATGGAATTTTGTTTGCTTGTTAATCATGGCGGAGTGCTGACGTCTTTTAGCTTTCGCGAAGGTCATCACATCAAGGGATACTACTGAGGCAGAGAGCACTGATGATTTTCTTTGCTCAATCCAAGGTGAACCCTTATTTTGATGAGAAGGGAATGAAGGTATAATCATAATTGCCTTAACTCTCAAATAGAGTGATCTGACATCGATGAGAGCTAAAGGGGGTGGTAAGATGGTGGCATTAACGCAAGAACCAAGAACATATCGTAACCAACTACAATAATGCCAAAACTTAAACAAGAAGTTTAGTAAGCTTGGGGATCATGACTTCCCTTAATCAAAGTAAACTAGGTGACTAGTGTACGATAACATTTTTCAAACGACAATACAGGGTATGATGGGGATGAACAAACTGCAAATTAGTTTTGAGGTGATTTTTGTCATACGAAGATTAACAATGGTGGGGTGAATTTGGATGACAAAATTGAAGGTGTTGGTGGGTTATGAACACAAATACGTCGATCAAGGGTGATGAGGGGGGGATTCCAAAAGAATAATGTAATGTGATGGGGTTCCCACAATTTGAGTGAGTTAGGAAATGAAATTATTCCAAATGAATTATGTGGATGTTTTGTACAAACGAGAATATAGGTGCTCAATGAATGAATACCATGCAGAGTGTCCCTAGGGGGATGATCGAATGATATCGGTGTGTACTGAGGGTGGGGCCCTTTGATGGTCTTCTCAAGGGTTGGTGATATAGATAGAATTCATATAGTTTACTGATATTTATGGGGATGAGAGGTTGTGTGTGAATTGTGACGTAACCTATGTCGAGGAATTTGAAGGGGGGATCATCAAGACGCAACAAGAAAAATGAATGTGGCTTACTTGGAAATGTGATAAATTATCAGATTCCACGGACTAGGTGCTATGACATCAAGGGTGTTAGAATGTGGGGGGTTTGTAATATTGCGCACACCCATGGAGGATCATGCTACTTCCCGATAACAACATGGCAATAGTGCGCATACCCATGGGGGATCCTGAAAGAAGTCCTAGGATTTCTTAGTTTCGCAATGGTGCTTTTTGCATGATGAAATGAAGTCTAGGGTGTAGGATCAAGATAATAAAACATAACTGACAAATGAAAAATTATGAGAACCATGATAACATATGCAATATGGTGTAAATGAAAAAGAAAGTGTCAAATTTGTAAATGGTCCTAGAAGTAGTTTCTTTTTAATTGCATAGATGATCTTCTAATAAAAAACAACAATGATATTTCCCTATTCACCTCACATCATTTATATCAAAATGTCATTGGGCCTTTCAATACATCTCATGTCGGATGGTTATGAACCCACCGATGATGGCTAGTGAAGGTATGAGTGGCTCAGTTATAATGAGGGGTATTGGGGATATGTTTCAGAAGGACTGGAAAGATTTACAATAGCCAAGAAAATATGGCTAAGGTGCAAATGCATCCCATGTGAAATGCCACCTAGTGATAATATTTTTTTTTGCCACTAAGATACCCACGTCAAGTGTGGATAAGGGGTTTGACCTCGAATGGTGGAGTGTTGCCTCCACAAAGAGATGGGTGGCTCAATGTGGCAAACAAAAACAATTCTACCTCGGATTTAGCATCCTTGGTCACCACACCTTCTTATTTGGGTTTGATCACACATGCTTATAAAAATATTTAAAAAGTTTCCTAGAAGCACCCTAGAAGTCAACAACAACTATTGTTTCAAGTGACGAAGATTGGTGGGCATTATTTGGATACTTAGCCCAATCAATCCTATCTTGACTAAAAATTATTTTGTGACCTATTTGATAGAGGATTTTAGTTGGTTGGGATTACATTGCAAGGGTCCGAATTTGATTGTTACAAGGGAGGTATTTCAAACCTTTCAATTTTTTTGTTTAAGGAATATCACTTGTGAGTGCAAGATGAAGAACATACTAAAATCAAAGGATTTTTTAGGTCCCTCGGTGTGTGCTTTAAGTGAGAGATACACACATGTGTTTGAAAACAAAAATAAAGTAAAATTTTGCAACTAACTTATGAGAATTATGAATTAAAGAGATATGAATATTGATGGTCTGTTACTCCTCTTAATTTATCTTTAAGTGCGAATTATGCTTGCAAGATACTACTTTTAAAAGATAAATGTGATAAGGGAGGTATTTCAAACCTTTCATTTTTTAAAATTTTATTATTATTATTATAATTATTATTATTGATTTGTCGATATCTGTTGTGAGTGCAAGATAAAGAGTATACTCTAAATGAGAGGAGTCCTTAGATCCCTTGTTTGTGTGTAAAAGTGGGCTAATCTAAATCGCTCTTTTGAAAATAAATATGCAAGAAGCAAAAGAGTTGAAACTAATACAAGTTTACCCAATCCTAGACTAATAATTTATTTTAAACTTTTAAAAGAAATGTATGATAATGTAACCTACTTCTAGTAAGATCTAGGAGGTCCGTTGGGGACCTCAAAGTATTTTCCTGAAAGTTATAAAAAATGGCATTTTACTTTCTACTTAGACTATGTGATTTGATTACTAAAGAAGTAGAAACATCTTGTGAGTTGTTAATTTATTCTTTAGGATGCATGGGGAGCCATATGGACTAGAATTTTTGGTGTAACTAATTGAAAAAGACAAAAATAAACAATCGTGTGGATGTTGGGAAAATTAATTGTTTAGTTTTACCTCACATAAATTATCAACCAGGTTCAGTAAATTGATGAGATGTCGTGCAATTGCTCTTCGTTTGATGATGTCCATGGCTGTTTGATCTCTTCTCTAGATCTACAAGGAGAGTCAATAAAAGCTTATGGATCTTCTTGCTACTCATAACCTTTTGTTCCTCTTCCTAGGATGCAAATATGTTACTAATGGCTACCAAGATTTGCTCCTCCTATGATGTAGAAATGTTCCCTGCTGCTGCGAGGATTTGAGAGATCTTTCGGAGTAACATCTCTCCTACTCAAGAATTCTTGATAATACTTGAAAGCTTCCTGTTGGCCGATAATATCTGTCTCACACATGGATTAGTGTAGAGGGAGGTTGTTTTTTGAATTGAAAACTACAACTTCTATGCAAGGAAAACTTCAAAGCAAAGCAAACTTCAAAGCAAAGCATGTACTCCGGCACCCCATGCTACTAAAACCCTGTTGTCACCAATTTCTCTGTTAACATGAATCTCTCCCCTTTCCATGCATCAAACTAAAAAATGACTAGAAACCAAATTACCAATGCACCAATTCATCCAGTACCAGGATCTTCTAAATCCAAGGAGATAGTGTACCTGCTGAAGCAGGCTAGCGCACAGGTTCTTACCTCTCATCTTACCACTACCATCTCCTTGTGTTTTGGGATTTGGACAATTTGTTAGAAAATATGATATGCGAGACAAATTAGGATCTAGTTATTTGACATCTCCCCGACAACGACGCCAAAATGTCGGGAAAAATAATTGCTTTCTTTTACCTCACATAAATTATCAACCAGGGTTAGTAAACTGATGAGATTTCGTGCAAAGTATATGCATAGCTAGATCTCAATTGGTTTCAAACACTCTAGAATAGGCTCACAATTGGTTTTATTGAGTGGACACTTCCAAATACCAAGTTATAACTATGGATTAATCTCTTGCATGCAAACAAACACAACTCCAGATTTAACAATGACCGATCAAGTGCATGTGAACATCATAGCGACCTCATGGAGTTCTAATAGTCTATGTAGCTAGTTCAATAATAGGAAAGCAAAGCACACTTGCATGAAAAATAAAACCACACTTAGCCGACACACTTGCATGAAATGTAAAGTGTTGGAAATGTAAATTGCATGAAATGAAATGCTACAGAGCTCAATTTGGTCACTGGGATTATATTCCAATCATTAACCACATTCCTTTGGTCGACAAGAAAGAACATCGATTGGTTTTGTGATCATTAAAGCAACTCGGCCTTCAATGCCTAACTCTGTAGGGAAACCACACTTGTAGGAATTCAAAGAGCATAAATAATTGAACTACTAATGAAATAACATCACACACAAAAAAATGAAACTAATTGGGTAGTGTATAATAGAGAGATGGGGGCCTTCCTCCCTTGGAATACACTGCCAAGGAGGACTACAGTACTAGATCACAATATGCAGCAACAAGCTTCTTTATTCCAACATCCAAAAGATTACAAGGAGTACAATGATATTTCTCCAACTTCTCACTCTCTAACCTCTAACCTCTAAGATATAACATGTCCATAGCTGAATGATACATCTCATATTTATACATTTGGTTCAAAGGAGAAGATCTTACATAAAGATAAGGTTAGATCCAAAATGAGTGGATCTCATTACCAATAAATCTTCTAAATGTGTAGATCCAAAACCAACTCATCTTGACCTTATTTAAGGATTGATTCATGATCAAAATAGTGTAACAACATCATGATACACAAGATCCATGCAACCAAATCCATGGATGTGATTCATAACTTGGTCAAACTGCTTAATTACTGGAACTGCATACGCTACCAGTTACGGGAACTGCAAGTGTGCTATCAGTTATAGGAACTGCAAGCATGCTACCAGAACTGCAGATTCTAGTAATAACTATTGATATTCACAAGTAACCTGCTACAACTCTAGAAGTAAGTTAGGAACTACAATTTCTATAATAAGTAATCATCATAACATGGGAAATTAACCATTTTAGTGCATGCATGCCTCATGAAGCTCATATAGGATAAAAGCGAACAATTTCGTGAATATCGGTGATGAAATGGACGAGGATAAAAAGGTAGAGTAAGTAAAAGAATGAGTAAATGACATCGTAAAATGTGTCATTTTCGAGGTCCAACAACGGATTTTTTGAACACAGTCACACGGTCGTGCGGGACAAAGGTTACACTAGCTGCGCATATAAACCACGTGAGAGAATGAATAGAAAGTCACATTGACATGCAATTGTTGAAGAGAAATTCACATGGATCTGCGCAAAACAAACACCGAGAAATGCACGGGATGAAAATTGAATGGAAATGGGCCTTGAGCCTACAAATCCCATTGGTTAGGGGTATGAACAACAAGAGTGTAATGTCCCCTCCTATCATACCAGCCTGATAGAGAGGATCATTGTGCTACAACTGGGCATCTAGCCCCATGATCTTATTCATAAGCATTCAGTTATTATAACAGGCATAAGAAGATGCATAAATATTGTAATAAACACAGCGGAAGTAAATTTTAAATACTCATTCACCATACATTCAAGATATTCCTCAATTAAACAATTGAAGGATAGCACACGAGAATACTTATCTTAATGAAGTAGTCCCAAACAACCAGCTACGCTTCTGCAACGTTCCACCCAACTGTAGGCCAGTGTGCTCTTAAATCTCTCAGCACCACTGCCACCCCCGAGCTGGGCATGATCTCCACAAGGAACTAGGGAACAATAGGTTCTCACATAGCCATAGATACACCAGAATCAGCCATACCAACCAGCAATTGCGTTTCTGAGGTGGCTAGGAGATGGATGCATATAACAACAAAAGCATAAGTGTTGGGCATGAGAAAATGCCTAAACAGTGAAGTTCCCAACAGTGGGTTTTCCTGAGCTTCAGAAAAACGTGGGTAGACTCAAAACGAATTGGTAACTAGGAAAATCGACTAGGAGAGCAACCCATTCCAGAAAAACGCCCCAAGGGCAAAAACGGCCTCTCCCTCAGTCCAAAATCGCGTCCCTCCTTCCCCAGCTGCTCCAAAATACCAAAACGAGTTTCTGGGCATGGAAAAACGCAGGGTTATGGCCAAAAAAACGTGAGGATAAACTTCAGGGAGCTCAGACTGCGTGAGAGGAAGAACGTAATGGGTGTAGAATTGCCTTAGGCAGCATTTCGTGGGGGTTTTCTTGCCCAGCAAGCCAAAAATATGATTTTTAGGTTGATGGCTTGCCCATGCACGAAAATCTGGCTGCCATACTTCTCCAATCCCAAGACAATAACTGCCCCAACCAATCTTTGGAAGAATTAAATGATTGGGTGCATGAGACAAAATGGGTAGTTGGTGGTTTATGGGTTTCCCCATTGACACATGGGTTAATACCATTGGCTCAAGGGTTTGGTTATTTTCCCTCCCTATTCCTTATAAAGATCATGCCCCCATCTCTTTGTTGCATTGCGTAGCTGGTTGTGGGTATCTTTTCATTAAATTCGTATTTACATGATGTCTTATTTACATCGTGCCCTTCTAGCACAAGAACCATAGGCATCTATCTCTTGATTTCCGGTACATAAAATGCTAAATCAATGGTGGGGCCTTGGCCTTGAGCTCCTCACCATGATTAAGTTACAATATTTACATCATTTACGATTTAATGCAAAGGGGGTCAAAATGGGGACGTGACAAAGAGTACTACCCTGCAAAATGCCCCAAATCAGTTAACAAGTAAAAGAAACTTATAGATAAGAAAACTAATAAAATAAGTAGTGGAATCGCCAATACTGTTTTGGGAAAAATGTCACAAGAGTGAACAATTCTTCCTCTCCTTGTAGGTTGAAACGAAGGAAACTGTAAGAATGAAAAAAAAAATCAACAAGTGCTAAAATGCCATTAAACAAAGAGAGTGAGTTAGCTTTAACCGTGTAGTATTGTCCAATGGAAAAGCTTGTATACAAATGGTCTCACCTGGAATAATGTAGGTCCAATGGTATCCAACACTCCCCCTTAGGGATGGGTCATTTTGAACTCTCTCAAATTGCTTGTTAACTAACTTGGAATGATGAGGAGAAATAATCCCTTCTTTAGGAAAAAGTCAGGGGAGCCTCATGATGCCAAATGATGATAAGAAGGAGTGTGAAATATGAGCTCTCAAACAAATTCTTGTAGCATAACCTTGCTCTGGATTTCTCTTATGAAATGCATGCTCATCGCTTCTTTTTATAGGCCAAATGAAGGTCTTCAAATGTATATAGTTATCGATGTGAATGCTCCATCTCATGAAGTGATCTTTGAGGTACAATTATGGGGCTATTGAATGCTCCCAAGCATATGAAGGGACCAATTCGAATTCATGGAGCCTGTTATGCATCAAAGCTGTTGTAGTGTATCAACAGGGCTAGACCTATAGTAGGGGGTCTAAATTTTTTATTGTAAAGTCCAAAGTGGGTTATATTGTATGGATATTTCGATTAGGGGTTGTTGTTCCCTTTGATTGGTCATGTTAGGATCCCTTGGTTTCATTCCTATAAGTACTTGGATTTGTGGCACTATTGATTGCCCCTTCGGTGTGTGGATGTCCCCAGTGTGCAAGGCTTTAGGCCCATGTGTTGGTGTACCGGGTTTCTGGGGGTGACCCACTGGGGCACATGACCACCGTGGTTTTTTTTATGCAAAGGTGATTGCATTTTGTAAAGGGATATTATCCCCTATCTAGCACACCTCTTTCACCCACTTCGACCTATTTTTAGCACTCAGGAACCCCTCCTCTTGTGTCTCTAGCCTATGACTTCATCCTTCCACCAGATGAGCCTACAAGTTGGAAAGGGGGGTGTTGAAGGACAATCATCACTTTGGGGTTTGTTGGGGCATGGCGTCCTCCTTTGGCTCACCACTTCATTAAGTGAAGCCTTGATTTAGTCTATTTTTGTCTATTTTAGGGCTAAACCTCAAGTTGTGAGGAATTTACCCTAAAAATATTACTATTTTATTATTAGACTTGTAGGCTCAAATTTAAAATGTTGAGGATGAAAAATTATAAATAGACATCCTCTCTTCGTTGTGAAATCATAAGACAAGGGTTCAAATATGAGATTTTATCTTTTTTCTCTTACTCTTTGAGTCTCTTTGGTGATGCACACTTCTCTTGGGATGATCTCTTTTGCTTGATCGTGAATGGAATGATGTTCCAGGGCTTCTTCTTGCACATGCACATGGTTGATGGTAGAATAGTTGGAATGACTCATGCATAAGTGTGACCTAAAGGTTCTTCTTTGATCACCTCTTGTTGAATGTTGGTAAGTTATGCCCCTAGCTAGGTTAAATGTGGTTTATGCTGCATTTTCCTGAATCAGGGCTTTTATAAATATTCTGTCAACTTTGTATAAGGGAACATCCTGCATATGGGTTCTCTATTGCTATTGGGGCCTTGTAATTCTTCATTTCCCCTAGTTAGGCTTTCCTACCAAACCCTAGAGGTTGCTAGGTGATGCCCTAGCTTGCAAGTGCTAGAGGAACATCTTAAGAGAGGGACGTTAACCATAGATCTCTCAATGTCTCGGGGATTGAGACAAAAATCATATCCCCTTTGTTGTCAGTTTTACTCTATTTTTCAGCTTTTATTGTATTATATTTTTGCTGCAATTTTATGCATAAAAGACCTAAAAATCAGAAAACCCTAAAAATTAGAAAAAATCAAAACTCAAAAATATTGCGAATTTGGAAAACCTGATCCATAAAAGGGGTGTGCCCTAGTTGAATTGTCCATGAATCTCTGAAGGCGACTTGGTCTGGCACTTTAGGACACTCAAATCTACTAAAACTAGCCCCTTTTTGTAGACTGCTTCAGCGAGTTAGGCCAGGACTTAATATCAGATTTGGTGGCTAAATAAATTCACCTTATTAACATTGTTGCAATCCCCTTAAGGTCAAATTTTCCCATGTTTTATGAAGCACTTTTTAAAGTGTTGATATCTTTTTCCAAAGTGTTGTTACTCACTGTTTCATGACTAGATAAACTTATTACAGTAAGAGTTTGCTTATGTAATTTATCTTCAGACCATGAAAACTTGTGTCAATATTTGATCGGCACTAATAATGGACTTATTCGTTGTTTTAATGTCTGATTTGTCTTTTAAATACTGGAAGTTTACTATTAAGTGCATACAATGATTGTTTACTTACATGAATGAAATTGGAAGCTTATCATTGATTTGAATTGCTGATAATTTCCTGATGACAATTGACTAGATTGGATTAACTCTTGAACTATCGCAAGTTGTTTTCCTTTTACATAGTGTTGACTCCATAAATTCACTGATCTCTGCTATAAAAGTTGTAGAAGGTATTTACTAGTTGGTGTTTGTAGGTACCTAAAAAGGGCTCTCCCTGGGCTAAACATTTCCCAAAGAATTCATGAGTCAGACCGAGGTGACAATGGTCTTACTCCTTCCTACATGCTTACCTAGTCATGCACAATAATATTTGAAGACTGCTAGTTTGACTGATAATAGAGCCAAAATGTGGTTGTGAAAAATTAATGGTCTGTTCGTGGGTACAATTGTGCAGGTTTCGAGACTTAACCCATGCGGATTCATGCGGGTTTCTTGATAATAGTTGCGTGGTTGTACAATATGGTGGATTTTTTCCATTCTAAGGTTTAGTTCCTATTTTGAATTTGATTAAGATGATGCTAGTGAGTTGCATGTTGTATGTTAATGATGTCCTTATGCAATAATTACCGAAATGTCACACGTGTGCAAGATTTGGGTGATAACAAGCTCCCAAATAAATTTTACTAATAGGCCATTTGATCTTGGGATTTTCCCTTTTTTATAAATAACTAAGAACTGACTTTAGCTCTTCACTTATAATATCAACCTCCAAATCCCTATTCATTCCTTCATTTATAAGATTAAGAAACAAGCTCATGTTTTTCATAATTTATCCTATGTTGGCATCTTTATGATACTGAAAGAGTGCTTTAGGATGGAGTCTCCTAGCCTCTACAATATCCATATTCATTCCTTCACCTATAAGATTAAGAAACAAGCTCATGTTTTTCATAATTTCTCCTATGTTAGAATCTTTATGATATTGAAAGGGTGCTTTAAAATGGAGTCTCCTAGCCTCCGCAATATCTCTAAAGGTATTTACTTTATACCCACTTGGATGAATGATCTCCCATATACTATCAATATGTCTTCTATGAGTTGCAAATTTGTGAAGTGCTTTGTATTATTATCTCATTTCTTTATACACATGGCTCATCTTTTAAGCCTCCAAGTAGTCTCATCGTTAACGAACAAATCCTTTTTTTTGGCCTTGAGATCTTTGAGGGCCCGGGATTCTTCCTCTAAAAAGATTCCATTATTATTGCTTTCAGGAAGGGATTTGATCCCTTCTTCCACCACCTTTTAGATGCTTTGAGATTTTGCAACATAAGCAGAAGCCCATTTCTTTGTTACACTTTCAATTTGTTTGATGTTGTTTGCAAATTGTTTCATGGAAGAGTCCCCCAATTGAGGATCCAAGGGTTGCCGATTTTTAATCACAAGGTCCTTAAACACTTCCTCCAAGAACCAAGCATGGTTAAATTTTAGAGGGATCAGGAGATTTCAATCCATTGTATCCAAGTGGAGTATGATTGGTAGATGATTTCAAGCTCCCCCCATTCCAACAACATATTTAATTTTCAAATTCTCATTAAAAAAGGGTCTAGCCATCAGGAACCTATTGAATCTTTTATCAATACTTTCTCTACCTGTTCTGGCATTTCTCCATGTCGGAACAATCTTGGGAGGTTCCACATCTACTAGGTGAAAAGTCTCAAACAAGTGAGCAAAGTAATGTTCAAGAGGACCCCCTCTAGCAATCCCCCCAAAAAATTCTCTATGATTAAGAGTTAGGTTCAAATCCCCTCCCATAATCACATTTCCCCCACATAATAATCTTGAGCAGACCAGATTTTCCCAAAAAGGTCTTCTTTCCCCATAGGGCTTGTACACATTGAGCAGCTTAATCTATTTTCCCAACTCCTTTGAAACCACATCCACCAAAATACGTGATTTCATAACCAAGGAAGAAATAACATTGAAATTAGAATTCCAACCAGTGACTAAACCACCCGACAAACCTTTAGCATCTAAAGAACATAAATTCCTATCTTTGAAAACATAAGAGAGGAACTTTAAAGCTTTATCTCCAGAGCACATCATTCCTTGTAACATAGCTACACCATTATTATATACAAAAAATAGTCTTTTGAGGAATAATTGTTTAAGGGCACCCCCACCCCTCGAGCTTTGAGGGAGAGTGCAATTATTTGTTAAATTGTTTTGGGGATATTCTCGCTCTAAGGGCCCTATCAATGGTTAGTTGTTTCTCATCTCTAATCTCCTGCCTTGCCTGGACATGGCCATTGATATATGAGATTTTCTCTCAACTAAGGAAGGCATTCCTTTCTCCACGGCAAATCCCAAACCCTTAAAATCCTCCTCCCTTCTTTTGTTGATCTCAAAAGATAGATTGACTTTGAGGTAGTTTTTTGTCATTTCTCTTTATGTTCCAGAGAAATTTTTGTAACATATGCACCAAGCCCTCTTGCTCTTTCTTGAATTGGGACAAATTTGAGGTATCTTGTCCAACATCTCTTGAAGGTATCCCACCTTGGATAGAAGAAACCTCCCCACCAGGCCCTACTTTTGAGGGTAGAAGACTGGCAAACTTTTTTGAAGCAACCTCAATGATAATCCCTTCAAAGGAGTGATCTATGGGCATGATCCCCCCTACAAGTATATTTTCTTTAAGATTATACAACACATATTTACCATAAGGAGATAAGAGACCAACTTTCTCTTCAAGAAAATACATAGTGGGAACTAAGGAATCCACACCTTTAATTGGAGAGTTCAAGCTAAGAGCAAGAGATTCTAGATGTATTATATGGTAATCTTGTGTTGAGGGAAAGGGACTATCAACTTTTGAATAAATAAAGTAGGCCTCTTTACTCTCATCCTCAATTTTTCCTGTATCTACTGAAGATTTCTCCTTCTCCTTCACTGTAAACTTTTTGACCCAAATATTTTTAGCACTACTTGATAAATTTTCCTTCTACCATAAATCTACCCTCGACGTTGTGACAAAATCCACATTGAAATGGGAGTTTCCAATAGTTGAGCTTCTTTTAATTTTTTTGAGAACCTAACTCTATTTCCATATTCACTAGTAGCCCTCCCTATAAATCCAATTCAACTAGAATGCGAGCCATTCTCCTATCATGTTTTTCCAATCACCTAGCTTCGTAAGCAACAAAAATCTTGCACATAACATAACCCAAAACCTTCTACACGTAGTTTGGTTTTCTTCTCAAGTCAAACTCCAATACCCATTGTTTGATCCAAAGTCCCAAGGGTCTCCATTGTCATTCTTTGCCCAACACGAGTAATGTTTCCTCCTTTTCTTTCATGATGAAACATAACCATCCATGGACCAAAACATGGAAGTTAGGAATGCAGCCTAGATGAGGCCTCTAGTTTTGTTCCAACCATTCCTTTCAAGTCTCATTGTTGACTGTTTTACGCATAAATCTTCCCACCACAACCCTTGCCAATATTTTTCCACTTTAGGCATTTTCACATTGTTACCCATGACCATCTTCACGTGATCTAGGTGAGATCAAATACACTTCCTTTTTTGAGTCCATGGAGCCTCCTTCCCTTTTCCTTTGGCTTCTTTAGTAATCAGGCACTCTTCTTGATCCTTCAATCCCTTTGCTATGGATCTTCCTAGTTCCTTGAGACCTAGAAACCCTACCTCCCCAGAGTTGCATTGTTATGCCATCTCGAATCCTCCTTGGCATTCTCATTAGGTACATAAGATGTCCTAACAATTGGCCTTGTCTCCATGGCCTTGCTGCCACTTGTCAGTCACACAGTACGACACTCCTTTGGAGGATCTAGTGACATTATTTTAGATGTTGGTTTGGACATACCCCAAATATCCACGAGCTCTTGATATGTGTGGAACTTAGGACTTTCCCCTCCCCTTCTCCTTAGTCGATCAGTTCCTCCATGGCATTAAACAATAATTGTAACCCCTAGAACATTGCCTTATGTACTTGTGGTAACCCTAATTTCACCATTAGCTTCAAACCTCCTATAAACATTGATGGTTATTCATACTAGCAGTTATTTGTTTTAATAATTATGCAATAGATGCTATTCAATGAGAAAATCAAATAAGAGTCTAATAGATAGTGGAGACATTTAGGGTAGTGGTGGTTGTACCACAAACAATTTCCCTATCCCAATCACCAGTGATGTAACTGCTCTTTCACATGTTAACTCACGATTCCCAAATTTGTTGTTATAACCCTTATGCAATTAGAGCAGGCTTTCCTTTGGCACTAAAAGAACTCTAAAACTCAAATAAGTTTCTTAGATGGAGCTCCATCTACTTAGGCCAAGATTTAGAACTAACAATGATGATTCAAGATGCTTCAAGGGTTTTCAAAACCCTATATGAGGAACATTTTGAAAGTTCATTAAAATATGATTTATGGTCATAGACTCCTCCATTCTAATGCGACCATTCCTCTTCCAATAAAAGATAGATAATACATTGAAGTAAATGAGATCATACACTAGATAAACCTTAGATACTAGATAAAATATAGATAAAATGATGCCCCTTCTAATTCCAATAATAAAGGTGAAGTGGGATGCACCATATAAAATCATAGAGACCACATCAACGTAAAAACATGACATATAACTTCAATACAACCAATTAATCAATCCAAGAAAAAATATTAAATTGAGCAACAAAACATAGACAACCTAATAAAATAAATATTATATATAGATAGAGTAAATGAATACATAGACAATTTTTTTTTAATCTATTTTTTCGAAAAAAACACTACTTCCATTTTTTTAAGAAGGCATTACTCCATAGAAGATAATACATGGTAAACTAACACTGCCTACGTTGTAGGTATCTCATCCCAAAAACCCATAAAAAATTGAAACGGTTAACAAGTTTAATTCTCCAAACTCGTAAAATATTTTTTAACCTCAATAAACTGAATATATCAGTTCATTAACTTACCTATATAGTTAAGCCATCAAATTCAATTACCATCTATCTCAAACGATACAGATCCACATATTATGATCAAATTCAAAGGTCAAAACCAACACCGAAACCGAACCAATGCATGCCATTCGATGCGCATCCAAATTTGTCCAAACCAAGGTGGCGCCTCGTGGGATTGGATGATGGCATATCTCCAGCAATCGAACATGTGTTTTATTACACACAACAGTGTCCTCGATAGTTCCGCTCTTTTACCGCCATCGTGCTGTTCAACATGGCACAAACTTCATTCAATCGGTTGCATATACCCCATGAACCTTATTCTTTCAATGCAAAGCCATACTCTCAGAATCCTCAATATCAATTGCAGTCCCTCGAACCTAGAGGCCCAAAACACAATTCTCGGCATCCCACTCCGCCATTTGGTAAAAAACTCACCAAATCAAACAGCCGACGGACACCCTCCTCTCTGCCTAGATTTAATAACGATGAAACCGAACAGAAGAATATTTCTGCAGAAGAAATGGAGTATTTAAACAATGGCGATGAAAATTATTTTTCAGGGAGCAGCAGGAGAGAAGTAATCCTGAAGCCATTGTTGGCATTGGGTATTTCTTCGTTATCTTCCATCGCCATTGCCAGAGCAGAGAATGGCCCCGTGGGTTCTATGAAAAAACCACCGGAATTGGAATCCAACAACAATAAGGAGCCTGGTAGCATTACCAACGGCAGCAGCAACGACAACAACAAGGTGAATTCAAGGGTATATGATGCCACTGTTATAGGGGAGCCTTTGGCCATTGGAAAAGAGAGAGGGCGGGTCTGGAATAAGCTTCTCGGAGCGCGGGTTGTTTATCTTGGAGAAGCAGAAAATGTACCTGATCCTGATGATAAGGTACATTATATTTGCCTTTGCTCAACTTTGCTTTTCCTTTTCATCCAAGCCAGTAAGGTCCTGATTAACCCGGGAAAGTCTAGCAAAGTGTTAGTTCTGAATTGGGCACTCTGTACATACTTTGTAGGTCGAGTTAAAGCGAAAGTTGTAAAAACCAGTCAAAAGCTTAGGACGAGCGCCTCAAGTTAGTGAAACTTACAGGCCAATAAAGAGTGAACTCCCTTCATCTATCTTAGGGGTAACTATTCGACAAAAATCATCGGGGACTTGTGCCCAGCTTCATCCCTCTGAAATCCATGCCATGCTGGTGTGGCAGACCAACAACAAGAATCGAACCCCGGTGGATAGCTTAACACATCATCGACCTCATCAGTGAATGCCCCATTAGGAAAAACAATGTACTGTATATAAGTTTATAGCCTTAGCATATAAAATAGCAGAGGTCCATCTTAACCCCAACTCTGTTATGCACTGAGAGGTATCTAAGAGCTCAAGGTGCCAATCTCATTGTTTTTTCATCCGCTCGGCATGGCTATATCAGTATATAGTTGTTGTGGGGATGTGGGTGTGAGAACCTTGAGATTGGCACCTCAGTCTTTTTGATAGCTCTTTGGCGTTAAGATATTTTTATATGCTATTTATGTACAACTTAATATTAATGTCACAAGGACCATCTCAACCTCGAGGGTATATTTAAAACAAACTAAAACACATATTAACATTGTTACGTCAGAAGGGTGATGTGGATGAGTGTACCCATGAATTGAACATTGTGGGAACATGAGTACATGGTTAAACATCGGAGCAATTGAAACAGTCATACATATTCAGATTAACACAATATATAAAGAACGAGATAGAGATGCACAGCATTATCTCAGTAGACGATTCCAAGATAAAAACAAAGTTGGCTAAAATAAACTTACAAATCAGCAACTAGGGCACTATGAAACTAACGAAAGAGGCTATGCTAACCCTACTTTAACCATAATGTTTATATGTGTTAATTTTTAGTTTGTTTTAAATATATCTTGCTTCATTTATTGATTGATCAACTAGGTGTTGATTTGTGTAATTGGGTATATTTAAAACAAACTAAAAATTAACACATATAAACATTGTTATGTCAGAAGGGTGAGGTGGATGAGTATACCCATGAATTGAAAATTCTGGGAACACAAGTACTTGGTTAAACATTGGAGCAATTGAAACAGTCCCGCATGTTCAGACTAAAACAACATATAAAGAATGAGATAGAGATGCACAATATTATCTTAGTAGATGATTCCAAGACAAAAACAAAGTTGGCTGTGTTACCACCCAGTTTGCACTAGGATGATCACGGAGTCTGAAGACGAAGGTGATCACCTGAAGATTGGCAGTGCCAAGCATTACTCTTCCCCTTCTTCTTCTTCTGCATCATCTTCTATATCTCTTTTGCCCATGGTCAAAAGATGATGATTGTAAAGTAACACGGGACCTATATTATATGTGTAAAAGGTTTGGCCCAACTATGACAGTTATAGTAAAAGGTGCTCTGTAGTGTTTTTTTACTTAGATAAATATAGATCCTAGTGATCTATATTGTCGAAGTTTTTTCGCTCAATCATGCCTCCAAAGCCATGAGCATCCTTACTGCATCTGCCATAGGCTATTGTTCTTAGTCCTTAGTGTCTCTGTCATGCATTACTTGTGTCACCATTTTTTTTGTATTTTAGTGGTTAGTATAGGTCCCTTGGGGGTCAAATATGTAATAATATGAAGTTTAATGGTCCAAGGGGCTGTCAAATACCTTAATAAACATTATCACCCCCTTGAGACCCCCTCATTTAGCCTAGTGCACCCTTTTGGGAGCGAAAATGAGTGATTTTTGGAGTTTTAGACAGGATTGAGTAAAAAGTGAGAAAGGGAATAATCCCTCCTCAAGTGCTCCCTCTTTAAGCTTCGAGCTATAATGAGGTGTCACATGTGATTGATTTTGGTCTCATTTGGTTGATTTTTGTCTTTAGTTTGTCTCCATATGTGGCGCATGAGGAGTCCTTGAGCTCTAGTTCAATCTAGAGGTGTCACATCACACTCTACTTAATATTGGAGGTGTCATATCACACTCTAGTTCACTCCACCTCATGAAGTGCGCCCCCCTCTTCCTATTTTGCTATTTAAGCAAGTTCCCTCTTCCATTTTAGATGTTGGTTGTTGCTTGAAGCATTGCTATTGTAATATTTCTCTTGTGAGAGAGCTCATTTGGAATAAAAGTTCAAGGCTTTGGAGGTTATCTTGGGATCTTGCTCTTCATGTGTGGCTGCCATATTGTTTCATATTCTTAATTGGGAGGTAATATGTATTTGTGCAATGCAATTTCATTTTCTTATGCTTGGCCATTGAAAGGGCGCTGTCACCTTGTTGGAAGAGGAACACAATACATTTTTTTTTTTGTAAGCTAGTACCCACGGAGTTTCGAACCGATGACCTAACACAAGGAGTGCCTTAACAGTACACCCATTCATCGTCTATTCTACACTATGTGGGCGAGGAACTCAATAGGTTAAATCTTATTGCATTTCTCTGTTATTTTACTTTGAAGGCACTTATTTTTGGTATACTTATCTTAAGTTGGGTTATGCAATATTAATTGTTTTCTTTGTAGAGTGCACCCTCAGGGGAATGGAAGGAGAGTTATAGTATCTGTCCTTTTGTTACTATTTGCAGATTCCCCCCCTAATATCAAGTAGATAAAGGTTATCCTGGAACAACCTCTTCTCTTGGTAATCATTACAAACAATGCCCTCAAGTTTAATCTTGGTTGATTCTATTGCCCTTTTGCTTTGGTGGTAGTCTCTCTTTCTCTCAACCATCTACTACAAAAGAAATCTACATCCCTCTTTCATTTGTTTTGTTCAAGTGGAATCTATTATATCAAAAGGAAAATCATAAGATAGATTGCGTGCTATAGATCTTGAACAAATTACTGATCATCTCATGAATAGATCTATCTAAGAAGAAGTTTTAAGTTTGCATCTTGTAAATCATTTGAGTTTGAACTTCCTTTGTTTGTTGTCTATCGTCCGAACGACTCACAAACAACCTTTAAAAGTCGTATACTTCGCTGTTATTTACTTTATTTTATGCCCCCACAGGTGTTTGTTTTGTAGACCAAGTAAGTGGTAGTTTTGGTGGTAGTCTCTCTTTCTCTCAACCATCCACTACAAAAGAAATCTACATCCCTCTTTCATTTGTTTTGTTTAAGTGGAATCTGTTATATCAAAAGGAAAATCATAAGATAGATTGCACGCTATAGATCTTGAACAAATTGTTGATCATCTCATGAATAGATCTATCTAAGAAGAAGTTTTAAGTTTGCATCTTGTAAATCATTTGAGGTTGTACTTCTTTTGTTTGTTTTCTGTCGTCCAAATGACTCACAAACAGCCTTTAAAAGTCGCATACTTTGTTGTTATTTACTTCATTTTATGCCCCCACAAGTGTCTTTTCTGTAGACCCAGTAAGTGTGGTTTTGCAGGTACCAAGGGGGATCTTAGTGGCAGCCAAGAACAAGTTCCTCGCTGTTGTTTTCTAACTGTTTTGTGCAGGTTTTGGGACAGCCAAGTAACAACTCCAAATCAATAGCTTCATTCCCCAAGGATTGGCAGTGATCCGACATGCTTTCTGAGGCATTTTTTCTATTTTTCTCTTTCTCTCTTTTTTAGCATTTGTAAGCTTCACTAGGTCCCCCTTAAAGATGGACCAACAAGCATTTCTTAATGTCCTTTGGATAGTTGTAAAGTAATTGGGAATAGTGGTCAAACCACTAGTTCCTTGTGTTACGCCTTAGAGTATCTGCAGCGTTCCCTATGTTAGACACAATGGCACATTGAGAGGGCGGGGGGTTGAATCAATGTGCTAGCAACTCCAGACTTTTTCACTTCTCAATGATGTTAAGCAGAGTTCATCATTTACATTATGCTACCAAGTACATCATCATTCATCAACTAATCAATACATGTCATATTTCTACATAAGCATGTCATCAACATAGATCATAACAAGAGACACATCACAAGATAAGATTTGTATAGCAAACTTTATTTCTAATTTTATATGATGTACAATGGAAGACTTCACTCTTCGCGATTACATTAGCACCAACTGAATAAGGAGCACCAACTCTTACAACAGTACCTAGCCTGGTTTTCTTAACTCCAACTAAGAAGAGGTGAGGTGTCCAAACCTCAGATTGCAAGACTCGACTTGCCATCTAATACATCTGTTTGTTAGCTGCCATCAATCATTCACTGTCATCACTTTGTCACTGTTATCATGCTGTCATGGCGTCACATTGTTGCATTGTCATGTCACTGTTCTGTCACTTGAACAATGGCCTTCTTATCTCCAAGCTTCATCAAATACCTTAATGACTTTCAAACCTTTGGATGCCTTCAAGATGACCTTCAAACATTAGACTTATGATATATGCTGTGACTGCTCAGAACCTTTAATATTGTACGTTGGTTGTCTTAAATCATCCTCAAAACAAGGTTTAAGGGTCTTCAAAAGGTTCTGTGGATATATCTCAGATTCCTCCAGACATGCTCGATTTAGTAAGCTTACTTCTTTGTTATGTTCAAAGCATATTTAAAAAACATGATTCAAAACCTTTATCTTCAATCTAATATCCTCCAAACTGTATAATGCTTTTTCTTTACCAGAGATTAGAAAATTATTCAGCTTGCTTGCACAAAATACTCTTATCTACTATATATACCTGAATGCAGAATGTAAATAATGCTTAATAAACTTACTGCTTCATGCCAGCCGAATTTCAGATCACTGAATGATTACATCAAGATGTTCACTACTATCATCATCAAATTGTCAAATCAAAAGAACTATCACTGTCATGCCCCCAATAACTTTAATGAAGATTGTCTCTAAGCACTGTTTGCTGCTGCTGTAGATTGCCCCTGTTTAACCACCGAAATTGCCTCAGAGAAGTCCGAGCAGATCAGAGCATTTTCACACCCACTTTTGGAATGAACAAGGTGCAATTTATATAGGTCGTTGAGGGTGCTTTTAAGGGCTGGCCGACCTTACAAAGGAATAAAAATCAATTAAAAAATAACTTTATTAGGCTGGCCGACCTAAGAAGGGGTAGATTTTTTTAGTTTTTACTTGTTTAGCATAATAACATGAAACAATTTATCACTGAAAGAAATACAAGCACAACAAAAACACAATGAACACAATATTTCTCTCGGGAAAACCATAAGGGAGAAAACCCTGGCAAAATCTTCCTCAATATAGAATTCACAAAGTACAAAGTTAAACCCCAAGACAAAAACAACTTCTCCTCCACTTGTGCGAACTTCTCTCTCTCTCCTATGCAAACTTGTGAGAGTGAGTTGAATGAATACAAATGAGAGACTCCTCCTCTATTTATATTCTTCCGTTGGGGTGACTTTTCCCGAACTGGGCCGACTTCTCCTAATTGACTAGGCCGACCTCTCAAATACATAATATAATAATCTTTTCTGGGTTCTTCTAGGCCGACACAAGACCTAGGGTTTACATTGACTCTTTCAATGACTCTTACATTATTAATTACATCAATGACATTTCTCGAAGGAGGAATACAATATAGAATATCTTCCGCAGTTACATTTCTTTAACACTCCCTCTTAACTAGGAAGGTATTCTGCCGGTAACATCAACAGTTGCACAACTGACTTGTGAATCTCTATATGTCGTAGGAAGTTTTGGATCATCATATGTCTAGGGTATCATCTGCTGGAACATCAACATCATCATCATCATCTGCTAGAATATCACCATCAACAACATCATCATCATCTGTTGGAATATCACCATCAACAACATCATCATCATCTTTAGCAACATCCTCTGCTGGATCATCATCAACAACATCCTTTGTTGGAACATCATCAGCAACATCCTCTGCTGGATCATCATCAACAACATCATCAGCTGGAACATCTTCTGCTGGATCAACAACATCATCAGCTGGAACATCCTTTGCTGGATCATCATCAACAACATCGTTAGCTGGAACATCCTTTGCTGGATCAACAACATCGTCAACTGGAACATCCTCTGCTGGATCATCATCAACAACATCATCAGCTGGAACATCCTTTGCTGGCTCCTCATCAGCAACATCATCAACTGGAACACTATCAGTCAGCAAGTACTGATCTTCAATCACCCTTGGACCGACATCCGTGACCTAAGGATAGGAACTCTATCAGTCGGCAAGTACTGATCTTCAGTCACCCCTGGACTGGCATCCTTCACCTAAGGACAGGAACTCTATCAGTCGGCAAGTACTGATCTTCAGGCACCCATGGACTGACATCCGTCACCTAAGGACATGAACTCTATCAGTCGGCAAGTACTGATTTTCAGTCACCCCTAGATAGACATCCGTCACCTAAGGATAGGAACTCTATCAGTCGGCAAGTACTGATCTTCAGTCACCCCTGGATCGGCATCATTCATCCTTCGATCGAAATCCATCATCCTTTGACAGGCATCCATCATCCCTCGACAAGCATCCGTCATCCCTCGACAGGCATCCATCATCCCTCGACAGGCATCCGTCATCCTTTGACAGGCATCCGTCATCCCTCGACAGGCATCAGTTCCCTAAGAACTCGAACTATCATTCTCTCTTTTGAGAGAGGTCCCTCTGAACCACACCAAGCTTGTCTCGAAAGTATTCAAACTTTATGCGAGACAAAGGCTTAGTCAGCACATCAACAACTTGTTCCTCTGTAGGAACATACTTGAGCTTTACAACTCCCTTCTGCACCATATCCCGGATATAGTGAGACTTGATCTCGATGTGTTTCGATCTATCATGGAACACATGATAATCTGTTATCTTGATGCAACTCTGGTTATCACAGAGTATGTCCGTCACATCTATCTCTGCATCAAACAATCCTGCCAACATCTTGCAAAGCCACACTGCTTCGCTACAAGCTGAACAAGCTGCTACATATTCAGCTTCTGCTGTACTGAGTGCAACACAGGGCTGCTTTCTACTGAGCCATGAGATCATGCCTGATCCCAAACTAAAGCAACATCCTGAAGTGCTTTTCCTATCTTCGGCACTTCCAGCCCAATCTGAGTCAGTGTATCCGTATAGCCTGAACTCACTATCTGAAGCATATCTGAGTCCATAATCCAACATATCCTTTAAGTACCTCATCACATGTTTTGCTGCAATCAAGTGAACATTCCTGGGCTCCACCATATACTAGCTCAATGTGTTCACAGCAAAACATATATCTTGTCGAGTATTGGTCAAGTTCATCAATGACCCAATAATCTATCTGTACATGGTGACATCTACTATCTCTGATGAAGCATCATTCAGGAGCTTCAAGTTTGTCACCATCAGAGTAGTCATGGCCTTACAATCCATCATCCCAAATCTCTTCAGGATCTCAATTGTGTATTTTCCTTGACTCAGGAAAATTTCCCTTGACTCAGGAAAATTTCATCTGGAAACTGCCATACTTCAAGACCTAGAAAGCAATGCATCATACCAAGGTCTTTCATCTCAAATTTTGTTGCAAGCCTTCTCTTACATTCAGTGATGGGCTTGTCTTCTCCTGCCAGGAACAAATCATCCACATACAATAGTAGTATCATAGGTTCATCATCCATAATCTTATAATACAGATTAGAATCTGCTTTACTCTTGGTAAAGCCCAAGCTCATCAGGAAGCTATCAATTCTTCCATATCATGTTCTGGGTGCTTGCTTCAACCCGTACAATGCTTTCTTCAGTTTACATACATGTGATTTCTATCTTCTGTTTCAAAACCTTCTGGCTGCTCGATATATACTTCTTCTTCTATCTTCCCATTCAGGAACGTCGTCTTTACATCCATATGATGTAGCTTCCATTTCATCTTGGCTGCCAAGGCAAGAATGGTTCTAATTGAAGTATATCTGGCCACAGGAGCAAAGGTCTCATAATCAATTCCTTCCTTCCGAGAGAACCCTTGGGCTACAAATCTTGCCTTGAACTTTTCAATGCTTCCGTCTGCTGAGTGTTTTGTTTTGAAGATCCACTTTGATGAAATGACTGACTTGTCCTTTGGTCTTGGTACCACATCCCAAACATCATTCTTGATGATGGACTGGTATTTTTCATTCATAGCATCCAACCATTCCTTCTTCTTTATTGCATCTTCAAAACATGTCGGTTTCTTTTCAACAAGATTACACATCAAGGCTACATAACTGGAGTATGGCCTTGGTCTCTTGCTCTCTCTATCGGTTCCTTCTGGGGCACCATACCTTCCTGCATCTTGTATTAATTCTTGTGCCCAAGCTGGTCTTCTCTTCCGTGAAATCTCCTCATGAGGTGTCTCCTCAGGTCTCCGAGGTTCTACCATGTCATGATCCTCTAGAATAGGTTCTTCTTCAACATTTCTTTCTGGTACACTGTTTGTTTCTGTAACTCTAGGAGCTTCATGCTCCTCTTCATCCTCATGAGTCTTCTTGGATTTGTTGAAGGCTGTGTCTTCATCAAATGTAACATCCCGGCTGAGTTCAATCTGGCGGAATCCTGGGATGTATATACCGTAAGCCTTTGATTGCTCACTATAGCCCACAAATATTCCCTTCTTTCCTGAAGGTTCCAATTTCGATCTCTTTTCCTTTGGAATGTGGATAAATACTGGACATCCAAATATCTTTAGATGGCTAACTTTTGGCTTCATACCGGTAAACATCTCTTCCGGGGTCTTGTTGCCAAGAGCACTGTGAGAGATTCTGTTCTGTACATATACTATGGTTTTAACTGCTTTTTCCCATAGATGCATGGGTAAGTCTTGATCATGGATCATGGCCTTCACTGCTTCTATAATAGTTCTGTTATTCCTTTTAGCTACACCATTCTGTTGTGGATTATAGGGAATAGTAAACTCCCTCTTAATCCCTTCTTGTTTACATAAATCTTTGAAATCGTCTGAAGTGTATTCCCCTCCATTATCTGTCCTTAGAATCTTTATCTTCTTTTCAGAGAGGTTTTCTACAAGAGCCTTGAACTCTTTAAACTTTTCAAAGACTTCATTCTTATTCTTCAGAAAATAAATCCATGTTTTGTGGGAGTAATCATCAATAAAAGAAGCATAGTAAACATATCCCCGCTTAGTGAAGTGGTGGACATAGGTCCACAAATGTCTGAGACTCTGAGTGAATAATATCCAGAATACCTTTTGCTTTGTTGTCGCTGCTTGGAAATGGATTCTTCGTACTCTTTCCTTGAGCACATCCTTTGTATACTCCTTCATGATCAACCTGAATTTCTGGTAGTCCAGTCACCACCTTACTTACTATTGGTAAGGCTTTGTAGTGTACATGAGCTAGTCTTCTATGCCATAGCTCACAAGGGCTCATGGTACTGGTCATCAATGCTGTATCTGCATGACCCTTCAGTTTGTAAAGTCCCCCTTCTTCTACTCCAATGACTACTGCATCATTGATAGTCTTCCCCTTTGGCCACATAAGAACTTCACCATCTATAAATGCAATTCAAAGACCTTTCTTATCTAATGCTGAAATAGATAGAAGGTCCTTCTTCAAACTTGGAACATAAAGTACATCCTTCATGTTCATGGATTTTCCAGAGTCTAATTTGTAAGATGCTTCTCCCATTCCTTTGATGGGATATTGATAGTCATCTCCAAGCTTTACCTTGTGTGAAGATTCCTTTTGTATGAGATGTGAGAGGGATTCTTTGTATCCTGTCATATGTTTTGAAGCTCCACTATCCACTAGCCAAGTATCACTTCCATGAGATACTGAACCAGTGAGGGCTGATATTAGTACACATTCTTCATTGGAGTCTTCATCTTCTTTGGTTTTGACTTCTTCATCATACTCACTATCTTCCGCTGCATGAGCATGAAATCTCTTCTTCTGCTTCTTATGATGTCCAGATTTGAGTGGACAAAATCTCGCAATGTGTCTTGTCTTGTGACAGGAGTAACATTCAACTAAAGATAGGTCTCTTTTGAACTTCCTTTTCTTTTGAGGTCTTTGGGATCTTCTTGGAGAGTCTTCACGGGAACTTACTATTATCACACAACTTGTAGTTGTCCCTAAAGGTATCCCATACAGGATGGTAGAGGTGTTGGACAACTAAAGAGGTGACCCAAGAGATACCACGGTTCTCAATGCAAGTTGGGTGTCAGGCTAACCGAGGCACTCTTCACTTTAGATCAAGCCTAAGCAAGACCAAGGGGGAGACCTTAGCTTAGCCAATGAAGGCTAGCGAATCCAATCAAGGATTCCTAGGGAAATGTGATGATGAAATAAAGGAAGACCAAGATGCAATGAGATCTAGATCTAGGATGAGTAAGTGGACCCAAAGAGTTAGGATTTGGTTGAAGAGGCTTAGGGAGTGACAAATGGTTCAACCAATGATAGATTAAGGCCACTTATGAATGTGAATTAGTAGATCTAGATAGATCAAGTACCAAAATTATGGATCCAAGTGGGGCCCACCCTTAACAAGTGGAAAATGGTCCAAATGGGGCCCACTAGGTTAAAATCAAAGTGAGATGGTATTAGGGGTATGCTATAGCATGGATCTATGGATTTGAGAAGGAATTAGCAATACCCACAAATGGGATCTAGCAAATGGCCACCTACCCAAGGAGTGCGAATTACCCCAAGGATGACTAGTGCCTTAGATCAAGGGCCAAATGGAGTCGAATGTCCACCAAATTACAGATCAGGGTAGTCAAGATGAAAATCAATGTGGGTTTTCAAGATCAAGTACATGCCATGCTTAGATCTCCATAGATCTAGTGCATCACTAAGTGACCCAAGTGGGGCACAACCTTCAAAATGAGGAATGGGGCCCACAAGGTGAAAATCAACAAAGTGAAGCACTAGGGGTATGTTTTAAAGGTTGATGTATTCAATGAGACAAAAATAATTCCTACCCACGTTTAGGAACTAGCCCAACTAGCCCTCCTTAAGAAGTGCGACTTCCCTTGGAGAGGCTAATATGCCTTGGGAAATGGGTCAAATGAAGGCCAATCACCACCAAACTATAGATCCGAATTGCCGTGGATGCTATAGAGGTGGGTCTTAAGTTTTATCCCCAAAAGCATGCTAGATCCAAGTAGATCTAAAAAAATAGAAAAAGAGGGTTTTGAATTTTAAGGGTTTTATGACCAATGAAGAAGAAAGAATGGATCTAGGCACATACCTTGTAGAACATACCTCTAGTGCTTGTGGTCACTTTTCAAATTGATAACCTTCTCCTTGTGTGTATATTCAAGAGTGAGATCTAGAGTCTCCAAGCCAAAACATCCTCCCTCAAAGATGACCAAATCGTCCTCCTCCTGCAAGACAAGATCTAATGAGAAACAAGCCCAACAAAAGAATGATGAAAATGATGAAGAGATGTAAAAGAAAGCATCAACTATGTCACTAAGATAAAATAATGATACTCCCTGTCACAAAGATCAATCCAAAGCAAGATACGAGGGTCCCCCCAAACAATAGCCTCCTTCAAATCGCCCCCCCTCCTCATCAATTCGGCCTTCCCTGTAGAAAACAAATTGAAGCCCCAAGAATGTAATGTCCCTAAAACTGTAAAAATTAAATTTTTTCTGTATGGGATATTATCATCATTCGGAACCTAATGTTTATTCAAAATTAACTTCAGCATTGTATTTTTATTACTGTGAGAGACACAGGTATCTTGTTTAGAAGAATTTCCGTTTTATAATTGGTATGGAAGAATTTATGATCTTACTGATGAGATCTTGATGGTTAAAAGATGTATGATAATGTTTATACCGATGTTTATCATTTCATTCTACTCTGATTAGTTTAAAGTTAAATGGATTCATTTGTGTGTGGAATGTAGATGATCTTATTACCTTCTACGGATGTATGTTTTAATCTTGTAACTCTATTGATATGAATTAAATGCCTATATTTTTAATTAAATGTACCTTGTAACTATAATAACCCTGAAAGGCGAAGAAGGTGGTGGTGTTCTTGGGCTTACTTAGATAAATGCTAAAGCATATACTATACTTTTACTTGGCAGGTGCTTTGAAGGAATCCTATGTTAAAATCTAAGGTTTCTATTGTTTTTATAAAAGAATCTTTAGAAAGGGCAAGGTGAAACTATGAAATCGAAAACCTTGTAATACTATGGACTCTCCACTATAGAGAGTGGGTCTACATTTCGTTGCTAGTGGTGGTAGATGGACTTTAATGCCACCCATGTGATGGCCACATGGTGACTATCCACGCTGGAGGGTAAGTAAACCCTGCACCCAAGCACTTAGTGTGGTTTTCATTTGGTTTTGTTTGTTATTGTGGAGGGAGAGTAGTGCTCTCGACTGCCTCCATGGCTATGGGGAGCCTGTGCTTGACCTGAGCATTTGCTCATGGTCTGCACTCATCCTGAAGACTGGAAAGAGTGGGGAGAACCAAGGAACTCGTGCCAAGGTAAACTTTGTGACTTCTATGTTTGTCTCAGCTCTGGTTTGTCGAGGGCGTTGCTCTTTAGTTGGTTTATTAACTTGTTTTACTAATGCTCAACTTTCATTTTGTTGACAGGGTTGTTATCACATATATAGTAGCCGGGCTACCATACATTATTTTTCAGATTCCAGAGCACATTTCAGCCAGTTCCTTTACTTTGAGATGATGAGATGAGCAGCTATCTTTGGATCACTATCAGATTGTGGATAGCAGTTGTATTCCCCATGCCATGACTGAGTCTTAGGACACTCAGAGAGATGACCGATGTAGCCATTATACCATTGGTACAGAGCAGTCAGTAGTGCCCAGAGTTACAACAACAGTTTCGGAGGACAGATGATGGTACAGGTTGATGAGCATTCAGGTATATGACTCAGCAGGTATATCATGGTGTTATGGTTAGATTGCTTTTATACTTATTCTTATAGCATGTCTTAGCACTCAGTGTCATGATCTGGCGATCATATAGATATTTGGACTTGGTTGATCTATTATATATATTATATTGTCCCTACTCAGACTTAGAAGTTCACTATTCATACTCATTGGTATGTACCCTCCTTAGGGAGAATAGAGGTGATCATTCCACCATATCTTGGCTTGCTAGTGTTGGCTCCATTATTCATTGTCTTCATCCATCCATGGCCTACCTTCTAGTTTACCACCCTGACTTACTACTTGACTAGTGACATGGAGGACTTTTCCCCACTGTAGCCTCTGTGTTGGATGAGCTTCCCTGTTTATTGTGTCTCGGCTCTGAGTTGGTGACAAAACTTACCTATGGTGAGTTGGAGTTCCTTGGAATTCCCCCTAGTCACTTAAGTTGTGTTGGCTAAACTTGAAACTTTTAAGTGCTGCCATGAATACAAAATCTGGAAAAATGAAATGCTATATCTTGTATGAAAGGCCCATTCATGCAATGTGTTTTTAAACACACATGAATGAAAGGCGTGCCAAGTGAAAATGGCCATAAAAATAAAATGTTATATCTTGTGGAAAATAAATACCTAGGTAAACAAGCTGTCCATGACACACCTAGAAGTGCTCAGGTAAACAAGTGCCTTAAAAACACACCTGCAGCAGAAAGCCTAAAAGAAAAATGTAAATCTATGCAATGTGTTTGTAAACACACATAGATCAAGGCTATGGAAACTTCAGGCCCAAAAAGCAATGGAACTTAAAAGCTACATCTAAACAATTGCTGGCCTTATTTGTATTATGGATTGTGCGCATCTGTGAAGGTGAATAAACCCTCTTTAAACAACTCATCCATTCGTGAGACACCGCCATTCCCTGTGTTATTGCTCATTCAGTATATACTATGGTGTATTCCCTTTCCCTTGCCAAAGTGTCACAAAGTCAAGACAGTTAAGTCATCCCTTAGCCTAGCCAGTTACTTTAAGCCTTCACCCTTCACTAGCAAATTGATCACAACTATGAAGTGAGTATGATCCTGAAAGTCTAGTCTGAGTAATAATAATAATTAACGACACTATATATTTGGATTTAGATCGCCAGTCATGATTACTCTGTGTTATAATTGTTATTTGAATAAGTTGTAGAGCATATATTAACCTTGACACTTTGCAGCAGCTATTAATGATGATCTGAGTTATATTTGGTCTTGGAGGACCATGGGACATGAGATGTTGGACCTTATGATGATATGGATAGATGATATATGGTCTATGTATACATACATGATGACTCTATGCAGCAGCTATAGGGTTATGATGATGATTCTGGGGTTGCAGCAGTGTTTGTATATGTACAGTGCATTATTATTGGCCTTGATCCGGTATATTGGATATTTATTTTGATCATGCAGAGATTCATATGGTGTATGAGTACACATCTTGGATGGATTTGGACCTTCTGAGTCCAATGGGACAGTTTGTTTTCAGTTCCGGGCACTTACAGTGATGATTTAGCCTCAGTAGGCTGTCCTAGTGCAGTTTTGGTCTGTCGGAGGCCCTGTCGGAGCAGATGTGATTTTTATCTGGTTGACCTAGGGCGCTGATGATGGAGGGGGTGGTCCAGCCACTTGTTTTTACCATATTACCCCCCTCCCGGACACACTGGTGCCCTCACCTTGACAGCGCAGGCACTCCAGGAGGCTGTTTGGGGCAGTTTCACGCTTCCCGAGGCATTTCAGGATTGGTAGAAATGGCTATTGAGGAAATCGATTTGGGCTACTGAGGCAAAGTTATGGCATGGGATGATCAGTGATGATAGATCGGGACCTTCCACACCTTCTCCAGCAGTTTCAGCTTCATCGGGGCCCGCATCCATCACTTATGGCACTTTCTGTGGATTTTTGAGGTCTTTTGAGACCACGACTTCACTATGGAGGCACGATTTGGTACATTCATGATTATTTTTTGGTTATTGTGCTATGGGGATTGACCAAGGAGGGATAAAATTACCCCTTGGACCCACCATAAGCCTCTTATGATATTTTGTCATCATGATTTGGTGGGATTCCCCTCTTGTAGGGCGATTTTGTCCACTTACATTATATTTTATTAGTGATCCATGTATTTTATTGTTGAGCTCATCTCAACCATTGATTAGATCATGAGATCTTTTAATCTTAGCCGCTCATGTAAAAAGTGGTTAGGATTGTACTCTCTCCCCATCCTATTTAAGGAGGGAGCCTCTCATTGTAAAATCATCTAGAGATTTTTGGCTCTTGGCTCTTGGAATAAAATTTCTATCTTTTGGAGTACATGCTTGGATTGGAGTGGATGTTGGTTGTTTCGATTGTAAATGCTATTGTCCATTGCACTGGAGGATCTATTGTAGCTATCTTGCATATTTGCCATACTTTATTTGCAGGTTAAGAGGACGATTTTGACAAGTGCGAATTGGTGGGGAGGCTTGCCCTTCAAGCTTGGAAGAAGTCGTTTTGGGTTTGACAGGGAGTAGTTTTGCCTTTGTGTCAACTATTCTATGTTTCTCTCTCTCTTGCTTGTATCTACCTTCAATTTGTTAAACTGATTGATGCTTTGCTCCTTGGCTTGACAGGTTAGAAGGAATCACATGTGGCTTGGAAAAATCGATTTGGCAAGAAGGCTTCAACAATTCTCCATTTGATCTTTGGCAAAGTAATCCTCGTCTCAACTAGCATTCATCTCTTCATCCAGGTATGTTCCAAGAGGTATGATCTTCTCTTCCTTGAATCTTCCATAATTTCTAGATCACAAAAACCCTAATCAAATTAAAACCCTTGTTTTTTGGTATTTTTTTAGATCTACTTAGATCTAGCCTTGTTCTTGAAAAGATATTGAAAACCCACCTCTATAGTATCCACCCCTAGTTGGATCTATAGTTTGGTGGAGATTGGCTAAGAATTGACCCATTTTTCAAGGCAAAAAGCCCTCCTTGACCCAAATCGCACTTCCTAGAGAGAGGCTTGTTGGGCTAGATCTAGCACATGGGTAGGTGAGATCTCAATTGATTTGCATTCTAGACACTTGATAACCTAAACCCATATCCTTACTTTGGTGAAAACTACCTTGTGGACATCTTTCCATGTTTTAAGGGGTTGAAACCCCCTTTTGATTTTCATGGTACTTTAAAACTCAGATCTACAAAGATCTAGCCATTGGATTCACTTAAATTTTTGAAGATACATAGATCGGGGTACAAGCCACTTGGATCTACAGTTTGGTGGCAGTCGGACTTGATTTGGTCCACCAAACCCATCTTTTGCCCTTCCTTGAGCAAGTCGCACCCCCTTGAAGTTTTGAGTTGGTCCACTTCTAGGAAGTGGGTGTTTGAGTTTTTCGTGGATCTGGAATGCCCATGCCTTGAAACCTAGGTCTATACTGTCCTTCCGTCAAGATCCGCCTTGGGGATTGCATTCCTTGTTTTAAGGGATTGTGGTCCACTTAGGGTAATCACTTAAAAACCTAGATCTAGTAAGACCCAACCATTGGATCTCATCTAACCCACTTGACTTGGCTTCTAGGTGTCCCGATCTACACTTTGACATACCTCTTGACTCCATTAGCCCATTCAACAAGGCACTAGTCCTTCTCCAAGCAAGTCGCACTCCTTGGGATTCGTGTCAAACCCTAGATCTAGTACATGGGTACTCCTAGAACCAACTCAAACTCATAGATCTAGCCTATATTTAACCTATAGTACCATCCTCACACCTAACTTCACCTTGTGGGTCCACCTAGAACCATTTCACACTTCCCAAGAAACTAGACCCACTTGTGTAGACACATGGTACTTTACCTAGTTATCATACCCCATCATGTGGCCTAAACCATACATAGGTTGAAACATTAACAATCTCTTACACCTCCCTCAACCATACCTTAACCCTTAGGTCCACTTAGCCTTGCATTGGTTTCCGTAACTCATTACTTACCTACCCTTAGAAACCTTTGTTTGGGTCCAATCAACTGTGATTGGGGTATAGGGTCTCCCCCTTGGTCTAGTTATACCTTGACCTAAAGCGAAGAGTGCCTCGGTTGACGTGACTCCCACCTGCATTGGGAACCGTGGCATCTCTTGGGTCACCTCTTTAGTTGCCTAACTCCTCTACCGTCCCGGATGGGATACCTCTAGGGGCAACTACAAGTTGTGTGATAACAAGGGATAAAACGAACTCTGCGTTGGAGGAGTGCCAAGGCAGAGGATTAAATAGCACAAATGTCCCTGGTAAGCCCAGGTCCATTGCGGCCTTCTTCTCTTTAGCGAAGTCGTTGTATGTTTATGGATTGTTTCTAAGAGGTTGTGATGTTGTGTTTTTAACTTAGTGAACGTTTGGGGTTTAAAGAGGCATGTTCATGCTCTGTTCATAAAATGCTGACTTGCTCGGCCCACTGGATATTTCATGAGCAGACTTAATGTAAGAGAGAAATCGCTCAGTAAAAAGTATATGTTAAAGACTAAAGGTTTAAGCCTGTGAAGGCGTTCTTGTACTGGGATTTGTATTTGGCTCTCAGCCTGTAGAGACCCTCGATTTTGTGGGTGTGGTTACTTGATTAGCTATATTTTAAACCCTGTTTTGTTAATGGCAAAAGCCCGTGGTTGTGTTTTAGACCAGAGATTTTATGGACTGCGTTTTTATTTATAAGACAAATCAATAGTGTTTGCAGTGTTTGCAATGGTTGGCAATGTAACTTGTTTTGACTATTATGGATTGTCATAATTTAAATGGAGTTTGCTTTCGTGTTTGCCATTTCTGTGGTTTACGCAAATGGGATTTCGGTGAGGCTGTATTTAGTTCTTTAAATGCGTGAGTTGTTGATAATAAACCTAGCTACGACTCTGTCTTGTAACTGTATTTTTAATTGTGAAGGGAGAGCACTCCCATGTTGTTTTGTTCTAGTATTAAGCGATTTGGTTTTAAGATTTAACTTTGTTTCTGGGAAAGCAAAGAAAATCAAAATCAGTTCTTAGGTGAAGCTCGGTCCTGTTAATGAAATTCTTTTGATGTTTAAAGATGTTCTTCGTGTGAGAGGCCAACGTTGGCTTTGTAAGATTTATTAGTTCTTTTGGAAGCTTTTGCTTAGTTTAAAATATTTCGCAGAGGTTTGGGCGTCACTCTAACTCTGTTAATAAATCTTTTAAATAAATTAATTAGGGAAGTGTGGCTCCCAGCCAAACGCTGTGTTTAGGGTTGAGGTAGAACACTTGGAAATACTGAATGCGTAGGGTTTTATCCCCAAAGGGATTCGATCCCTGAACTTATGTCTGTTGTATGTGGTTTTTAAAAAGATATTAACGTGTTTCCTGTTGATGCTAAATCGTGGTTAATTATTTATAAAAACGCATCTGTTCTTTTAATTATTTAAATGTTTCGTTGGTTGATTATTCATATGGAAGCGAAATGCTGCACGCCTGTTTAGGGCTTGGTTAAACTCAGCAAGCACTCTGTTTAATGTGTTTTTATTATTGGTAGTTGGCAGTGTGTGTAAATTTGGATTGGAATTAATTAAGTTTGAAAACCTAAGAACTAGGTTTAATATTAAAAAGGGAATCCATCTCTAACAGAGATGAATCTTGCCGCAGGAGTTTTAAAGCATAAATTCTTTTAGTTCAGGGTTTGACCCTGCGAATCTTCCAGGGTGTGGAAGATCATAACGAAATCTTGTTTTTAATAAAAGCAAACTTAACATTGTAGTTTAAAAGGTCGAGGTCTAGCAAAAGCTAGCTTTGCTAGCTCTGCTGGACCGAAAGCTATAACAAAAGGTAGGTTTTGATGTTTAGAATGCAGCTATGCGTAAATAAGTTTTTTTTAGCATTATGAAGTAGATTAAGTTTTAACTCAGGGAGCCAATGCCTAAGCCCTTGCTCCAGAATTTATAATAATAACCAGAATACTGCGAAAAAGAAAATTACAGTACCATAAAGAAATTTATCATTGCTTATACATTCAGCCTGTAATAATCAAGAAACTTTTATATGAAAATGTAAGTTTTTACTTGAACTATATTGACTGGATCTCCTTTAACACCTGCACACTTCAAACACTAATTAATGGAAAATAAATATTCTGAGTTGACCTGTAGAATGATAACCAAATAACTTTGGAACTGCCACGTTCCTCCCAACCTTGACCCGGAACCATTCCTGGTTCTTAGTCGGATCACCCCCGAGCTAGTTCCAACATGCAAGAGAATCTGGAAAAACCTAAGGCAAAGGCTGGTTTCAAATGAGACTTGGTATTTTCCTCTTACAGGATTTGGAACAATCTCTCTTGATACCATAAATAATGATGATAAGATAGATCCCTCTCTTTGGAAATTGTTCTTGTATTTATAGGAAATCTCTGGAATGGGCAGTTGAGTTAATATTATTATTTTTAATATTATCTTCAGTTCAACTCTTAGTTTGAATCATATAATATTGGAACTTTTAAATTGTTTCTTTTTTTTGAATTGATATTGGAAACTTTTAATTTTATTTATTTAATTTATAAGAATAGTATATGTATAGGTATAATCCATTTATGTGGATACATAGACTTTACTTTATATAACTTATGTGTCTTTTATTACTTTCATATCTTTCTTTATCTATATATATAAAATATCTCTCTCTCTCTCTCTATATATATATAAGTATGTATACATATTACTTTTGTACATAAGTGAGGCTCTTTTATAATTAATCACTTTGATTAATCCATGTATTTACATAGCATTATATCTTTGATGCTTTATTAAATAAGGTAAACTCTTTTGACAAGGCCTATGGAGGGTTTGGACAGTCGACTAGGTTAGGTAGCCCTAGATCCCTTGCATGTTGGATTACCTCGTATTTCGTGGTAGTGTCCTCAATCCTTGATGAGAGATGAGCAGTGATTCAATTAATCAAATTAAATAAGTATGATGACAGGTGGTGCTATTCAAAGTCTTCCTCAATTCAACACCTTTTAAGTAAGGTAACCCCTAGTGCTATTCAAAGCTTATGCTCAACACACTTAAATGGGCGTTACACTAGTGCAATTCCAGAGCCTCTTGCTCAACACTAGTACTAGGATGCATTTGTACAATACACCTAGGGATACAATGGCCAAAGATCCGATACTCCAGAGCTTATGCTCAACATCAAGTTGGAGTGCTCCAGGGCTTATGCCCAACACTAAATCATTTATCTGCTGGGGTTACCTATGTGCTCCAAAGCTTACGCTCAACACATAGTCTTGTAACCCATGTGCTCCAGGGCTTATGCCCAACACATCATAAAAGTCAATCATGCATACCAGAATTTCTGCACAGTGCATAACAAAGATCATCTCTGTATATTAGGGTTTGTACCCAATCGCACAGTAAACACCAATCAAGTACATTGGGGCTTATGCCCAGTACATAAAAATAATCCGTGTCCATTAAGGTCCATGCCCAATATATATATATATATATATATAACCAAAGTAAATCATGTGCATTGGGGCTTGCGCCCAACATATATAACAAAAGTAAAACATGTGCATTGGGGCTTACGCCCAATATATATATATATATATCATCAAAATAAATCATGTGCATCGAGGCTTACGCCCAATATAAAGAATAATCATAATCAACAAAATTAGGGATATTACAAAGAACCACAATGATACACAAGAACAAGATTGTATATTCAACTTGCAAAAGAATCCATCAAGACAAAAGAGGTAGATCCACAAAATAGTATTTTTATTCCAATCTTCAAGAGCTCCAAAGGTGCTTTTACAATAAGGGGGTCTCCTCCTTTTATAGGATGAGGAAGACTAAAACCCTAAACCACTTTTGAAAACTAGTGGTTGAGATCAAAAGATATAACAATCTAATCAATGGCTAAGATGAGCCAATACAATATAAAACATGGATCGCTCAATAAGTGATGACGTCATAGCCTAGAAAGCTCTATGGAGGGTGACGTCATACATGGGGGTGGCTAATAACATATGTGCCACAACAATAAGGCCAAGACAAGTCACTAGGAGCACATGGTGGGGCTAGGAGGTATTAATCCCCTTCACTAGCATGTCCCCATGGCACAATAATATAAAATATGAGTCTATGACATGTCCAAGTATACAAATGATCAAATCCTGTCCCCATTATCAGAGAGAGAAGTACAATAAAAGAGCTACTGTAGCCCATGTGGACCCCACTGACTGGTGCAAACTGATCTGGAAGAAGGGAGGTACACCATGGATGACCTCTGAGCAGACCAAGTGCCAAAACCCTGCCTCAATTTCCCAAATCGAATTCCTCAATGACCTTTTTATTCCATTTTTTAATCCTCTTGAAAACCTTGAAAGTGCCCAAAACTGCCTCTAGGGTGCTTTCGCTGTCAAACTGAAGGTGCCATCATGTCTGGAAGGGCGGTATAATGGTAAAAACAAGTGGCTGGACGACCCCCTTCCTCAATAGCGCCCTAGGCAACGACTTGCCTTCAATGCTCCTGCTAGACACGCTGGATCAGCATGCCCAAACTGGTCAACAGGTGGATAACTGCTACTATCATGCCCAGGAGTGCCCGGAACTGAAGGATAAGTGTCTCAATGGATCCAGAAGGTCCAAATCCATTAGAGATGAGTACTCATACACCTCATGATAACCTGTGGGGTCATCTGTAGGGTCCACCATACCCGGATAGTGTAAAATATGATGATCTGGAAATAATAATAAAAATGATCAACTGCATCAATCATCCTCTGGAGCATATGTCCAACATATGGAATCATCAATAGGTGTACGCGGGACCATAGATCAACATCATAAAGCATAAGTGGTCCATCTCATCACGGATCCCAAGAATGACCATGGTCAAACTATGTTTGACTAGGTCAAAATCCAACCAAAGACTAGATTATAACAAATGACTAAGACATGTTCCTTTAACCATATTCACAGCTTAACTTAAAGTATAAACATCAATTAAGTGGCAGTTGATACATAGATATTCAATGTTGTTTATAACTTACTTGCACCAAAGCTTTAAAGACATACTCATCCAATGGACATGGCCTAACTGCTAGCAAAGGGTGAAGGCTAAGGACAAGGCTAGGTAAAAAGGGATGACTTGACCAACTCAACTAAGTGATACTTTGGACGGGGAGCTACACACTGTGCTGGACAAGATAAACAAAGGGAATGGAAGTGCCTCACAAATGGATATGTTGTTTAGAGAGTGCTTATTCAACCTTGGCATCATGTCTACATCAAGTTGATCCAAGTTCATTAGGATCATTCATTTAATTTCCATGGCCTTTTTGGCCTATATGACCCCTCTAGGATTTTGCATGCGCTTAAAAGCACAACTAATCGCAACTTGCATCCGGGGTATATTTACATTTATGAGGTCAGCAATCTTTAGATTTAGCATTCATTTAACCATTGCTTTTTAGACCTTTTTGGACCCTTCAAGGGGTACTTTAGCATTTCATTGCTTTTAGCCTTTAATTCATTGTATGTTTAGAAACACATTCTAGAATTTAATTTCTATAGGCTTTCATAAGAGATTTTCGATAATTTCCATAAGTAGTACATGTGCTTCCAGTTTTAGCCAACCACAACTCATGTGACTAGAGGGAATTACGCACTAAGCCACACATCGGGGCCACCGACTAGAATGATCTAGGCATAAAATCCAACTCACCAAAGGCAAGTTCTGTCACCAACTCAGAGCCGAGACACAAAACAAACGTGGATGCTATCCAACACAAAGGTAGAAATGGGGAAGTCCTCCATATCAAAAGTCAAAAGGCAAGTCAAGGTGAAATCCAAAAAGGGAAAGTCATGGATGGATGTAGTCAAGTGAATGTGGTGCCTAAGCTAGCAAACATAAAAGTCAGGAAAGACCATGTTCATGCTCACAGGAGGGTAATGAAATCAATGAGTATAGTCGGTAAACCTTAAAGTGCAAGTAATACATCCAATTCATTATTTATATCCAACCAAGATAGTTTATTTCATTTATTAGATAATACTGCCACATCATGAGTTATATACCAAGTTAATGCTATGAAGATGACTAAAACAACAAGAACCACTGAAACACTGCTGCAATAATACAACTGGAACTCTGGGCACTGAACTGAAATTGTATGAAACAAAAGGTCATATCGGTCATCAAATCTAAGTTCTCAAAGCTCAACCTTGGCACAAGGTCTACTCAATGTCTGATATATACTGCTCTGATCTGTAAGTGATCTCAAATAATGTTGTTCATCATAATTGATCTCTGTAAAAGCAAAGCTCTGAAAAGTGCAGATATCTGCTCAGCAAGAATAGTAGCCCAGCTACTATAGTGTGATAACACATACTTCGTTCTTCCTTTTCCTTTCACCTTTGGCATGAGTTTCCAAAGCTTGATCTTCATTGTCATTTAGTTTCTCCTCTCTCACAGCTATTCTCTCTTCCTCTTGCACACACTCTTCCCATAGCTGTCTGAACTGGATCAATTTCTTTCTAGCACAAATGCCACGAACAAATGGTTCCCAATCTCTAGGGAGACCATTCAAAGTGGTCATCACAACTTCAGCATCCTCTACCATGTCTCCAATAGCTTCTAGTTGTTCTTTTATCTGGGACACTCTGGAGAAGTATGAGTGCATGGACTCAGACTTCAAGATCTTCACTCCCTTGAGTTGATTTCTCAAGGTCATCTTCCTATTAATGTTCTTTCCTTCAAACATGTTGGTTAGGGCATCGAACATTTCTTTTGGAGTCTTCTTTGAAGACACTTGAGGGATTAGGTGATCTTTGATAGAATCAGCAATGATCCTCTTTTTGCCTTGACCATATTCTTCTTATGCCTTGCTTTGGCTTCATCTCCCTCTGGTTTTGTAAGTCCTTCCTTTATAAAGTCTTCTAGGTCATATTCTTCAAGGATGAGCATGACTCTATACTTCCATGCTTTGAAGTTCTCAGCTCCCTCAAGCTTCTCATCAAGCTTGGTATTGCTTGTCATCTTGATATAATGAGTACTTCAAATGGAAATAGAATAGATTTGCGACTTACTAGAAAAGTTGTCCTTCTGAAAACTGCTTCTACCTTGACCTAGGGTTTGTCAGAGAAAACCCTAATTTTCCAACTTCGGGATTTTGGAAAACTGATTGGATGAGCAAATTCGCCTCCTTAAGGCGAGTTGAGAAAAGTACTCCTCCCAATTCTGTGAGTAGATGATCCAAAAACTTGATGCCCTAGTTCTCCCGGGCTATAGTGGGGGACCCAAAAATGAAAATTCTCAGAATTGAAATCTGCTTTGACAGAAAGATGCGCCCTAGTGAGGCGAGTTAGATGCACCCTCTTTTTCAGCTGATCTGTGGAGGGAGCTCCCGGAATAAGAAGCCCTAGTTTCTGCAGTTGCGGAGGCTGCACAATATTTTCTTTCAGGTCTGCTCTGATACCATGTTAGTTTTGACTTGTTTAGCATAATAACATAAAACAATTTATCATTGAAATAAATACAAGCACAACGAAAACACAATGAACACAATATTTCTCTCAGGGAAACCACAAGGGAGAAAACCCCAAGAAAATCTTCCTCAATATAGAATTCACAAAGTACAAAGATAAACCCCAAGACAAAAACAACTTCTCCTCCACTTGTGCGAACTTCTCTCTCTCTCCTATGCGAACTTGTGAGAGTGAGTTGAGTGAATACAAATGAGAGACTCCTCTATTTATATTCTTCCGTTGGGGTGACTTTTCCCCAACTAGGCCGACTTCTCCTAACTGAATGGGCCGACCTCTCAAATACATAATATAATAATATTTTCTGGGTTCTTCTAGGTCGACACAAGACCTAGGGTTTACATTGACTCTTTCAATGACTTTTACATTATTAATTACATCAATGACATTTCCTGAAGGAGGAATACAATTATACAATGGACAAGTACAAATAGAATATCTTCCGCAGTTACATTTCTTTAATAGATTTTGCCATACAATCTTCAAAAATTCATATCTCTTCAATCGTGAAGAGTTAGAGGACAATCTACATATCAACGGAAAGTGCTTGACGAGGACTAACTCTTTATGAGGGTCTTGCTTGCAATGGCAAGGTCCTTCATTCTTATTTTCTTCAATTTGTGTAGGACGTCAAAGAATATCTTGAAATCATTTTGATGACTTCTTCAAGAGTTTAAGGGTATCATCATCATCAAATGGACTCCAACACCATCAACATGCAACAAAGACAAGTATAAGGGCTTCTTGGGCTTGTTCATAGCTCCAAGGGCTTCAATAATGCATCAAGGGCTTTACTAAGACCGCAAGGGTTCCAAAGGCAACAAAGACCTCAAAAAGAGTACTAAAGACCCCATCACCAACATCTCAGCTTGCCATGTCATCAACAACCTTTGTCATTAATGACTTCAACCTTGACATCAATGACAACCATGCTCAACACCCTATGGGTACCCCAGGGGAAGGGACTAATTTTTTTTAATATAAAAGCCAAGTTGAAGCATAGAGTGTTGATTTGGGGCTAAATACCCCTAATAATGTCATGGATGGTTCGCTTGATTTCCACCTCAAGGGGTGCTCGCCTTGTAAGGGTTGGTGCTCTTGGAGGGCTAATCACTTGGATGCATGGCCACACTCGTTTATTTTCCATGTAAAAGGTGATAGCATTTGTTTAGCACACCTTATTTGCTCACTTTGACCTATTTTATCCCTGCTCTGGGATGTGTACCCATAATTTGTACTTCCTTATTGAAGAAGCCTACAAGGATAATGAAGGAGGATGTTGAGGGCACACATCTGTTGGGGTTAGTTGGGGCATGACGTCCTCCTTTTGGCACACCTAGCACTTGGTGTAGCCTAATTGTACTTTATTTACTACTTTTATGTCTTTTAGAGTGGTTTAACCCCAAAGCTGTGGGAGAGCAAGCCAAAAGTTATATTTTTTACATTGTCTTGTAGGCTAATAACTTAAAATTAGACGAGGTTAGTCTTATATAAATAGAGCCTCACTCTCATTGTAAAAACAAAACAAGACAAAGGTTCTAATATGTTTCTTACTCTTTTTCTCCTACTTTATGAGTCCTTAATGTGATACACACTTCTCTTGGGATGCTTTTTCTTGCTTGAAGGTAGATGATGGAATGTTCTAGGGCTTGATCTTGCACATTCTAAAGGTTGATGCTAGACTAGTTGGAAGAACTCATGCACAAGTGTGACCTAGGGTCTTTTCCTTGCTCACTTCTTGTTGAATGTTGGTAAGTTGTGTTCCTAGCTAGGTTAAATGGTGCTTTTATGGTGCATTTTGCTGATTTGTTATGACTTTTTGTCAACATTTTGTCAACTTTTGTATGAGGAGGATGTCCTCCTCAGTTCTCTATTGCTTGTTAGGGCCTTGGACTTCCTCATTTTCCCTAGGTAGGCTCTCCTACCGAACCCTAGAGGTTGCTAGGTGATGCCCTAGCTTGTAAGTGTTGAAAGACATTTCAAGAGAGAGACGTTGATCATTGATCTCTCATTTCCCTAGGGATTGAGACAAAAATCATACCCCTTGTTTGTCAATAAAATTACTCTTCTTTTCATCAATTACTTGTCTTTATTTTTGTTGCAATTTTATGCATAAAAAACCCTAAAAATCTGAAAATTTCTAAAAACCCTAAAAATCTAAAAAATTCCAAAATTCCAAAAATACTTGGAAATTGGAAATTCTAGTCCACCCACTAATTTCACCCTAGTGGATTTATCCACAAGTTTGCAAGGGCGTCTCGTTTAAAGCAAGTGCATCGGGGAATGTGAGAACCCTATATCTCACTCAACTTGGATTGTGTTGGGCTTTTGATTGGACCTAGGGCTTCACCCTATCCTTCCCTTTCATCTTTTCCTCAAAGCGCACCTTTTTGTGAGGTTGCCTTGGGATATGTGAGGGTACCTTGATAAATGTGAAGTTGCGTTGGGATTTGTGAAATCTATCAAAGAGGAAAGTGATCGATGATATTGATGAATAACTATTGAATTAAATCCTTAATTAGATATATTATCTTCTTTATACACTGTTTGACTCCATATAAGGTATTTGCATGCTTTGGTGTTTGCAGGTATCTTTAAAGGCTCTCCCCTGGGTTTAGGAGTTACCCAAAGAAGTTGAGAGGCTAGGCTGTGGTGACATTTGGGACTAGACCTCTCCACATGCTTACCAATCACTAGCATCCAGTCTACATCGTGTTGCTTATTTATGACTGCTAGTTTGATGGGTAACACCTCGCATCCTCCCTACCCCCTGTCTCAGTTGTGTAGTGGTTGCCTTTTCTTGCTTGAGTTATTTTTCACTTGTCATTTACTTATCATAAGTGTAAATCATCTGGAATTTGTAACTATCAGTCCAACACAAGTGGACATTTACTCAAAGCAACATTAGCTAAAATTTACCTTAACTAAAATTTTTAAACTTTACCAATAGAAAGAACCAAACTCCACACCCTCGTTGAGGTTGAGGTGTACATTGGATCTTGAGACCCTTGAGTCAACCGAACCTCAGTTCTACTAGCTGGGCATCGTCGGTTCTCAGGCTTGCCAGTGGGGCAAGGGTGTTTTTCTTTGTTTGGTCTCTTGACTTCATTTAGCCTAGGTTACTAATTGCTTTGAATTTCATAGATTAAAATTAACTTGCATTTATTTACCTAGTCTAGCTTGCTTATTTTTTTCCCATCACATATGGACGCTAACTTACAAAGTAACTAGGGATTGACAACGTAAATTTCCTAGATTAGGTTTCTGTTGTCCATCAACCTTGCAGACACTAACTTATTTTAGTTTAGTACTTATTTCACTAAATTTAAACAAGCTAAAAATAACCACAAAGCAGCTCAACTTACTTAACGAAGTGCAAATATCAGTTTTGCTTTATCTCTTGCTTTATAAGTTCATCATATTTTGTATAAGGCACTGATCTCACTCTTATTTTATATTTATTGCTTTATAACTTATATGCGTGGTGATATCTTATATGTTCTACTTGTTATCATAAAGTGTCATTGATATTATCTAGTCAAATATATTCTACTTTGTATTTGGCTTCTATTTTCAAGTACATAGCTTACTTTGCATATTTGCTATAAATACTTGATCGAGTTGTTGGTTAGTTTAAACTTGTTTATCATATCTTAGAATAGTTATCGAGTACTTGCTGTATCCTTTTCATATCTTATACAATATTTGATCTAATTGCTTTAGGATAGTCTTGTTCATTTATCATCTCATAGATTATATTTTACTTCAAGTATTCATTGTATCTTTTGCAAAGTATATTTTACTATATGGTTGCAGTACTAGCAATGTTTATCTATCTCTAGTGTTAGGATCATGGATGGCATATTATGAAAGATAGTGGCTCAAAGACAGATGTAACGACAGGTCTATCTACAAAGAATCTTGTATGACATAATTTGTGCTTCAGGTTTGTAGGGTGGTGCTAATATTTTTGCACATTGTTGGCTCAAGATTTGGTGCTTTTATAAGTTGGTGGGATAAGAACATGTATGATGTTGTGTACTGGAAGCTTCTATAACATTGTTGGTGTGTTGTGATTGCCAAGGCATGTTGTTGACCCAAAGTATGGCATATACGTAGGTACCTAGTTTGATATATTTGTAGGTCAATGCTAAGTCACATGGTTCGGTTTCAAATTCGAGTTGAGAGACGATAAAATTCGGTTCAAATTCAAATTTAGTAATGGGATTCAGATAAGATTCGCCATTATATTCGTCCATATACATATTTCGAGATTTTTAATATATAAAAAATATTTAAGAAAACTTTGAAATTTTTTAATCTTTTCCATTAAAAAACAAATAGTTAATGATTAAAAAAGTTTTTTTCTTTTTTAAATTTGCCTTGAAATTCGTCTTGAGCTTCAAATTTGCCTTGAGATTCAACTTGAAATTCGTCTTGAGATTCGAATTCGCCTTGAAGTTAGGCTTAGGATTCACCTAGAAATTCACCTTTGAAATTCGACCAACTCCAATGAATTTCATTTTTTTTTGAGATTTGACGAATTTCGAGTCTCCGTAATAAAATTGGCTGAATCTTGTGAGATATGATCAATGCTCTAACTCATGTGATTGTCATTGCTCAACATCACTAACTTATGTCTTGTTGCTGGGACAAAGCCTTAACTCACATAATGGTTTCTTTGTACTGGGTCGAATGGTATCTCAATAGAGATTCCAAAATCTCCATATAGTGACAAGTTAGCGGCTTAAGATGGTTCTGTGCATAGGCTCGATGGGATTATTACATAGGTTCAATTTGTCTCTCGGCTCATAAGGCATCGCTACATAGGCATGTATGGTGTCCCAACAAAGGCTCTCTTTGTGCCTTGCTTGTATGGCATTCCATGATCTTGCTCATATGATATCTTTGCTAGAATGGTGTCTCTGTTCATATAGCATCTCTATCTTCTATGGCATCTTTGGACCTTGGGGTGCTTATTCTGCCAATAGTTACAAAGAATTAAAGGATTGGTAGTGTTACCGCACAAACTGGCAGGTGTAGTTAAAGCCCCAAAGATTGCTACTAGTCCACAGTAACCTGAGAGGTGTTACCCACTGTCACCACGATAACTACCTCTATGCACTTCCGGTTGGCTCTTCTCCAACTTGAGGGGGCATCCCTAAGATAGGATTGCTAGCCTATTGCAATAAGGGCGCAAAGTGATTTGGAAGAGATAGCCTTAGCAAAATGGAGTTGTAGATTTTAGGGTTTTTTGAATAGGTGATGGAGAGACCTGGAGATTAGTGCCAATATCCAACTAGGGCAGTGGAGTCAAGATGAATCAAATGGAAAAATGAGGTTAAGAAGAATGCCCTTCAAGAATTGGTGTACTTCATTCAAAGTTAAGGGTCGGGACTATGTCACTCATCCAATGAGGATAAACAATGGACTTCAAGGTCTACAAGAGGGAGCTCCAATGGTGGAAAGTCCCTAGCCACCCAAGATCAACTATGGAGAAGGTAAATACCCTAAAACCCTTGCCAAGGAGCCAAATGCTTATGAAGACAAGTTCTAAAATACTCACCTAAACCAACAAAGGTGAATGCGCAAGCCAAGAGCTCAAGACGCCCTCCTTCCAAGAGTTAATTAACAACTATTCTTTGGATCAATCTTGAGAGGTTTGTAGAAGACTTGAACATTCCAGCATTAACCCTTATACATAAACATAGAACCAAGAAGAAAAAGCTTCAAGAATTGGAATTGACAACACTTCACCACATAGAAAGAACCCTTAACACCATAGATGCACAAAAGAAAGATATATCGATGAATCTCCAAAAGAGAGAGAACTCCCAAAGTCCAACCATGAAATGAAATGAGGAAGTAGCTCTCCTTTTATATGAGAGGCTAAAACTTCCTTTACAATAAAATATCATTACTTTCCCAAGATCTAGTCTAGGGTGGGGTAAAAACCATAAAATACAACTTAGCAAATAACTTCTAATCTAATACAATAAAAAATGGTGGTCCAAGCCACTTGTACAATAATGAGTTACATGGGGCCCCTTAATGAGGGGGATATCTCCATCAAGCAAGGATCAAGTGGTTGATGATGCCACATGGCCTCTGTTGTCCGTCGAGATGCACACCAGTAGTAAAAATCTTTTGAAAGTTGTTTCCTCACTACAAGTGGGAAAGGTGTGGCCTTGGGGGCAAGCAATGAACCAGGTACTGTCACCTGAATCCCATCTCCTCCGTTTAGGCAAACTCCTAACGAAGCCAAGGGGGGTTGTCCCTAACAAAGAGTTGTCTAAGGCTCTTGTGTTTTTTAAGTGTTTTTGGGTGTATGGTGTGAATGGGTGTTTTTTAGGAGTTTTTATGAGATGAACACAATAATAATTAAGCAATCCACGTTGCAGTTGCAAAACACAAGATGAGATACACAATTGATACAATGACTGGAAATTAAAGCATCCACAGAGTAATAATGACTTAATCAAATGAAGGACAAATGGTCCAAATTAAGGTGATACACAGATAAGTTTGAAGAACCAGTGCCAAATGGAGTCAAAAGTGCTTGGGGATGCTGAAATACAAGTCTCAATATGTGTTCGTGAGATCGTTTTGCAATGCTCTTGGTGAATTTTATTGTGTATTTTGAGATGATCTTGATTATTATGGCTAAGGGGAATTTTCAACCGATACGCAAGGTACTGGAATATGTCTGGGAATACTCTAAATGGCTCCATTCGAAGACATGACGAACCACCCAGTTTTCTAGCGAGGTGTTCAATAACTAACCAGCCACTAGAATCTGAACATGGCTACCCGGTGCCCCCACTTGGAATTTGCCCACGTTAGAATATTATCAATCAACGCCGGATTCGTTGGTTATGGGGGTGGTGAATTTTATTATGGTTTGAAGTTGGAATTATGTGAACAATTAAATAGCCCAACACCGTTTCTGAGTAACCCAACCTCTCTCAAGGATGGGCAGAGCATACGTGGTGTGGAAAATTGTTAATTCCAATTTTTATGGGAAAATGTGAGTTGTGAGTGTTTTACTTAAAGCACAAAGAAACAAACCTCTTCGACAGAGAGTGCTCTTAATCCACCTTATGGTGAGATTCAAGAGTCTTAGCTAATCTATATGAGAAATGCAATGCAACAAGATGCTCTCTGATAGAGAGTGCTCAACTTGTCTTATGACAAGTTCAAGAGACTTTTGTGTTCCTTTTAAGATTGACAAATATAAGCAAGAAACACAACAAGATAGCTCAAATAAAATAAAGAAGACTAATCTAACAATTAGTATTCTAGGATGCAAAAAGGTGAAACTAAATTAGCAACTAGTAATCTAGTTGCAAAAATGGAAAACTAATCTAAAGATGAAGTAAACAAAAGACAAGACAATACAAACTTCCCCAAATGGGGAAGTTGGGTTGTGGGAGCCTTAAATCCCACTTGCAAACTTTATTAATGAGATTACAACTTTTTTGGGATTTCAACCTTTGATGAGAACTTGAAAAGATAAAATGAGAAGCCTTAATGGCTTTTACAAAAAAAAGGAGAGTGGTTTTTTGGATCTTCCTGGTTCAAATCTTCTTTTTGGTTTAGATATTTCTTCAAGTCTTTTGCTTTGTGTTCTTTGGTTTGTTCTTCTCTTCAAGCTTGGATCCTCTTCTTGGTTTTTTCTTCTTTTCGAGTACCTACAACAATAATCAACTCAAGCACCCATTACTCATTAGCTAAATCAAACTTGAGAACAAACTAATCTAAGGAAGGAACACTAACCTTGAAAAATGAACTAGGATAAAAAATCAAACTATAATGCAAACTAGAATGTCAATTTTTGTGAGATCTAATGCAAACTCTAACAAAACGAAACTAGATGCAAAACTTTGCTTATGAAATGAGAGTAAGCTCTAAACAAGTTAATATGCAAGATCAAACTTTTTTAAATGCAAGTTTTGTATTTTTTTATAAAAATGAAGTCTAAACTAAGAATAAAATGAAAACTATGAAATAAACTAAACTAAGATCTAAGCTAAGGAGAAAGAGAGTAAAGGAAAGGCTGGAAAGAGGGATGAAGAGGCAGCCAAAAAGACCAAAAAGGTAAGCAAAAAGAGGCAAACAGTGAGCAGCAAAAATAACAAACAGTGAGCAGCAAAGAATAAAAGGACAGCAGCAAATAAGAAGGGACTGCAATGGGGCAGCAACAAGGATGGGGCAGCAACAAAGAAAGGAGCAGCAGCAAGAAGAAGAAGAGGGCAGCCGAGAGATAGAGGAAAAAGAGAAGAGCGAAAGGAATGGAGGAAGTCGAAGGGAGCAAGAGAAAAAGATAAAAGGAGGAAAGGAGCCAAACAAGGCTAAGAGAGGAAGAAACCAAAATGATAGATCTCAATGGTTTAGGGCTTCTTATGGAAATACAAGTAACCGAAATTGTTTTAAAATTTAAGTGTAATGGATGAGGAAGAGCCCTTGTTGGCTATGTTTCTTCACTTGGAATTGGAAGCCTTTGAAGATCATGCAAAGTGAAAGTATTAGATGGAAAAAGTTCTTGTTTAATGAAGGAGAGATTGAGCTCCAATCTTCTCTCCACCTTCAGTGATCCCTGAAAACACAACACTCGACAAGACAAACCAAATCAAGTGCTAGAATGTAAATCAAACAACTATCTAAAAGACACTAGTATATCCGACTACGTCCTGTCCGATCTAGATAATTGAGAAACTTAACATAGATAATCAAATTAAAACTTTAAATGACTAACCTCATGTGCTAGATTGATAGTCTTCTAGAGCAAGCATTGAACATAATTTGAAAAAAGAAGAGAGTAGGGTGAGAGAGATATCACCTCACACAAGATGAAACCACAACACAAAGAACCTTTGCATAGACCTCCAAAGTCGCTTTTATTCCAAGATTAAACAAATGATTATAATACAATTTTTGGTAGAGTTCTTTTGCACAAAATCTCCATCCTAGAGAGAGCCAAAGGCCTCTCTATTTATACAAAAGCTAAGAGCTAAAACCCTAAAACGAAATGGCATGAAGAGAGCCAAACAAATCAAATTTTCCAATGAGAGGAGACCACACAAGCATGATTGATGAGTTAAGTGGATGTTGGAAGGTGAGACATGGGTGATGTGGCCTCCACATGGGCAAGGCGTCATCCCTCCTTCATTGTGAACTACACCAAACCAATAATCAAATGCCTTCTCATCAATTCGTGGGAGCTCAAGGAGAGGGCGCAAAAGCTTGGAGTTGAGGAAATCACGTGAAGGATGGTGTGAGGGGTGGGTGTGATTGTGGTTGGTGGCTGCCACCTCATTAGAGGGGAGGCCCTCTCCATAGGAAACCACGCTTTAACATGGAGTAAAACGCCCACCATTTACTCGCATGGTGATGGCCCACGTGAAGGGGGCTCACGTGAAGGATGCTCACGTCATCCTCTTTTAATTCAAATTATAACCAAACTTCAATTTTAACATGTGCCTCATTTCTTTGATGTAATCGTACACCATATATCAAACTATGCCACCCCTTTCCAAATCAATTTTTAATGATTTTTTGGACTTAGTGCATTTTGTCATTTTCTGGCAATTAAATGCCAAAATGATGCATTTTTAGCCAAAACTCCCCCAGAGGTGACGTAATCGCCCGGAAACTGAAGAATGAGTGTGCTAGGGTAAGGAGGATGCTCTGAGCGTCAAAACGAGCCTTCCCACGCCAAATTCCGCCTCTAGATGAGGTTTCTATCATATTTTGAAAAATTCCATTTAAACCATTAAAAAATGGTCTAAATTACAGAAAAAATTATTTTTCTCGGAATCAAACGAAACTCCTAGGGGCCTAGTGCATGTTCATACGACTCAATCGAGATGGCTAACACGTACAAAATACTAGACACAAGACTCTAATAACCACCTTAGGTTTTGACCACCATGGAAAATACTCCAGCTTTGGAGGTTTGAGTGAAAAACTTAGGGATTATACGCCACTGATGAGTAGCGCATAATTCCTAAGGAAAAAACACTCTAGAGTATCCCCCAAATGGCTAAACCTAAGGATAGCCGAGTCTTTTATAAAAGGACCCCGTTTAGACCAACTTTTTACAAATTCTCCATGGGGGTATGAACATGCAGTTATTACAAATGGGGCAAAATTGCCCTGAAAATGACCTCTGAACTTCTGAACGCTAACGATGAACATTGAACATGTTCATGAAACTGGTGGCTCACAAGAAATTCAGCTATTGCACAAAATAGCTATTAACAGCTTCCAAAGGCTTCCTCGAAACTAGCACCCAACTAGAAGATGTCCATAACAAAATATATGGGATCCTCTCCAAAGCAAAAGCTTCAACGATAAAATATCCACAAAACTACCCTTCAAAGGAACATATGCCAATGCCCTAAGCCAAATGCTAGTCTCTAAAAGACAAAGCCCATATTCCATGAACGATGGGTCAAATGCCAATAAACATAAACCAAGGTAAGGTTTTTTCCCATGTTTTTCTAATTGATCCACCAAATTCTGCCATAAAGTAACAAAAAACGTATCAACCATCCCTAACAAGAGATCACTAGCTCCAATGGCCAACAAATAATGGTGCGACCCATTATAGACTTCGTCAAATTTGTTATACTGCTGAGTCAAAGTTTTTTAAACCAAGGGTTGGCCCACCTTCACATCAAAGCGTGAGCCCATTCACAAATATCGTGACAAGGATCAATGACAGTGATACGAGTTATTATCCGATGCCATCCAAGGGAAATCGACGCTAGAGATAGGCCTGGAATCGAAACCAAGGATATTGGTGTTGGTTACTCTGTGGTTACCTTTGGTGTGTTTTTTTTCTTGAAGGATCCTCAGTGCCTATCTCTCTAGCAACCACTTTCGGATCTTCTAACGGGCAGAGAATCGAAGTGTACACCAGGAAGAGAGGTTACGCTTGGAAACTTCCATCTGATTGGCTGCCGGAATGTCCACGGAATGAATTGATTGCAGGCTCATGGACGCACGTACTGCTTAGAGCACACCCCATGGGGAAACCATCTGCAAATTGATTCTTCCTGTGTTGGTATTTTTTGTTACAGCATCGTAGGGCCAGACCTGTAGCTGGGAACTCATATGTCCACTCTCTTCCCCATGCTGATGCTCTCATCTTTTGATCCAGGTTTATCATCGTTGCAGATACTATCACTAAAAGCCATAGTAGCAGCAACACTGCCTAATCCTTCATCAACAAATTATATTCCAATTGGCAGAGACTCTTATCAATTGCAATGGTAGGAGCAACAACCTTGCAGAAGCTTTCATCAACCTTTTGAAACTCAGTGCAAGATCGTAAATGGATGGGCACACCAAGAGAATTTGAAAGGAACTCGAGCAGTTTGTTCATTGTCCAAAACATAGCACCAACAAATATATATACAAACTCATAAAGGAGAAGAGGCGCTGAGATCTGTTCATGAAACTGTACAGCTGTGGCCTATCTGCCCCAGTGAAATCATCTCTTCTGTAGGCGAATCAGAGTGAGGGAACAAATACTACTTGCACCTACCCTCTCAAGCATTAAGAGTACGTCATCCAATTATATGATAGTGGCTGATATGTGGTCAGAACCATGCACGCTGCTGTTTTATGACTGCTGGTCAGCTGACGGTGACTGTTAGGCTGCCCAGGACAGCTGTTGTATGCCCAGAACCGCCCTAGAACTGCCCAGATCTCATGGTGGGCACACCCATACAAAATGGGGGTAACAGGTGGTATACATAACACTTTTGGTAGAAATCTTAAAATGCATATCGGATTTAATACAATGATTATTCTCACCCAGTGAATGGGTACAAGACCCTCTAAATTGTTGAATGTCAAGGTAACCACGAGGGGAAAAATGGCTGATAGTAAATGGGAATTAGTTCGTATAGGCTGAGGTGTGAGATGGTTATGTAGGTTAGGCCAAAGATGGCCTAGAAGTACAGAACTTCCCTAGTCTATAAAAATGCCAATGTCAGAACAGAGGAAAACCTAGGTATAGAATTCGGAGGTTCAGAAACATATATGTTTAGATTTGAACCTTCAGAAGGAGAATGTGTTTATTAAGGATCCTGCATTCTGAATGGATGGTTATTTCCTATGGATGTGCAGCATAGAACAGCAGTTTTAGAAAGGAATCTTCCCTGACCTAGCAGGTATCACCTTACTTTAAGATTTCTTTACCTCTTTTCAGACACGAGCAGGTGCATCATAAATCTTTAAGTTCTCCATCTTTCTGTTCAGTTTTGGATTTGATTACCATTCGTTTTGCTTACAAGCAAGCTAACTTAAAATCAGGCTTGGGTATCAAAATGCATTTTGTCATCACAACCTCTTGGTCTTTCTGAATATAGGATCAGCATATTCTCTTAAACCATGTTATTTGTATGCATTGATGTTCTAGAATAAATTTGAAGGTGAGCTCAAGTAAAGAACATTTATTTTGGGGTAGAGTGGTAGAGTTGAAGATGATTAGCAAATAGAGAACACAGGAATTGAAAGCCAAAATTCCTTGGTCTTGATGATACATTTAAATTACATAATTTCAAATACCAATACATGGCAACTATGTTTGTGGAAACACTGCCATCATGGGCCATAGCTTTCTTCTTTGATTTTCTGAAGCAAATAACATGATTTAAATTCCTTGCTAGGGCATTGAATTGGAGATTGTGCAAAATCTGCGGGATAAATGTTTTGAGCAGCAGCGCCCTATTTCTTTAGCTCTTCAGGCTTTTCCAAGCAACTTACAGCCACAGCTTGATCAATACATGAGCACAAGGTATGTTTCTAAGACTCTTTTTCGCTGCTTTAGACTGGAATATATTGTTCTCAAAAGTTGTCAACAAAGAGGGGAATTATTTATATGTCTCTTGGATAGAAGAAACTGTGGCTTAGCTCTATTGTTCATATTTGTAATCTGTGATCAAGTACCATTGACAATATGAGTCTGGTGATACTGCAGGTAGATATGATAGCCAATATATGTAGGTACTTGTATGTGCAGTTTTTGGAGATCAAAATAAGAATTGTTAACTATAGTTCTCTTACATTCTCTCCCTCCTAAAATATCAGTGCCACCCTTCTGATTATTAAAGGAAGACTAGAATTTGTCTAAGTTTAGCTGCTTCTATGGTTCTTGCAGGGCTGTATGCATCTGGAGAGTACCACCAGGAACTTCCAATGTTTGCGAGATTACTTTCAAACTACTGTTACTAATAGACTCACTATTATCAATGACTAGATGTCCTTGACATCCAAACTATATAAGCCTTGTAACTTATAACCTTTATATATTGAAATGGAATAGTGAAATTTGAATAATGGGAGATTTGAGTTCATTTTTCTTTTAAGATGGGCATTTAACAATATTTAGATTCACTTTGAAAGTGCGTATTTGGGGTTCAAGTTGTAGGATGAGTCTGTCTGAGATTTCTTTCCTTGTCTTTATTGCATTTAAAATTTGTCTTGTCCCATTGAATGGCATGAGCTGGCCTTGACTAGCTTGTTGACTCTGGCACACAGCGTCAGGGAGCCTTAAATGGATTTCCCTCCTATTGATTCGTCTCTTGTTGCAGTTGGTAGTGGAAATTGTGTCTTTGGTAACAGTGATGATACTGCCCAAAGCACGAGGAGATTCATTGACAAGGTCTACCGTGACATAATTTTGACATTGAGGAAACTCTTGTTGATATTACTATTTCGGAATATGAAAATGTCTGTTTTGCATCTAAAGAAAATATCATGTTGGATACTTTGTGGGAAGGGTTCCTCTTGAATTTGTCATTAGGGGCTGGTTTAAAGAGGTTTCGGAACCTCATGGGTGGCATTGCTTCCACATTAGGAGTCTGACGAAAGGCTCCTTCTTGTTTCAATTCACCGAGAAAGCTCACATCCATGAAATCATCACACTAGGTCCTTAGGTATGCAAGGATACTGTTATCACATATATAGTAGCCGGGCTACCATACACTATTTTTCAGATTCCAGTACACTTTTCATCCAGTTCCCTTACATTGAGATGCTGAGATGAGCATCTATTATGGATCATGATTATTATATGGACAATAGTTTTATTCCCCATGCCATGACTGAGTTTCAGGACACTCAGAGAGATGACCGATGTAGCCATTTAGCCATTTATACATAGCATTCAGTATTGCCCAGAGTTACAGCAGCAGTTTCAGAGGACAAATGATGGTTCAGATATTGTGCATTCAGGTATATGAATCAGTAGGTATATTTTGGTGTTGTGGTTATATTGCTTTTATATTCATTCTTGTAGCATGTCTTAGCATTTAGTATCATGATCTGGCGATCATATAGATATGTGGACTTGGTTGTACTTTTATATATATTATATTGTCCCCACTCAGACTTAGAAGTTCACTACCCATACTCATTGGTTTAACCCTCCCTAGGGAGAATAGAGGTGATCATTCCACCATACTTTGGCTTGCTAGTGTTGGTCTCATTATTCACTGCCTTCATCCATCCATTACCTACCCAGTTTGTCTATTACCCAGACTTACTACTTGACTAGTGGCATGGAGGACCTTCCCCCACTTTAGCCTCTGTGTTGGATAAGCTTCCCTGTTTCTTGTGTCTCGGCTCTGAGTTGGCGACAGAACTTACCTATGGTGAGTTGGATTGTAGTCCTAAATCATTTTGGTCGGTTGTCCCAATGTTTGGCACTGGTACGAACTCCCCCTAGTCACTTAAGATGTGTTGGCTAAAACTGAAAGCTCATGTACTACTTATGGAAACTTATGTAAATTCGTCCATGAAACTGTAAACTCTAGAATGTGTTTATCAACACACGTGAGTAAAGGGCAAGAGCAATGAAATAATTACGTCTTGCTATAATTGTTACTTGAATGAATTGTAGAGCATTGCATTAACCTTTGACACTTGCAGCAGTTTGATGACACCTTGAGTTATATTTTGGTCATGTTGACTTGGTCAAACCTAGTTTGACCAAAAGTCAACCACAGGACATGAGGTGGCAGACCTCAGATGATACAGAGATATGATACATGGTCTGGTACAGGTCACCAGTTGGTTCTATGCAGTGGTTTTAGGCTTATGATGATGATTTGTGCTTTTCAACACTTTTACAGATTATTATTATTTGGTTTGCCGGATATGACGGATATTTATTTTTGATCATGTAGAGATCTATATGGTGTATGAGTACACATCTTACATGGATTTGGGCTCTTTGAGTCCATTGAGACAGTCTGTTTTCAGTTCCGGGCAGTTACAGTGATTTTTAGCCTCAATTGGCTATCCTAGTGCAGTTTTGGCCTATCAGAGGCCCTGTCAGAGCAGTGATGAGATTTGATGGTTTCACCTAGGGCCCTGTGCATGGAGGCGGTGGTCCAGCCACTTGATATTACCATATTACCCCCCTCCCAGAGAGCTTGGTGGCCTCACCTTGACAGCGTAGGCACTCCAGGAGGCAGTTTGGGCAGTTTCACACTTCCCAAGGCAGATTGGAAATGGTAAAAATGGCTACTGAGGGATTCGATTTGGGCTACTGAAGCAAGGGATTGGCATGGGATGATGTTTGATGATGAGAGTGATGTCCTCCACACCTCTAGCAGTTTCAGCTTACAGTGGGGCCTACACTCTTCACTCCGACATTTTTTATGGTTTTCTGGAGCCTCCTAAGGCTCATGACTTTTCCAGAGAGGCACGATTTGGTGCTTAGAGCATTATTTTATTGATATTGTGCCATGGGGATTGACCAAGGGTGTTAGAAATTACCCCTTGGATCCACCATGAGCTAGATCTTATATTTTATCATTGAGATTTGGTGGGACCCCCTCTCCTAGGGCGATTTGGTCCATTGATGTATTATTTTATTAGTGATCCATGTATTGTATTGTTGAGCTCATCTCAACCATTGATTAGATCATGTTGATCTTTTAATCTTAGCCATCCATTCAAAAAGTGGTTAGGGTTTTGGTATCTCTCCATCCTATTTAGAGGATAGAGCTTCTCATTATAAAGGGTCTTTGGCTCTTGGAATCTTGATAATAGAAAAACATTCTTGTGGAAATTCTTGGGTCTCCTTTGCATCTGGTGTTCTTAGATGGTGATTGGAAAGCCTATTGCATCCTAGCATTTGGAAATTTGTGGTAAGATCTATCTTTTTTTGGAAACTTTGTCTTGTCTACAGGAGGGCGACTTCAACTTGGGCGTTTTTGCAAGGCTTCTTCAACTCGCTCACTTGGCACTCGCTTGTATCAGGGGGTTATCATTAGTATCATTGTGATCTATGCTATCTTTCTGTTATTTCTCTTGTGGCATTAGTCTTATCTCTTGATTGCATCAAATCTGATATTGTTGACGTTTGTTGTGCAGGAGAGAGGGCGCATTAGCTTCCTTGGACTAAACTGATCTCATAGAAAACTACCTCAAAGCTTCTCAAATTGACCGGTTTTGCATAGATCAGCATCATCAAGGCATTTACAAGGTTATCCAGGTAAGATCCACAGGTTTGTTTACTATTTCTTGATCTCAATCCATTGGCACAAGCATTTAACTGTTAAAACCCTCATTTTACATTTTTTCAGATCTACTTGGATCTAGTAGGCTTTTGGGTAAGATATTGAAAACCCACCTCTATAGCATCCACGACAATTCGGATCTATAGTTTGGTGTGGATTGGCTTCCATTTGATCCCTTTCCCAAGGCACATTAGCCTCTCCAAGTGAGGTCGCACTCCTTGGTTGGGTGAGTTATGCTAGTTCTAAGACCTGGGTAGGTGAGATCCCACTTGATTTGAACTCTCCTCACTTGATAACCTACTCTTAGTGCTTCACCTTGTTGATTTTCACCTTGTGGGCCCCATTCCTCATTTTGAGGGTTGTGCCCCACTTGGGTCACTTGGTGATGCATTTTGAATCTCAGATCTACTGAGATCTAGCCATTGGACGAACTTGATCTTCAAAACCCACCTTGCTTTACACCTTGACAACCCTGATCTATAGTTTGGTGGACATCCAACTCCATTTGGCCCATTTTCCAAGGCACTGATCTTTCTCCAAGCCCTCACGACTTTCTTGGGTTGTTGGGTTTGCTTGTGGGTTGATCTTTGTTTAGTTGCTTGCACACTTAGATATTGTCATATCCATCTATCAAGCACAGCTAGAAAGCACTAACTGTCAGATCTCTGATTTGGGACACTTTCCCTGTTTTAAGGGTCACGTTTCCCAAGGCAGTTGATTTTGACCATTTGAAACTAGCTCTTAATCCTGGAATCATACTTAATTATAGAATCACTGTGTGTCATCTTTCCTTATCATATCATACCTTTCCTAAGCCTCCAAAATGGTCCCACTTCCTTAATTATAGGGTTCCATACCTGTCACCCTACGTACTTCATTAGATTGATTTGATTCGGTGATTGGGTTGATCTTTCCTATCGGGAGTAGATCTGGGTCTCCCCCTTGCTATCTTGGCTTTGATAGCTAAAGCGAAGAGTGCCTTGGTTGGCGTGACAACCATCCTCTTGGGAACTAAGGCTCTCTTGGTTCACCACTTTAGTTGTCTGTCCCCTCTACCATCCACCTTGGATCCATCTGTAGGGGCAACTGCAAGATTGGTGATAACAGATACATTGGTTGCATTCTCCCAGTGGGAAGAGGGTTTTTTCGCAAACGAGATTTCTCGACTTTCATGTCTTGTGTGGGCGGATTTATTTGCAGAGATCCTAGCTACAAAAATCACTCCCGCGTATTCACTATGTTTAAACAAATATTGTTTTAGACAAAAGCCTTAAAATTGACCCCTGAATCGAAAGGGGGTGCTATCAATAGCACCCTCTTTCTTTTGGGTTAACATTTTAGAACTTGTTCAAAAATTAAAAAATAAAAGCAGTATTTGGAGGGGGGCAATTCTCATAATCGATCTTCCCACCCCACTCCCCTAATATATATATATAAAACAACAAAATTATAAATTAAAAAAACAAACTAACAATTATATATATATATATATATTAAAAAACACAAATTATTAGAAAAAATTAAAAAACACAATTCAAAAAATAAAAATAAAAATAAAAAACAAATTATTTAAAAAAACAAAAAAACAAAACAAAATAAGAAATAAATATTTTTTTTTGATAGGGGGTGGTAAATCACCCCCTTGCCCCATCTCCCTTCACCTCTCCTCCCTTGTCTACCCCTTCCCACTTGCATCCCACTACATGTGTTGCTACAAGCGATGCCCTGTAGCACATGTTCTCGATACAGATAGACATAAGTTGGAAGCTAAGAGTAAGAAATGCATATTTATTGGGTATAGCATGGAATCAAATGCATACAAGCTATACGATCCAATAAATAGAAAAGGTTGTTATGAATAGAGATGTCATTTTTGATGAAAGACGTCCACATGTGCATGCATCATAATGGAAAGGTGCAATTTTGCAAGGTGACAATGATGACCTTGAATTCAAAGCTCCTATTACATATAGGCGATCTTGAAGAGAAGAGGCCAACGAAGAGGATGGAGAAAAAATAGAGTTGGAATTGGAAGGACAAGATGGCAATCCGTCTCAGAAAGATGGTAGTCAGTCTTAGAAAAGGCCAAAATGCTTCTATCGAACTCCTCAAGATGCCAAGCTAGATGAGATGCAACAAGTTGAGAGGAGAACAAGGTCCAAATCCCCACCACAAGTAAATCTTGCTTTAATGAGTGAAGTTGTGCAATCTTCTGATCCAGTTTCTCTTAATGAAGCAATTCGAAAACAAGAATGGAAAGATGCCATGCAAGTAGAGTATAATGCATTAATGAAAAACAACACATGGAAATTAGTTGATTTACCGACAAATAAGAAACCGATAGGCTGCAAATGGGTATATTACACTAAGTTTAAGTCAAATGGATCTATTGATAAATACAAAGCCAAGTTAGTTGCAAAAGGATATGCACAATAGGAAGGTATAGACTATGAGGAAACATTTGCTCCCACTGAAAATTAATCACAATCAGAATGTTGTTAGAACTTGTAGCATAGTTTTGATGGCAGGTACACCGGATGAATGTCAAAAGTGCATTCTTGAATGAAGATTTGCAAGAAGAAGTGTATATGGTGTAGCCTGAAGGATTTGCAGTTGAAGGTAAAGAAAGATTGGTTTGTAAGTTAGTAAAAGATTTGTATGGATTAAAACAAGCCCCTCGAGCATGGTATGAAAAGATTAAAATGTATCTGTTATCACATATATAGTAGCCGGGCTACCATATTCTATTTTCAGATTCCAATACACTTTTCAGCCAGTTCCCTTACATTTGAGATGCTGAGATGAGCATCTACATTGGATCACTATTTGATTATGGACAACAGTATATTCCCATGCCATGACTGAGTCTCAGGAAACTCAAATTTGATGACTGATGTAGCCATTTAGCCATTTACAGAGCAGTTGATATCGCCCAGAGTTGCAGCAGCAGGTTCTTAGTGGACAGATGATGGTTCAGATTGTTTTGCACAGGTATATGACCCAGCATGTATTTTCTTGTGTTATGGTTATTATTGCTTTTATACTCATTCTTGTGGCATGTCTTAGCATTTAGTATCATGATCTGGCGGTCATATAGATATATGGACCTGGTTGTATTATTTATCTATATATTGTCCTCACTTAGACTTAGAAGTTCTTGACCTATACTCATTGGTTTTACCCTCCTTATGGAGAATATAGGTGATCATTCCCACCATCTTTTGGCTTGCTATTGTCGGTTTCATTATTCACTTTCTCCACCCATCCATTACCTTCCAGTTGGTTGATTATCCCGACTTACTACTTGACTAGTGGCATGGAGGACCTTCCCCCACTATAGCCTCTTTGTTGGATGAGCTTCCCTGTTTTATTGTGTCTCGGCTTTGAGTTGCCTAAGTTGTGTTAGCTATGTTGTCTGCCGAGATGCACACCAGCAATAGAAATCTTTCGAAAGTTGTCTCCTCACTACAAGTGGGGAGAAGTGTGGCCTTGGGGGCAAGCAATGAGTCAGGTACTGTCACCTGAATCTTGGCTCCTCCATTTAGGCAAACTCCTAACGAAGCCAAGGGGGGTTGTCCCTAACAAAGAGTTTTCTATGGCTCTTGTGTTTTAAATGTTTTTATGATGATGGTGATGCGGATGGGTGTTGTTTAGGAGTTTTTTAAGATGATCAAAGATTTACAATATCACTTAAGTATTCAAAAATAACAATTGCAAGATGTTTTGAAGTACACAACCACTTGAAGAATTAAATACAAGACACTCACAACAATATAGATGCTCCAGATAGATAATAAGCAAATGAAATTTGATGACAAGGACCAGTGCCTTATGGAGTCAAAAAGTAGTCTTGAGTGTTTGGGTTGCTTGATACAAGAGTTCAAATGTGAGTGAGATCATTTTGCAAAAGTTCTTGGTTTATTTTATTGTAAATTTTAATGATGATCTTGTTTTAGGTGTCTATGGAAATCTAATCGGAAGAAGTACTCTAGGTGGCCCCGTTCAAGGACATGACGGACCGGCCTGGCTCACAAGCTAGGTGTTCAGAGAATTTAACCAACAAGTGTCCAGGTTGGGTTGCCCGGAGCCCTCACTAGGAGTTCCCCACTTTTGAGAACTTACCGAATCAACGTCGGTTTGTTGGTTATGGGTGAAAATTTTATTATGGTTTGAATCTTGCAAGATTAGGCAACCAACACCGTTTCCAAGTATTCCAACCCCTTTCAAGGTTGGCCAGAGCATATGTGGCGTGGAGAAACGAGTAAATTCAAATTTTATTATGGGGAAGATGAGTTGCGAATTTTAGTTAGAGCACAAAGAAACCTCTCCGACAGAGAGTGCTCTTGACTTGTCTTATGACAGAGGTTCAAGAGGCTTAACTAATCTACATGCAAATGCAATGCCACAATGCTCTCCGATAGAGAGTGCTCTTGACTTGTCTTATGACAGGTTCAAAAGACTTTGGTTCCTTTTAATGATTGACAAATTATAAATAAGGAAACACAATAATAGCTCAAATATTGATGCAAAATGATTCTAGCAATTAGTGTTCTAATGCACGAAAGTAAACTAAACTAAGCAAGTGAGTTCTACAAGCAAAACTGAAAGCTAAACTAGCAATCTAGTATTCTAAAACAAAAATGAAACTAATCTAACAAAAATAAATCCTAAGCTAAAAATTAATCCAAACAAGGAACACTACAAACTTCCCCAAATGGGGGAAGTTGGATGTGGGGACTTAAAAACCCCGTTCAAACTTTATTGGGCAAGTACAAATGCCTTTGGGATTTAAACCCTTGAAAGGACTTTGAGAAAAAGAACTAAGTAAAACGAAGAAACTCTTATGAGATTTTACAAAGGAAAATGATTTGGTTCAAATGGTCTTCTTGGTTTAATCCTCTCCTTGGTTTTAGATCCACTTGTTCTTCTCTTGATTCTTCTTGCTTCTTGTTTGAGTCTTATTGGTTCTTTTCTTCTTTGCAAGCACCTACAACACAAACAACCAACTCATGCACCCATTAGCATTAACAAAAAAAATAAAATAAATCTGAGATCTAAACTAGATGCAAGCTAGAAATTTGAAATACAATGCAAGTCTAACATTTAAAATGAGATCTAAAGTGGAAAGTAAACTAACAATGAACTAGATGCAAGCTAAACAAGATGAGATCTACCTTAATACACTTTTCTTTCTCAAAGCTTTTTGTGAGTTTTTTAAAGGAAAATCAAGCAAGAAGGGAAAAACGAATGGAAGGGAGGAAAGGGACGAGAACAAGAAAAGGAGGGAGAAGCAAGGGAAAGAAGATAAAAAAACGAAGCTAGGAGAGGGGGACTTGAAAGGAAAACGAGAGGATGAAAGGAGAGAAGACCTAGGGTAGGACAAGAGCAAAGAGATGGGAAGAAAGCTTAGGGGAAAACAAAGCTAGGATAGAGGATAGGCTAAGGAGAAGATGAGAAGAAGAGGAAGTTAGAAGGGTGAAGGAGACGAGACTAGGGAGGAAGTTTTGGGCTACAATGAAGGTAAGGCGAGAGGAGAGAAGACCTAGGACGAGAGCTAGAAGAAGACAAAAATCAAGACAAGCCACAAACAAAGGCAAGCTTGACAAGGTTTCTATGCTTGGAGAAGAGGTAGAACAAGTAACCAGTAACTGAAAATAAAGTTTTTTGTTGTTGATGGATGAGGCAAGAAGGCCTTGTGTTTCTCGATTCTTTGAAGTAGAAGCTTTCTTTGGGAACCTGGAAGATGAATGTGTTAGTCAAAAAGAGCTCTTGCTTGATGGATGAGAAGAGACAAATCTTTCCTCCACCTGAAAGTGTACTTGAAAACCACAACACTCAAAGGAAAACAATAGATCAAATAATAACGTGCTAGATTGTTAGTCTTCCTATCAATGATCATATAATTAAAAGCTAAGAGAGTCGAGTTAAGAAAGGTATCACCTCACACAAAATGAAATTGACACACAAAGAACTCCAACATGGACCTCCAAAGTCTGCCACTTTATTCAATCTTAAACAAATAATACAAAAATTCTCTAGAGTTTCTTTGCACAAATCTCCATGAAGAATGAGGGGGCAAAGCACTCCCTTTATACAAAAACTAAGAACACACTACCCTAATTCGAATTGGCATCAAGAGGGAGCCAATGACACATGACATGAAGTTGAATTACAATCACAATCCAATCACAATCAAGTTTGGTGTCACCATCTCATAGCTAACTTGTAGTAGAAGTAATGAAGAGTGGGGAGGTGGCCTCCACCTTGGCAAGGCGCCCCCCACTCCAACTTTGGAAGCTCCTCCATGCTAATGCGTGAATGCCAAGTGTAATACGTGAGCCATCAAGGAAGATGCGTGAGCTAGCATGGGAGATCAAGTCTTTAGTTGTAGTAATGGTAACTCGAGTCTACAAAGAGAGCCAAGTTATGAAGTGGCCACAAATCTAGGGAGGTGCCCACAATATAATCAATGCACTATCAACAACCCATTTATTGCTTGCCAACTCAACAAATCGTGATCTTTTGTGAAGGAGGGCGAATTCTCTTGGATGGATTGACTTCTGACGACTGGAGAGCTCACTGAATCCTTCTGGAGTTGATTGGAACCTTCATTAATGTCTTGTGCCATGTCATTTAGCCTCTTTATTTATTCAATTTGGTTTATTTTGGAGAGATTTGGATTATCTCCAAAATATTCATTTTTAATATTTTTAATTAATAATTTCTCTTTTATTGATTTTTTGAGAAATTATTAATTATCAGGCTGAATGACTATCCGAAACTTAGGATAAGTGGGTTTGGGGTTCAAGTGTGATTTTTGGCTTAGGAATTAAGCCTCCAATCTCTGAAATCCACCCCCAAACGACTGACATATTACAAAATTGATTTTTCCAATTAAATATTTGGAAAAATAATAATAAAAAATAAAACTCATCCAACGCGTCCGGTAAAATTTTTTCGAACATTGTTTTTAATGGACGAGGGACCTAGGAAATGACCATCTAAGACATACATGGTGTCTAGTAGGTTCATATAGATCAGTTGGACTCTAATAACCCCCCATGGCTCAAATTTCAAAATCGGGCATTCCAGCTTTGAAGGAAGCGGGAGAAAACCTCGTCGATTATTACTCGGCCATAGGCAAAGCATAATTGACAAGGGCAAAAAACTCCCTGGAATGCCTTAGTTGATAGTCAAGTCATGGTGAACCGAGCCACTCAAAGCCCTACTAGCACACTTATTACAAACCCTGTGGGGCCATGGTCATTTCAATTGAAAATAAAACTGGCTAGCCAAAGTTGGCTAATTATTACAAACTAAACCCCTGATACTCTGGAAGTGAACATTGATCATGTTCTAACACTGGCGGCTCAATGGAGGTTCAACTATTGTACAATATAGTTGGCAACAGGCTAAACCTGAAACAGATAGTGCTACCATCAGTACAATGTATATGGAAATAAAATGTATGTCTTATGAAAGCCCATTCATGTAACCAGTAACAAGTGTTTCTGAACACACATGAATGCAAGGCAAGCCTAATGAAATTGGCTTTGAAATGTAAATGTGGAATGTGAAATGTAAATCTATGGAATCGTGTTTCTAAACACACATAGATCATAAAGCCTAATAAATGTAAATGCATGTAACAAGTGTTTTTGAACACACGTGGATCAAGGCTATGGAAACTCAAAGGCCCAAAAAGCAATGGTTCTTAAATGTTATATCTAAACAATTGCTGGCCTCACTTGTATTGATTTATCCCTCACTAGCTTGCGAGTTATCATGTGAGATGGAGCTAGGGACAACTCGAGTTATGTCCCCTAGAGTCTCAAGTTACGGTTTTCCAGGCACCTAGTCATGGCGGCTCTAGAAAAGATCCTCACGGAGCTGTATCGGCTTGGATGTGAGTTGTAGGCATCTGTCAAGGTAAATAAGCACTTCTGAAGTAACTTACCCATTTGTGAGACACGACCATCCCCTGTGTTATTGCTTGTCCAGCATATGCTAGAGTGTGCATCCCCTTTCCATATCCAAAGTGTCACAGTGTCAAGTTAGTAGTCATCCTTTAGCCTAACCCATTCAGTTTCAGCCTTCACCCTTCATTAGCAAATTGGTCACAACTATGAAGTGAGTATGGTCTTGAAAGTCTGGTTTGAGTCATAATAAATATTGAAAACACTTTATAATTGGTTATTAGATCGCCAGAGAATGATTACTATTTGTTATAATTATCACTTGAATGATTTGTAAAGCATGTCTTAACCTCTAACACTTGCAGCAGTTTGATGTTAACCAGGGTCATATTATTGGTCATGTTGACTTGGTCAAACCAAGTTTGAGCAAAGTGAACTACAGGACATGAGGTGGATAGACCTCGGATGATGCAGATTGATGATATGTGGTCTATTATAGGTCACCAGATGGTTCCATGCAATGGTTACAGGTTTATGATGATGATTTGTGATTTTCAGCATATTTGATCATTTACAGATTATTATTATTTTTTCTGTCTGGATATATTGGAGATTTTATATGATCATGCAGAGATCCATAGGGTGTATGAGTACACACCTTAGATAGATTTGGGCTCTCTGAGTCCAATGAGATAGTTGGTCTTCAGTTTCGGGCAGTTACAGTGATGATTTTCCTCAGTTTACCATTTTGGTGCAGTTTTGCCATATTAAATGGCCTGTCAGAGCAGAGAGATGATATGATTGGCTTGCCTATGGCGCTACAGAGGGAGCATAGAGTATAGCCACTCGTTTTTACTATATTGTTTTTTTCCCAGACACATTGGTGCAGTCAGATTGGCCCCCAGGTGAGCAGACAGAGAGTTACAGGCATTTTGTTTCTTGCCAGAGGATTTACAGAGGATTAAAAATGGTTAAATTGGCTACTGAGGAATTCGATTTGGGCTACTTAGGCAATGAAATGGCATGGGATGAGTTTTGATGATGAGTGTGATGTCTTCCACCCCTTCTCCAGCAGTTTCAGCATTCAGTGGGGCCCACACCCATTTCTCCAGCACTTTTTTATGGTTTTCTGGAGCCTTTGGAGGCTCACAACTTTCGTAGAGAGGCACGGTTTGGTGCTAGGACTTTTCATTTGATGATATTGTGCCATGGGGACACACTAGAGGTGTTAGACATTACCCCCTAGACCCACCATGAGCTTTATTCATGTTTATTTTATTACTTTGAGTGGGACCCCCTCTCCTAGGGGCGTTTTTGTCCATTGACAAGTTATATTTTTATATTGATCCATGTACTTTATGTTGAGCTCATCTCAACTGTAGATTGGAACATTATGATCTTTTAATCTTAGCCATCCATTCAAAAGGTGGTTAGGGTTTTGGTATCTCTCCATCCTATTTAAAGGAGAGAGCTTCTCATTGTAAAGGGTCTTTGGCTCTTGGAATCTTGATAATAGAAAAACTTCTTGTGGATATTTTTGGGTCTCCTTTGCATCTGATATTCTTCGATGGTGATTGGAAAGTCTATTGCATCCTAGCATTTGAGTGTTTGTGGTGATATCTATATTTTCGTGTAAACTTTGTCTTGTCTACAGGAGGGCGATTTCACTTGGGCGTTTTTGCAGGGCTTACTCAACTTGCTTGCTTGGCATCGCTTGTATCAGGGGGTTATCATTAGTATCATTGTGATGTATGGTTTCATCTTGTTATTTCTCTTGTAGCATTTGTCTATTTCTCTTGATGCATCAAATCTGATATTGTTGACGTTTGTTGTGTAGGAGAGAGGGCGCATTGGCTTCCTTGGGCAAATCGATTTGCATAGAATACTCATCCAAATCTTCTCAAATTGATCGAGAAGGCATAGATCATCATCATCAAGGTATCTACAAGGATTTCCAGGTAAGATCCACAAGTTTGTTCTCCATTTCTTGGTTCCAATCCATTGGCATCATTATTATACTGTCAAAACCCTCATTATTTTATTTCAGAAAATTCCATGGATCAAACCCCTTGATCAATTGGCAAACCATTTTTGGGTATTTTAGCTTGGACCAAACCCAAAGTGGGTTCTCCTAGGCGTCAAGGTTGGAGGACTCCACAAGGCCCAAATCCCAAGGCACTAATCTCCTAAACCTAGCGCACTTTCCCAATTAGCCAATTTTCTTGTGGTTTGATGTTGTCTCTGAGGCTTGTGTGTTTTGATACTGTCATACCTTCCATCAAGTCTATCCAAAGGTACTAGATAGCCCCAATCCTGTTCTTAACCTCCCTGCATTGGACACGGTTCCCAAGGCAGTGGATATTTTCATCATTTGCTGGTACCTTGATTCTGGATCTGTTAATTCATCTCATAAGTCACTTGTATTTCCACATTGGATCAATTTCATACTTCATAAGCCTCTTGATCCAACCCATACTTCACCTTGTGACTTCATCTATAGATCTAGGGTTTACTTCACCTTACACCTTACGTATTTCACTGTGTTTGATTTGATTTGGTGTCTTGGTCTAATCTCTCCTGTTGGGAGTAGGTCTGGGTCTCCCCCATTGTTGTCTTGGGCTAAGACAACATCCAGTGAAGATTGCCTCGATTGGTGTGACAACCATCCATTTGGGAGTCGAGGCTATCTTGGTTCACCTCTTCGGTTGCCCATCCCCTCTACCATCCTTACGGATCCACCTTATAGGGGCAACTACAAGTTTGGTGATAACAGTATCTCAATTCAAGAGTTTTCAATAGAAGTGATTCTAATCCTAATTTTCATATCAAAGGAAAAGGTGAAGACATTATCATTATGGTGGTATATGTAGATGGCTTAATTCTTACAAGTAGTAGTAATGACTTGATTCAAGACGAAAAAGATAGTCTTTGCAAATCATTTGATATGACTGACTTGGAGTTATTACATCACTGTTTGGGTATTGATGTTTGACAATGACCAAACAAAATTTTAATCTCACATGCAAACCATGCTTCATAATTGTTAAACAAATTTAGAATGGAAGATTGTAATCCTAGCAAAACTCCAATGGAGGCAAACTTGAAGCTTTCAAAGGATGACAACTCTGAGGTGGTTATTGAATTGCTTTATTGTCAACTTCTAGGAGGAATAATTTATCTTACCACAAGTAGACCAGACATAACTTTTGTAGTTGGTATATTATCGAGACTTTTAAATTGTCCCAAGGAGACACATTGGAATGCAACAAAAAGAGTACTTAGGTATATCAAGGGTACTTTACACTTTGGTATTGTATTTGAGAACACTGGTAAGTTCATGTTGAAAGGTATTGTTGAACCTTGGCAATGGCATTATTTCATGGGTGAGTAAAAAGCAATCTTCGGTAGCTCTTTCAACAACATAAGCATAATGCAAAACAGCCATTGGAGCAACATGTGAAGCAGTGCGGTTATGTAGAATCCTTTGTGACTTGCAGCTTCCACAAATGCAACCAACAATTTTACTGTGTGACAACCAAAGTGCCATCAAGATGATCAAGAATCCAATTTTTCATTCGAAAACTAAACATGTCGAAATTTAGGATCACTATATCAGAGAACAATTGCAAAACAAAGAGATCGAACTGATTTACTGCAGGTCTCAAGATCAAGTGGCAAATATCTTCACCAAAGCACTCAACAAAGATAAATTTGAAAAATTTCGAGAGATGTTAGGAGTTATGGAAAATGACATAAACATTAAGAGGAGGTTTTATATATTCTAATGTTTATGTAATGTTACTTTGTATAATAAAGTAATAATGAGTAATAATGTCATAAAGTGAAATAAGTCATACATGATAATAAAGTGAAATAAGTCTTATGTTTAATGCAATTATGAGATTAGGTGAAGTCAGGTAAATTAGGTATGCTGTTCCTAAACAGGAATAACGGAACTTGCTACGCATATATACAACACCACTTTATGTAACTTGTGTTAAGTTTTAATCAAATTCACAACAATAGCATAAACAGGATCAATGAAAGAAACACAATCACAAGATAGACACAAATTTATCCTGGGAAACCCTCATGGGGTAGAAAACCCAGCAAAACTTCCTCAATATAGATGAGCAAAAGTACAAAGACAAAATCCCCAAAGCAAGAGCTCCTTCTCCTTCACAGATATCTCTCTCTCTCTCCCATGCGCAATCCACAAGTGAGTGTGTGTGTCCAAATGAGGAGCACAACACTTCTATTTATACTTTATCTTTCACTTGATATTTTCCATAACTAGGTCGACCCCTAACTAATTGACCTAATGTTGACTGGGCCAACTTCTCTAGGGGACTTAAACACCCCATTACATAATGACTCAAGGGGATCTATTGCCCCGACTTACAAGAGAGGATTTACCTCAATGACTTTACATAATCAAATACAATAATGACATCTCGACGGAGGAATAAAACATCTCCGAATAAATTACAAATGATAAAATACAAATAGAATATTCTTCGAAGTTACAATATTTCAACACTCCCCCTTAACAAGAAGGGTATTCTACTGACAACAACAACATCAACTGAAGGAGCAACGAGAGAGAGCATCATCAACAACATCAAGGTGATACATCTATAAATCATTGGATGTTTTCTTCAACAGCATCAGCAACTGGAACAGTTACTACAACATCTTCAGTACAGGAGCATCATCTTCTACAACACCGAGTTTTCATCTTTGATCTTCATCTTCTGCAGCACTCGATCGCTCGATCGTCTACAACAACACTTGATCTCTCGATCAACAACATCATCTTGATCTCTCGATCAACAACAACATCAATATAACTTGCAACACACATGATCCAATTACGGGATGATCAATCCCTCTCACTTTAGGACATAAGTCCAAGGATGATGCAATCCAACCACAGTGCCAGTCCTTTTTCATACTGGATGTGACCTAGATCAAATCTAGGGTTTACCACCACTGTGCCAGTCCTTTTTCATACTGGATGTGACCTAGATCAAATCTAGGGTTTACAACCACAGTGCCAGTCCTTTTTCATATTGGATGTGACCTAGATCAAATCTAGGGTTTACAACCACAGTGCCAGTCCTTTTTCATACTGGATGTGACTGTTATCACGCAACTCGTAGTTGTCCCTAAAGGTATCCCATCCAGGATGGTAGAGGAGACAGACAACTAAAGAGGTGACCCATGAGATGCCACGGTTCCCAATGCAAGCCGAGAGTCACGATAACCGATGCACTCTTCACTTTAGATCAAGACTAATCAAGATCAAGGGGGAGACACTAGCCAATCAATGAAGATTAGCTAACCCAAAGGTTCCTAGGGAAACGTGTAAATTGAGTTATGAAAACCAATGAGTGAGTTAGATTAAGTGGACCTGTTATCACCTAAACTGTAGTTACCCCTATGGATGGATCCAGTCATGGATGGCAATAGGGAAGGGCAACTTGAAAGGTGCAACCACGATCACCTCGACCTCCAATATGTATGGTTGTCACGCCAGTCGAGGCAACCTTCGCTTTATGTTATCTAGCCCAGACAACAAAGGGGGAGACCTGATCTACTCCCGACAGGAGAGATCAAAACCAAGACACCAAATCAAGGTATTTCTAAGTGAAGTTAGGTGTATGGTTTATCCTAGACCTAAGGGTAAAGTCACAAGCCAAGTGAGGGGTTCAATAGGTATAGCTTTGGTTCATAGTTGATGTAATAGTGACTTACAATGTTTATAGTGAGATCTAGGGCTAGTGTACTAGTTCAATGTTGGAAAGTCCACTGCCTTGGGAACTGTGTCCAATGCAGGGAAGTTAAGGTTTGTATTGGGGCTAACTAGTACGGATGACAAGCTTGACCATGATACATGATAGCATCAAGGGTTTAGTCCACCATGCATAGGTTAATCCACAAGTCAATCCAACAATCTAAGAAGGTTGAACTAACTTGGAGAGAAACCAGTGCCTTGGGAATTGGGAAGTGGAGTCAAAGTAGGTTTGACTTGTGGTTTAGGACTCCTAGTACTTGGGACAAGTGGGCAATGGATGTCTTGATGGATGAATGTATCTAGACCTAGGTTTGACTCAAGTGGACCACAATCCCTTAAAACAAGGAATGCAATCCCCAAGGCAAGATTTGACAGGATGACAGTCTAGACCTAGGTTTTGAATTATTCCGGTTCTGAATCTCCAAAAATCTCAAGTACCCAGTTCCTAGAAGTGAGTGAACTCACTTCTCCAAGGTGGTGCGACTTTGCCCAAGGAGGCTTAAAAGTGGGGTTAGGTGGGTCAAAACAAGTCGGATAGCATCCAAACTTTAGATCCGGGTAGATCGGTCAGGTAGGAGTACGGATCTGTATTTTCGTGGTAATCCAACGGTTAGATCTTAGTAGATCTGAGTTTAAGGGTTCCAAGTGGTCCAAAAAGGGGATTAAATCCCTTAAAATGTGGAATGGGGCCCACAAGGTGAATTTCAGAAAAGTGACAACCTGGGTGTATGTTATTTGATGTGTAGATGTCAAAACAAGTGGAATCTCAAACACCCATCACCTAGATCTAGGTCAACCGGCTCAATCAGTGAAGTGCGCCTTGCTTGGGAGAAGCCAAGTTGGTATGGGAGAGGGGTCAAACGGAAGCCAATCCTCACCAAACTATAGATCCGGGATGCCGTGGATGCTATAGAGGTGGGTTTTCAATATTATGCCCAATAACCCACTAGATCTAAGTAGATCTGAGAAAAAGTAAAAATGGGGTTTTGATTAATTAGGGTTTTAAGTGTTTTTGACAATTGGATAGATCATGGAGATAGAACTTACCTTGAGATCATACCTGAGTGATGTGATGAGATGCCTTGATGTTGAGGAAGATTCCCGCAGAGATCAAATGAGAGATTGTTGATTTTGCTTGCCGAAATGATGCCCTAGCCCACAAGTGCGCCTTCCTCTACCTGTCAAACCAAGGAATGAAAATTCAATCAGTAAGATCAAGTATGGAAGAAATACAAGAGAAATGCAAATAGTAACATGAAATAGAAGGTCCTGGGACAGTAATACTCCCTGTTACCAACGAAGAGCTCCAAAGAAGAAGTAGGGAGAGTCTTCCCCTACCAATACCTCCTCCTCCAAGCAAATCGGCCTCCACCTGTAGATGCAAAATCGTGGTACAAAATATATGGCAAACAAGATCTCCAATAACTCAGTGCAAAGGAAGAACCAACGAACGAACACCAAAAACATTCACCACAACACTGGAGATAGATGCAATAATAATTTTCTATTCCAATAATCCAGAGCCAAAAGTCCCTTTACAATGAGAGGCTCTCTCCTTTAAATAGGAAGGAGAGGCACCAAAACCCTAACCACTTTTTGAATGAGTGGCTAAGATTATAAGATACAAAAGTCTAATCAATGGTTGAGATGAGCTCAACAATATAATACATGGATCACACATAAAATATAACATAAGTGGACAAAATCGCCCTAGAAGAGGGGAATCCCACCAAATCATGATGATGAAATATCATAAGAGGCTTATGGTGGGTCCAAGGGGTAATTTTATCCCTCCTTGGTCAATCCCCATAGCACAATAACCAATAAATAATCATGAATGTACCAAATCGTGCCTCCATAGTGAAGTCGTGGTCCTCAAAAGACCTCAAAAATCCATAGAAAGTGCCATAAATGATGGATGCGGGCCCCGATGAAGCTGAAACTGCTGGAGGAGGTGTGGAAAGTCCCGATCTATCATCACTGATCATCCCATGCCATAACTTTGCCTCAGTAGCCCAAATCGATTTCCTCAATAGCCATTTCTACCAATCCTGAAATGCCTCGGGAAGCGTGAAACTGCCCCAAATAGCCTCCTGGAGTGCTGGCGCTGTCAAGGTGAGGGCACCAATGTGTCCGGAAGGGGGGTAATATGGTAAAAACAAGTGGCTGGACCACCCCCTCCATCATCAGCGCCCTAGGTCAACCGGATAAAAGTCATCTCTGCTCTGACAGGGCCTCCAACAGACCAAAACTGCACTGGGATAGCCTACTGAGGCTCAATCATCACTGTAAGTGCCCGGAACTGAAAACAAACTGTCCCATTGGACTCAGAAGGTCCAAATCTATCCAAGATGTGTACTCATACACCATATGAGTCTCTGCATGATCAAAATAAATATCCAATATACCGGAACAAGGCCAATAATAATGCTCTGTAAATGATCAAACACTGCTGTATCCCAAGAATCATCATCATAACCCTGTAGCTGCTGCATAGAATCATCATGTATGTGTATATAGACCATATATCATCTATCCATATCCTCATAAGGTCTAACATCTCATGTCCCATGGTCCTCCATGGTCAAACTAGGTCCAACCATGACCAAATATAACTCAGTCCATCATCCAAGGCTGCTGAAAAGTATCAAGGTTAATACATGCTTTACAATTTATTCAAATAGCAATTATAACACAGAGTAATCATGACTGGCGATCTAAATCTAAATGTATAGTGTCGTTAATTATTATTATTACTCAGATTAGACTTTCAGGATCATACTCACTTCATAGTTGTGATCAATTTGCTAGTGAAGGGTGAAGGCTAAATTAACTTGGCTAGGCTAAGGGATGACTTTACTGTCTTGACTTTGTGACACTTTGGCAAGGGAAAGGGAATACACCATAGTATATACTGAATGAGCAATAACACAAGGAATGGCGGTGTCTCACAAATGGATGAGTTGTTTAAAGAGGGTTTATTCACCTTCACAGATGCGCACAATCCATAATACAAATAAGGCCAGCAATTGTTTAGATATAGCATTTAAGTTCCATTGCTTTTTGGGCCTGAAGTTTCCATAGCCTTGATCTATGTGTGTTTACAAACACATTGCATAGATTTACATTTTTTCTTTAGGCTTTCTGCTGCAGGTGTGTTTTTAAGGCACTTGCTTACCTGAGCACTTCTAGGTGTGTCATGGACAGCTTGTTTACCTAGGTATTTATTTTCCACAAGATATAACATTTTATTTTTATTGCCATGTTCATTTGGCATGCCTCTCATTCATGTGTGTTTAGAAACACATTGCATGAATGGGCTTTTCATACAAGATATAGCATTTCATTTTCCAGATTTTGTATTGATGGCAGCACTAAAAGTTTCAGGTTTAGCCAACACAACTTTAGTGACTAGGGGGAATTCACAAGGAACTCCAACTCACCATAGGTAAGTTTTGTCACCAACTCAGAGCCGAGACACAATAAACGGGGAAGCTCATCCAATACAGAGGCTACAGTGGGGAAAGGTCCTCCATGTCACTAGTCAAGTAGTAAGTCAGGGTGATAATCTAAAAGGTAGGCCATGGATGGATGAAGACAATGAAATAATGGAGCCAACACTAGCAAGCCATGGTATGGTGGAATGATCACCTCTATTCTCCCTAAGGAGGGTATGTACCGATGAGTATGAATAGTGAACTTCTAAGTCTGAGTAGGGACAGTATAATATATATATAATAGATCAACCAGGTCCATATATCTATATGATCGCCAGATCATGACACTAAGTGCTAAGACATGCTATAAGAATAAGTATAAAAGCAATCTAACCATAACACCATGATATACCTGCTGAGTCATATACCTGCAAGCTCATCAACCTGTACCATCATCTGTCCTCTGAGACTGCTGCTGTAACTCTGGGCACTACTGTCTGCTCTGTACCAATGGTATAATGGCTACATCGGTCACCTCTCTGGGTGTCCTGAAACTCAGTCATGGCATGGGGAATGCAACTGCTGTCCACGATCTGATAGTGATCCAATATAGATGCTCATCTCAGCATCTCAAATGTAAGGGAACTGGCTGAATAATGTACTGGAATGAGAAAAATAATGTATGGTAGCCCGGCTACTATATATGTGATAACAGGACCCAAGAGTTTAAGTGTGGTTGAAGAGGCTTAGGAGGTGACAAGTGTTTCAACCAATGAATGACTAGGGCCACTTCTGAAGCTCAAATGGATAGATCTAGTACCATGAAAATACACAAGTGGGGCCCAGTCCTTAAGAAGTGGAAAATGGTCCAAATGGGGCCCACAAGGTTAAGTTAGGGGTGAGATGGCACTAAGGGGTATGCAATGATGTAGATCTATGGATCTAAGATGAATGAGGCAACACCCACATATGGGATCTAGCAAGAGGCCACTAACCCAAGGAGTGCGAATTGCCCGAGGGAGACTAGTGCCTTGAATTGAGGGGGCAAATGGAGTCCAAATTTCACCAAAATGTAGATCGAGGTAGTTTAGGCAATTATCAAGATGGGTTTGAAATGACATGCCCCAATATGAGCTAGATCTCCATAGATCTATGGTTGAAAATGCATCACCAAGTGACCCAAGTGGGGCTCAATCCCTCAAAATGAGGAATGGGGCCCACAAGGTGAAAATCAACAAGGTGAAGCACTAGGGGTAGGTTATCAAGGTAGATCTATGCAAAGCAAATGGGATCTCACCCACCCACAACTTTGAACTAGCCTCACTAGCCATCCTCAAGGAGTGCGACTTCCCTTGGAGAGGCTAATGTGCCTTGGGAAAAGGGTCAAATGGAAGCCAATCACCACCAAACTATATATCCGAATTGCCGTGGATGCTATAGAGGTGGGTTTTAAATGTTATCCCCAAAGCCAAGCTAGATCCAAGTAGATCTAGGAAAAAGTAAAAATGAGGGTTTTGATTTTAATGGTTTATGTGACCAATAGGGTGGAGAACAAGTGAAATAGATACGTACCTTGTAGATCTTACCTCAAAAGTTTGCGGCCTCTTAGCATATGGATGATTCTTGCCCTTAGTTACAATTCCAAGCTTGATCCAAGTGTCTTCAACCCAAATCGTCCAAGCCCTAGGAGGAGAGATGTACCATGCAACCTGTAAATCAAACTACAAAACGTTAGATTTGATCCACAAATCAATGAGATCTAAGCATGTCATGTCAAAGAAGAAATCAATAGACAAAACACAATTGAAAAACTCCCTCAAGATGAAGACGTCTTGCCCATGGGGGATGTGAGCAACCCCTACAATCTTCCCATCAAGCAATTCGCACAACTAGCTTCAATCAATTCGGCCTCCTTCAGTAGATGTCGATTTCACCTGTAAAGCAAAGAATGTCTAAAAGCAAGAGATGCAAGAACATATACAAGAGTAACCCAATCAAAGCCAAGAAGTAGATCTCCAAAATAATATTTTCATTCCAAGTTTTCCATAGCCCAAAGGTGTTCTACAATAGGAGGGTCTCCTCCTTATATAGGATAATAAAGACCAAAACCCTAAACCACAAAACCACTTTTTGAAATGAGTGGTTGAGATCAAAAGATCTAACATAATAATCAATGGTTGAGGTGCTCTTCCTGTCTGAGACACTTCCATCCCAATCTGCATCTGTATAACCATACAATCTATAGTCATGATCTCCAGCATAGTATAGAACAAAGTCTATCGTACCTTTCAGGTACCTCATCACATGCTTTGCAGCTACCAGGTGAACATGTCTAGGCTCAACTAGATACTGACTCAGGGTGTTCACAGCAAAGCATATATCTGGCCTGGTATTCGTCAGATACATCAACGACCCAATAATCTGTCTGAACTGAGTCACATCCACTAACTCTGACGATTCATCAGCTAACAACTTCAGGTTGGTATCCATTGGTGTGGCCATGGCTTTACATTCCAACATATCAAATCTTTTTAGGATTTCCACAACATACTTTCCCTAGTTGAGAAAGATTCCTTCTGGGCTCTGCTACACTTCTAGACCTAGAAAATAGTGCATCAATCCAAGGTCTTTCATCTCAAATTCTTCAGAGAGTTTTTTCTTACACTCTTCAATCTATTTCTCATTTCCTGTCAATAATAAATCATCCACATACAACAATAGTATGACAGGTTCATCATCCATGACCTTAAAGTAAAGGTTAGGGTTAGCTTTACTTTTGGTAAAGCCTAAGCTCGTCAGAAAGCTATCAATCCTTTCGTACCAAGCTCTAGGTGCTTGTTTCAATCCATACAGAGCCTTCTTCAACTTGGATACGTGAGTCCGTCTGTCCTCAACTTCAAATCCCTGTGGATGTTCTATGTACACTTCTTCCTCAATCACACCGTTCAAGAAGGTTGTCTTCACATCCATCTGGTGTAAACTACACTTCATCATGGATGCAAGTGCCATGATGGTTCTAATGGAAGTGTACCTTGCTACTGGCGCAAATGTCCTGTTATCACATATATAGTAGCCGGGCTACCATACATTATTTTTCTGATTCCAGTACACTATTCAGCTAGTTCCCTTACATTTGAGATGCTGAGATGAGCATCTATATTGGATCACTATCAGATTGTGGACAGCAGTTGTATTCCCCATGCCATGACTGAGTCTCAGGACACTCAGAGAGATGACCGATGTAGCCATTATACCATTGGTACAGAGCAGTCAGTAGTGCCCAGAGTTGCAGCAACAGTTTCAGAGGACAGATGATGGTACAGGTTGATGAGCTTTCAGGTATATGACTCAGCAGGTATATCATGGTGTTATGGTTAGATTGCTTTTATACTTATCCTTATAGCATGTCTTAGCACTTAGTGTCATGATCTGGCGATCATATAGATATTTGGACCTGGTTGATCTATTATATATATATTGTCCCTACTCAGATTTAGAAGTTCACTATTCATACTCATTGGTTTTACCCTCCTTAGGGAGAATAGAGGTGATCATTCAACCATACCTTGGCTTGCTAGTGTCGGTTCCATCATTCATTGTCTCCATCCATCCATGGCCTACCTTTTAGATTATCACCCTGACTTACTACTTGACTAGTGGCATGGAGGACTTTTCCCCACTGTAGCCTCTGTATTGGATGAGGTTCCCTGTTTATTGTGTCTCGGCTCTGAGTTGGTGACAAAACTTACCTATGGTGAGTTGGAGTTCCTTGGAATTCCCCTAGTCACTAAAGTGGTGTTGGCTAAACCTGAAACTTTTGGTGCTGCCATGAATACAAAATCTGGAAAAAATGAAATGCTATATCTTGTATGAAAAGCCCATTCATGCAATGTGTTTCTAAACACACATGAATGAAAGGCATGCCAAATGAAAATGGCCATGAAAATAAAATGTTATATCTTTTGGAAAAATAAATACCTAGGTAAACAAGCTGTCCATGACACACCTAGAAGTGCTCAGGTAAACAAGTGCCTTAAAAACACACCTGCAGCAGGAAGCCTAAAATAAATGTAAATCTATGCAATGTGTTTATAAACACACATAGATCAAGGCTATAGAAACTTCAGGCCCAAAAAGCAATGGAACTTAAATGTTATATCTAAACAATTGCTGGCCTTATTTGTATTATGGATTGTGCGCATCTGTGAAGGTGAATAAACCCTCTTTGAACAACTCATCCATTTGTGAGACACCGCCATTCCCTGTGTTATTGCTCATTCAGTATATACTATGGTGTGTATTCCCTTTCCCTTGCCAAAGTGTCACAAAGTTAAGTCAGTCAAGTCATCCCTTAGCCTAGCCAGTTATTTTAGCCTTCACCCTTCACTAACAAATTGATCACAGCTATGAAGTGAGTATGATCCTGAAAGTCTAGTCTGAGTAATAATAATAATTAACGACTCTATATATTTGGATTTAGATCGCCAGTTATGATTACTCTGTGTTATAATTGCTATTTGAATAAGTTGTAAAGCATGTATTAACCTTGACACTTTGCAGTAGCCTTGGATGATGGTCTGAGTTATATTTGGTCTTGGTTAGACCCAGTTTGACCATGGAGGACCATGGGACATGAGATGTTAGACCTTATGATGATATGGATAGATGATATATGGTCTATGTATACATACATGGTGATTCTATGCAGCAGCTACAGGGTTATGATGATGATTCTTGGGTTACAGCAGTGTTTGGTCATTTACAGATCATTATTATTGGCCTTGTTCCGGTATATTGGATATTTATTTTGATCATGCAGAGACTCATATGGTGTATGAGTACACATCTTGGATGGATTTGGACCTTCTGAGTCCAATGGGACAGTTTGTTTTCAGTTTCGGGCATTCACAGTGATGATTGAGCCTCAGTAGGCTGTCCTAGTGCATTTTTGGTCTGTCGGAGGTCCTGTCAGAGCAGATGAGATTTTTATCCGGTTGACCTAGGGCGCTGATGATGGAGGGGGTGGTCCAGCCACTTGTTTTTACCATATTACCCCCCTCTCGGACACACTGGTGCCCTCACCTTGACAGTGCAGGCACTCTAGGAGGCAGTTTGGGGCAGTTTCACGCTTCCCGAGGCATTTCAGGATTGGTAGAAATGGCTATTGAGGAAATCGATTTGGGCTACTGAGGCAAAGTTATGGCATGGGATGATCAGTGATGATAGATCGGGGTCTTCCACACCTTCTCCAGCAGTTTCAGCTTCATCGGGGCCGGCATCCATCACTTATGGCACTTTTTGTGGATTTCTGAGGTCTTTTGAGGACCACGACTTGACTATGGAGGCACGATTTGGTACATTCATGATTATTTTATGGTTATTGTGCTATGGGGATTGACCAAGGAGGGATAAAATTACCCCTTGGACCCACCATATGCCTCTTATGATATTTTGTCATCATGATTTGGTGGGATTCCCCTCTTATAGGGCGATTTTGTCCACTTACATAATATTTTATTAGTGATCCATGTATTTTATTGTTGAGCTCATCTCAACCATTGATTAGACATTTGTATCTTCTAATCTTAGCCACTCATTCAAAAAGTGGTTAGGGTTTTGGTGCCTCTCCTTCCTATTTAAAGGAGAGAGCCTCTCATTGTAAAAGGGACTTTTGGCTCTGGATTATTGGAATAGAAAATTATTATTGCATCTATCTCCAGTGTTGTGGTGAATGTTCTTGGTGTTCGTTCGTTGGTTCTTCCTTTGCACTGAGTTATTGGAGATCTTGTTTGCCATATATTTTGTACCACGATTTTTGCATCTACAGGTGGAGGCCGATTTGCTTTGAGGAGGAAGTATTGGCAGGGGAAGACTCTCCCTACTTCTTCTTTGGATCTCTTCGTTGGTAACATGGAGTATTACTGTCCCAGGACCTTCTATTTCATGTTACTGTTGCATTTCTCTTGTATTTCCTCCATGCTTGATCTTACTGATTGAATCGCTATTCCTTGGTTTGACAGGTAGAGGAGGTCGCACGTGTGGACTAGGGCATCATCTCGGCAAGCAAAATCAACAATTTCTCATTTGATCTCTGCGGGAATCTTCCTCAACATCAAGGCATCTCATTCACATCACTCAGGTATGATCTCAAGGTAAGTTCTATCTCCATGATCTATCCAATTGTCTAAAATATTTCAAAACCCTAAATATTTCAAAACCCCATTTTACATTTTCTCAGATCTACTTAGATCTAGTGGGTTGTTGGGTATAATATTGAAAACCCACCTCTATAGCATCCACGGCATCCCGGATCTATAGTTTGGTGAGGATTGGCTTCCGTTTGACCCCTCTCCCAAGCCAACTTAGCTTCTCCCAAGCAAGGCGCACTTCCTAGTTTGAGCAAGTTGACCTAGATCTAGGTGGTGGGTGTTTGAGATTCCACTTGATTCGTCATCTACACATCCAATAACATACACCCAGATTGTTACTTTTCTGAAATTCACCTTGTGGGCCCTATTCCACATTTTAAGGGATTTAATCCCCATTTTGGACCACTTGGAACACCTAAACTCAGATCTACTAAGATCTAGCCGTTGGATTGCCACGAAATTATAGATCCACACTCCTACCTGACCAACCTACCTGGATCTAAAGTTTGGATGCCATCCGACTTGTCTTGACCTACCTAACCCTCATTTTTGGCCTCCTTGGGCAAAGTCGCACCACCTTGGAGAAGTGAGTTGACTCCTAAGTTGCCAGGAAACGTGGGTACGGGGACGGGTACTGGTACGGGGACGGGGACGGGGACGCCACTTTTTGAAACAGGGTACTTGGGTACGTCGGGGGTACTGTAGACATATATATTATAAATTTATATATATATATAAATTTATAATATATATATATAATAAAAAATTAAAATTTTAAATTTATAAAATTAAAATATTACATGTCACAATCACATCATACATGCTGCATGCATATATCAAGTGGAAGGTTGAAACTTGGAAGTTATATAATAAAAAGCGATAATATTATATCATATGTCCACGACTCCATGAGTCCATTGTCATACTACATTCAAAATTTGCCTAATGGCATTTCCAAACATGAAATAAAAAGTTCAACTTCAAAACAGTATGAGTAAAGTTAAACAATGAACAAGATAGCTGATTTGGCTTCCTCAAGCCATGTCAGCACCATCCTCAGGGTCAATGTCATCAGCATCACTAAGGTCCTCTGTCATCAAGCTCTCTAGATAGGCATCACTCTCAAATTGAGGATCATGCTCATCAATAGTAAATGGAGGTATCTCAACCAAGCCATCTGGTCGTATCTCCTCATCCACACAGGTAGCATCATCTATGTGTTGGTCCCATCTCTTGAAAGGACCCTCCTTGTATCCTGGGTCTTTTCGAGATATAAGACGAAGTGTGCTATGAATGTACACTAGATTTTCTGCTTTCTTTGACCCCAACCTGTTTCTCTTCACTGAATGTATGAAAGCATAAGTGCTCCAATTCCTCTCACAAGATGAGGAACTAGCTACCTGTCCAAGTAATTGTATGGAAAATTGTTAGTGGAGGGCTCAAGCATGTAAATTTGAAAAATCAATTAAAATTTAATAAATTAATATTAGAAGCAAGATGAGGAAGTGGAACTACCTGCCCAAGTAACCGTATCGCAAACTGCTGCAACTCAGGAGCATCCACACCATGAAGCCACCACCAGTCAATTGGATCCTTCTTCTTCCGCCTATCGGTCTTTGATTCATGTGAACTAAAGACACCTCGCCCACGTGCAAACTGGGAAAATTGAGATCGTATCTCGGAGGCCTCTTCTGAAGAACCATACATCCTTTTTACTGCAGTCATAAACCCCTTCACCACCTCTCTATCTTGGGAAGGAGGCCTTCTTCCTGTTGTGGAATCATACCATTTTGGATTTATTGCATAGGCTGCCATATGAAGTGGCGTGTTCAATTTATTCCACCGTCCATGTATAAATGATTGCAACTGTGGCCATAAAGTAGGATCTTTTCTATCTGTGATGGATTGGATCCTCTCACACATAGAGTCTATGTTCTCATAAATCTCACCTAAACATGGACTATCTGTGTCTGCATAGCGAAGCATATCACAAATTGGCTCTACAAATTCCACAACGAATTTGACATCAGCCCAAAACCGATCATCCAAAATCAACCTCTTTACCTCCATAGCTGTATCTGAAGTAGATAACCTCCATTGCTCCCACATGTCACTAATAACTGTGGCCGCTAAAGCCCCCTTCATATCCACAAGTCGTTTAAGCAGAATGTAATAAGAGGCAAATCTGGTATCAGCGGGTTTAAGAAGCTCCATCTTTGCATGTTTGCGATAAATTGCTTGTGAATGGTGGTGGTTGCATATGAACATTTGAATTTTGCGGCCATTCTCAATTAACAACCGAATCCAGTCAAGTTTTGCAATGTCTTTCAGTGCATTATGCAAAGAATGCACTGCGCATGGCGTCCAAAAAATATGCCTACAAAACAAATGAAAAAGAATTAGTTTCTAACTTTCTTGATTGAGATTTCTAATTTTAATTCATGAATAAAGATGAAAAACTTGAAAAAAATTCAAACTTATAAATTAAAAATCAGATTTGTAAATTAAATTAAAAATCAGATTTGTAAATTAAATTAAAAATCAGATTTGTAAATTAAATTAAAAATCAGATTTGTAAATTGTAATTCTACTTCATATAAAGAGTTAAACTTAAATTAAAAAAAATCAGATTTGCCACTAACCTGTACTCTTTCTGGACCATTGCCCCCGCTGCTTTGCACACTGGGGCTGCATCGGTAATAACTTGGACGACATTGGATGGCCCCACCTCAGCAATGGCTTCACATAATTGGTCTTTTAAGAACATAGTGTTCTTTTCTTGACCGGAGCAATCAATGGCCTTGAGAAAGTATGGACCGGAGATGGAAGAGACAATTATGTTTATCAATGGACGATTCCGACAATCAGTCCAACCATCCATAACAATGGAGCATCCGTCCACACTCCAAGATGCCTTCAATGGTGACATTGCCTTCTCAAGGCGTGCTTTCTCCTTATCCACCAAAACTGTTCGGAGCTTCTCATAACCAGGTGGCTTATACCCCATAGGTCCATTATTAATCGCACGGACCATTTGCTCAAAATATGGTGAGCGGGCTGCATTGAAAGAAATGCCACAAGCAAGAAAAAATCTTGCTATTGCAAGATCAACACCGTCCCTTCCTTTCACATCAAACATGTCTTGAAGGTCACCAAGTTTTGCTTTCTTGCGTGCTTGAGTTGTATTGCTTTTGGATGCTTTAGATGGCACATTTTCATCACCAAATTGAACTTCATCGTCAGAAGGATTTTCTTCACCAACTTCAGTGGACTCATCACCCACATCATCACGGGGTTTACGAGAAGCCCTTGATATTTCCTTGCCTGGCCTACCATCAGCTTTTCGCTGCTCCATTTGTGCATTAGAGAGTTTATCGGGATCCTCCGGGTCTCCATTGCAAAGCTCAACACCCACCCTTGGGGTTTGCATAAAATGGGCCTTCACTCTTGTATAACTGCCTTTCCATTCAGCGTTACAAAAACTACATTTTATAATGGCTGTCCCTCCTTTATCCTTTGACTGTTTTGTCCTCTCCACATATTTCCAAAGTGGATATTGAGGATTATGCTTTGAAGACATTTTGCAGGGATGGGGAAACCCGAAACTGAAAATTTAAAAACAATTTATTAATAATTTAATAGCAATAAATCAAAATTAATATACCAATTTTAATACTAAAAGTAAAGTCTAAATCTCTTAGTTGCTCCCACTAGACTAACAAGCTTAGCCAATAGCCGTTGCTATTGTCTAGATTCCAAACCCCCAAATGCAAATATTGATATTTTAATTTTTTATTTTATTTAAAAAATAAAAATAAACTCAAAGAGTCAAAACTGGAAATGACTCAAGTCTGAAACTATAAAAACTAAAAACTAAAAATTTAAAAAACTAGAAATTTAAAATTTACAAAACTATAATAATAAAATTTAAAGCATATATTATAAATTTATAAATCCAAAATGGCAGCCTATGCAATGGCCATTTGGCATTTGTAAATCCAAAACTAAAACTGTAAAACAGTAAAGTTGTAAACTAAAACTAGAACTTAAAACTATAAATTATTAAAATTTAAATACCTTCACTGTAGAATCGTAGATTCGTAGAGTGCTGTATGATGCTACCCCTGCGTGCTGGAGGGTTTGCTCAGCTCAAGCTGTGGCTGCTAAACAGCAAACCCGTGGCTGCTAAACAGCAAACCCGTGGCTGCCCCGACTCCCCACGCAGAAGAGGCCGCGCCAATGCTCAGTTTTGCAGTCGGCCGTCGAATGCTGCTAAGTGCTAACTGCTAAGTGCTATCGAATGCTGTGTTCGCCGGTGGAGTGTGTGTTGGGAAGCCCGTAAGGTAAGCCCGTAAGGTAAGTGGAGTGTGTTTGATTTTTGATTTTTTTTTGATTTTTTAATATTTTAATTTTTATGTTTTGATTTTCAGGTTTTGGAAAAAAAACATAGCGGGAAGTACCCCTGCCGTACCCAAACACGGGTACGCCGTACCGGTTTGGGAAAACGTACCCACATTTTAATTTCGAGGTACCGGGTACGTGGATTTGTGGTTGGGTACTTCTGGGTACGTGTGGGTACGTACCTCTGCCGTACCTAAGTACCCGGTACGGGTACCCGGTACGGGTACGCGTACCCCACCCCTGGGGACGGGTACCCATGCAACACAGGTTGACTCACTTCTGGGACGTGGGTACTTGAGATTCTTGCGGATTTGGAACGGGAATAATTCAAAACATAGGACTAGAGTGTCACTTCATCAAATCTTGCCTTGTGGATAGCATTCCTTGTTTTAAGGGATTGTGGTCCACTTAGGTCAAACCTTGATCTAGACATACTCATCCATCAAGACCTCTATTGCCCACTTGTCTCATGTACTAGGAGTCCTTAACCACAAGTCAACCCTACTTTGACTCCACTTCCCAATTCCCAAGGCACTGGTTTCTCCCCAAGTTAATTCAACTTTCCTAGATTGTTGGATTGACTTGTGGTTTGACCTATGCATGGTGAACTAACCCCTTGAAGCCATCATGTACCATGGTCAAGCTTGTCATATGTACTAGTTAGCCCCAATCCAACCCTTAAACCACTTTGCATTGGACACGGGTCCCAAGGCAGTGTGTCTTCCAACATTGAACTAGTACTCTAACCCTAGATCTCACCTTAAACGTTATAAGTCACTCTCACATCAACTATGAACCAAAGCTATACCTATTGAACCCCTCACTTTGCTTGTGACTTCTAGGATAAACCATACACCTAACTTCACTTAGAAATACCCTGATTTGGTGTCTTGGTTTTGATCTCTCCTGTCGGGAGTAGATCGGGTCTCCCCCTTTGTTATCTGGGCTAGATAACATAAAGTGAAGGTTGCCTCGACTGGCGTGACAACCATATATTGGAGGTCGAGGTGATCGTGGTTGCACCTTTTGAGTTGCCCTTCCCTATTGCCATCCATGACTGGATACATCCATAGGGGTAACTACAGTTTAGGTGATAACATGTCCCTTCATAATCAATTCCCTCTTTCTGAGAGAATCCTCTAGCCACAAACCTTGCTTTGTATTTCTCAATACTTCCATCAGCTGCATGCTTTATCTTGTAGATCCATTTTGAAGATTACCACACTTTTGCCTTCTGGTTTGGGAACTATATCCCAAACATCATTTTTCATTATTGATTGGTATTCTTCCGTCATTGCTTCTACCCATTCTTTCTTTTGTATAGCTTCTTCATAATTGGTAGGTTCTTGATCTACAAGATCACACATCAAAGCCACATAACTGGAGAATGGCTTTGGTTTCTTGCTTGCTCTTGTGGAGCCTTCTGGAGCTCCATACTTTTCTGCTTCTTGTATAATTTCTTTTGCCTAAGCAAGCTTTCTCTTTCTTGATATATTCATAGTGAGAGGTTCTTGAGGTTCTAGCATATCATGGTCTTCTGGTGTTTCATCTTCAGGGGAGGGTGCAGCTTCTGCATTTCTAGGAGGTACATCTTCTTCATATACTTCTTCACACTGGCATTTTCTGGATCTCTTGAGAGCTGCTTCTTCATTAAAAGTTACATCTTTACTGATTTCCATGTGATGGAATCTTGGGCTGTATATTCTGAAGGCTTACTTCAAGCTTCTTTCCCGTGAACATTTCTTTTGGATTCTTTTATGGTTGAACCATTGTCACTTGTTCTACGGAACAAGTCTCATCATTCTTCATTTGTAGGTGATCGTTGTACGATACTTCCTACAAGTCAAATTCAGTAGCATGGTTAGAAACATCTCATAGTTTCCAAATATATGCATAAAAACATAAGTCACACTATCTTAGCCAATGCCATAACATTCATCCGTATCCCATATTCATATGGTAACTTTCTAGATGCCTTCCATCTCTACCAGGACATTATTAAGAGTGTGCACTACTCCCAATATGTCAGCAAAGAGGTTTCACTCTAGATAAGCATCAATGGAATGTTGTATGGCACCATAGGCTACTTACCCATCACATGCATGACACTACAAACATCCTAACACACATCCTAAATAAATGTGTATACAACTGGATACTATCATTTAACTATGTGATAGAAATGACAATTCAAATACTTATCTTTGTTTGTTTGGTAGGATCTCCTTTGATCCTAGTCTCCTAGCAGGTATTACTGGAATGTTTGATGGTGAACTCTACTCCATCATCAAGCTTGTATTTTGCTTCTCCTATGATCCTTTCTGAGGGAAGTCCTTTTCTTCTAAACTCGAGAGAGTCTTGTTTTGACCTATCATGTGCTTTGAGGCACCACTATCACAAGACATGTTCTTCGACTTCTTCCTTTGCTTGCTTCCTGGGAAATTCTTCATTTTCTGATTCTTCTTCATCGTCTTTGGCTAGGTGTACATGATGTCTTTTGTTGTTCCTCTTCTTGTATTCTTCTTTCTTCAATGGACAATCTCTGGCAATATGTCCCATCTTATCACAATAGTAACATTGAAAGTTGGAGTAGTTTCTTCTTGGATTGTTTCCTCTTGTCCTTTGGAACTTCTTGGGAGGTTGAGACTCCTTGTGGCTTTTCTTCTTGAAGTTATGTTGACTTCTTCCTTTCTTGGTATGGGTGGCTAGGGCTTGATCATCTTCTTTAAGTAGAGCTTCTCTATTGGCTATTCTAGCCTCTTCTTGGATGCAATCTTCCCATACAATGTCGAACTTCATGCTTTCCTTTCTGGCACACATAGTCTGGACGAATGAATCCCAAGGTCTAGTGAGACCATTGAGAGTAGTCATTACTAGCTCATCTTCATCAAGGGAGTCTCCAATGGCTTCTAGTTGCTCCTTGAACTGGGAAACCCTTGTGAAGTAGTCTTGGATGGATTCTCCTTTGCTCATCTTGGTACCCTTCAATTGAGCTCTCAAATTCATTTTCCTATTGATGTTCTTCCCTTCATACATTCTGGCTAGGGCATCATACATCTCCTTCGGGGTCTTCTTGGATGACACTTGAGGAATCAAGTGGTCTTTGATAGAATCAACAATGATTCTCTTTGCCCTAATTAGGTCCTTCTTGTGCTTCTCCTTAGCTTCATCTTCTTTAGGTTCTGCAACTTCATCCTTGATGTATTTGGCAAGATCATTCTCTTCAAGAATGAGGCCAATCCTATATTTCCATGCTTGGAAATTCTCTATGCCTTCTAGCTTGTCCCCAAGCTTAGTGCTTGGGGCCATCTTATCGAGGAGGTCACCAAAAATGAAAATTCTCAAAATACAAAACTAACCTTACCAGGAGATGTGCTTGACTGAGTCGAGTTGATTGGTACACTTGCTTTCTGGAGATTCCAAATTTTCACCCTTCAAATTTGACTTGCGAATTTCGGATTTGCAGTAGATTTTTGGTTCATTGGTTTTCTGGTTTTTTTTGGTCCAAAAGTCAAACCAGGGTTTGACTTTCCTGGAGATTTACCCACTCAAAAACTTCGATCTACGGCTCAAAATTTCGCTTTTTAAGAGGTGCATCTTTCTATGCAATCAGATTTCCAAAATTCCAACTTTGACAGAAACCCTAATTTCTTGCCGGAGGAAGAAGAGAGAGAGTTTTCACCTTGTGAAAGCTGTCCTATTCAGGTTAGATTTGAAACCATGTTAAGTTTTAATCAAATTCACAACAATAGCATAAACAGGATCACTGAAAGAAACACAATCACAAGATAGAGACAAATTTATCTTGGGAAACCCTCATGGGGTAGAAAACCCAGCAAAACTTCCTCAATGTAGATGATCAAAAGTACAAAGACAAAATCCCCAAAGCAAGAGCTCCTTCTCCTTCACAGATCTCTCTCTCTCTCCTATGCACAATCCACAAGTGAGTGTGTGTGTCCAAATGAGGAGCACAACACTTACTTTATCTTTCACTTGACATTTTCCCTAACTTTGTCGGCCCCTAACTAATTGACCTAATGCTAACTGGGCCGACTTCTCTAGGGGATTTAAACACCCCATTACAAAATGACTCAAGGGGATCTATTGCCCCGACTTACAAGAGAGGATTTACCTCAATGACTTTACATAATCAAATACAATAATGACATTCCGACGGAGGAATAAAACATCTCCGAATAAATTACAATGATAAAATACAAATAGAATATTCTTCGAAGTTACAATATTTCAACAACTTGTGAACATTATTGATAATAGATCTCCCATTCATTCTCTCTTGTCTCTTGCATATTTCTCCATAGCTTAGTTTAACAATCAAAATTACACAATGCTAGTATATTTTAAGGAATATTCAACACTAAATAAGCTTGCTGGAAAATAAAACACAACAGTAAATAAATCAAAGCAATAGCTTAAAATGACTTTAAATAGTAAACAAAAGTCATTCAATACCTCACAAGCTTGCTGGAAATTAAAATTGCAGTAGTAAATATATCAGAACAAGAAGCTAATTATGGCTTTAAACAATGAGCTAAAGCCATACGACTGTCAACACCATAAATTTGTTGTTGTTATAAACACAACAACAAACTAAATGCTAGTAAACTGAAGAGACAATGAAGTTAAAATCTTAAACTAGCATGCACATACTAAGTAATCATAATAGCAAAATAAACAATGAGAGAATCAACCATGTACACGTATTTTTTTAGGATTTAGGGTTGATTTTATCTTTTTAGGATTTAGGGTTGATTTTATCTTTTTAGGATTTTGTGAGTTTGCTGTAGGTTTTCTTAGTTAGATCTTGTAATTAAGTACATGGAAGGAAGCTATAAGCTTTCTCAAGAAGGTTTCTGAAGGCTTATCTTGCCCTTTGGTTACAAAGTACATAAATTGGGGAACTAGAAATGGGAAATAAGAAGTGGGATGAGCTTTGGAGATCTTACAATACAAGAGAAGTAGAAAAGAGAAAGATCAGTGCCTTGTAGAATGATGGGGCTTTCGGAGTCAAGTACCCCCTCAAGTAATAGCCAAGTAGTTGTCAAGGGACTTGAGAGGTTCCAAACGAACAATTCCTCCTCCTTTGCTAGCTTAATATTTTGATCCTTCTTTGCTCCAAACTTTGGTGGGAACCTACAATAAACAAGGACAACACATACATCCAAATCCTAGAGTATACTATGCATCAAGGGGGTTAGCAAATAGTTAAGCAAGATCATGTAAAAATATGAAGATGAAGGAGGTTGATTAGACTATCCACACATATAACAATCCTCACGCAATCAAAGTAATAAGGTGATTAAACAATTCTATACTTTCTTTTTACTTAACCAAAGCAAATAAAAATCATTACTTCAAACCCTTGTGAAGAGCCTCCTTCCACAATGAAGAGCAAAACCCAATATCACATAAGACATCCACAATGAAGATCAAAGGCACAAAATAGTTCGCGAACTCTCTTCTATTCCAAGTATTCCAAGAGTTACAAGTTTCCTTGCTTCCAAAACTCAACCCCTTACAAATGAGGTCGAGCTCTCCTTTTATAGCATAAGGAGAGTCTCAATACAATGAGTACAAATACCATGGGTGGTACAAAACCATGTGCAAATCCAAAATCATCAATCTAAAACCAGGGGTGGTACAAAACCATGTTCAAATCCAAAACCACGATTATAAAACCATGGATGGTACAAAACCATGTGTAATTACCATGTGCTATCTCCAAAACAATGAGCAAAAACCATGGGTTGTGCCAAACCATGTGCCAATACCATTAAACTCAATTAGCAATTGTTCCTTTCCAAGACAAGTGTGCTCTCCTAGGCAAGTGCACTCTCCCAAGTGGTCAACCATGTGCTAGGTAGCAAAAAGAGTCAATTGTGCCTTCCTAGGATGAATATATTATTCACATATGTGAATAAAACAAGTTGTATGTGCCAAATGTCAACCATCTCATGAGGTTGCATCCAAATAGATGACACATGTATGAGAGTGGCATGTCACCAAAGAAGTCCATTGATCACCTGTAAGTCACTTGGAAGCCTCCACATAATCCCCAAGAGCGACTCATCATGCCAAATCATCACTGAGAATTTCTTGTCATGGCTTAATCAACCATACTTAGGCATTTTTAAATTAAAACATAGGGATAAGTTTTAATTAAATGGAATTATGCTCAAAATGTATGTATCCATGTGAACTGAAAGGGGAAACTGCCTGTGATGAGTCCACATATCCTCTACATATCATATATGCCTATGTCTTTGCTTAGATCATCTCGACAATGCCTCTGTAGCTCTGATCAAACTAATGCCAATCCAACTTAGCCTTTTTAAATTAAGACTTAGAAAAAGTTTTAATTAAAAGCTAATTAGTCAAGAGCTGGCATGAAACTAAGGGAAAAAAGATCAGAATGACTCTTGAAGTCAAGAACACTGCTAACTGATGCTGGTGTGCTGCTTTGCCATGTTGACCAAGTCAAATTGCTGAAAAAGTCAAACTTGGTCAAATCGACTAATCCAGAGGAGTGTTTTGCAATTTCACTCAGTAGGTTGATAGAAGAGCCCAATGGGTATCCAAATCCATTAGTAGACTTGGAAAACAACATGTGCATGAAAACCATGCACAATCATGAAAATCTGACTTCAGAACACTGTGCAATGAGTCCACCACCTTGTTACCCTCCCAAACTAGCACATGTGATTAAAGTCCCAAAGATGCATACTAGCCCGAGGGCAACCAAGGGAAATAGTCCAATGTCACCACACCTATCCCTTCTCACTTTAGGTTGGTTTTCTCCAACTCAAGAGGGAGTGTTCCCTAGGGTTAAGGTTCACTAGGGCAAAGGGCAATGAGGAGCAAGGTGATTCCAAAGGGTTTCCCTAGCAAAGATTTGTAGTATAGAGATATACAATGGGGTGATGGGAGGATAAGGGAACCCACTTCAAAGAACCAGTGCCAATCCAACCTGGGGCAAAATGGAGTCAATAGGTCGCTAACTTAGAGGGCCTTGCTTCAAAGGTCATTCGGAAAGAATAAGTGCTCCAGGCCTCCGACCCTTCCTTCATAGATGTATTGGAGGGTTAAAAATGTGATCACAAGGGGAAGGACAAGTCCCTCCGTTACCTCCTTCCTTGAGTAAAACCCTACACTAGAAGGGGTTAGATTTGCAAAATCTTGATTAGGATAAGTGCAAAGAAAAATCTCCATCTATGCAAGAACTTCAGTTGAATCCAACATAAACCTTATACAAGGTCCAATCCAATGCGACAATCGTGCCCTTCCAATGGCTCAAGAGAAGTAACATGGACAACACTAGCAAATATGATCTCCAATAGATAAGCACAGTAGCAAGATAAATGCACACATTCGCAAGAGAGAAACCCTTAGACAAAATTTGCTCCAATGAAAGATATATCAATTAAGCTCCAAAAGAGAGAGAGAGATCCAAAAATCCAACTATGAAATGAAATGATGAAGTAGCTCTCTATTTATAGGAGAGGCTAAAACTTCCTTTACAATAAAATATTCATTATTTCCTAAAATCTAGCTTAGGGTGGGGTAAAATACAACTAAATCCCCACTTAGCAACTAACTCCAAGCTATACAATAAAAAAAGGTGGTCAAAGTCACTTGTACAATAGTGAGATACATGGGGCCCCTCAATGAGGGGGAATTCTTCCAACAAGCAAGGGAACAAGTGCTAGGATGATGCCACATGGCCTCCAAAGGCCCTTCCAAGATATGTGCTCCAAAGGAATGTCCACAAGACTACCTCAAAGCCCCTTTCCAAGCGGGGTCTCCAACAAGACAAGTCCACCAAGCAACCAAGAAGTGTCCACATAGAAGACAACCAATCAGGAATGTCCACAAGCTAGCCTCCCAATGTCCTCAAAGATGACTTGTTCATCAAGCAAAGTCCAAATGGGGTTGGAAACCCATCAATGATGTCCACTTGGAAGGTCGACCACTCGCACATATCCACATAGAAGACCACAAGCCATTCTCCGAGGGCTTCCTCCATCAAAAATGTCCACTTGCCTACCACTTTAATCCACAGAAGCCACCAAAGAAGGGGTCGCTCCACAATTTTGTCGACTTGCAACCAAAACAACCTCAAAAGAGCCTCCTTGAAGAATGCGCTCCAGCTATAAATGAAATGCCCTTCATATAAAAACACTTCCAAAAGGAGATCCCTCATATGCTACACCAAAGGTAGTGTTGTTCTGAGACTGAGGCTACGGCCTAGGACAAGGTGCGCCCATCCAAGATTAGGTCTGCAATTTTATTAAACCTTTTTTAGTAGATCTGCCAGCCGAACATTGATACCCTGTTCAGATTATCATTCACTATGGTTTTATCTCACAGGAGGTCACTGCTGTTGCATGCTTGAGGGTATTTTTACCACAGACCTCTGCTGTTGGTATAATACAGTGTTGGATAAATCCAGGACTGCTGTTTATTTGCTACAAATTACTATTTGGAGGTTGGATGAGCTGATCCTTGGCCCAGACTTGCTGAAGACTGCTGTAGATGATCGTTTGACTGCACTTAATTGCTGTTATGGATGATATAACAAGGTCTGTTCATGCAGTATTGACCTTATGATGTACTCAGCATGTTATCTCAAGGGCTGTAGCATGCCTAGGATGCTTCAAACTATTTCTTGATGCTGTTACACAGAACTAACCTCTTTCACTGCTGATATAAGGCTACTGCTGGTGATGTTTTACCACTGTTTTGGGGTTGAATAGGGCCCAGAACTGCTGTTTTAATTCTGTTTTACTGTTGGTGATTGCTTAAGGGTTGTTTTACTGCCACAAAGTGCTCAGAATACCCTCTTAAGGCTGCAACACTGCCCAACACTGTTTATTAGGGCTGGCAAGCTATTTTAAGCTTCAACATGAACCCCAGAACTGCCCTTTATTGCTTATATATGCTCAGTATGCCTGGTTTGTCCCCTTTCTAAGCCTGTTTTTCTCACATAAAACCCCAAGATCAGCGGAAGAGTGACCAATTATCACACATGGGTACCCCTACAGAATAGGGGGTAATGCCACCCTACAGTAATGACTGGTCTATGGCAGTAGTGACCAATTGGGTGGCATATACATCAATAAATGACCAAATGCGTATCTGAATATGTGCTCAAAATGCACGGATCCCATGTACAACAAAAGGTGGCCAAACATGTCCCTCAGTGAAGGGACTAGCTACACACACAGAACTGGATCAACATCCACTGAATCCACTAAATATCTCTGAGGGAGGCATGATGATGTCTCTGTATGTCTGAAAATCTAATATGATGCTGTACTGCTGCTAAGGATTATCCCAGATGGACCAGTAGTAATGTACATCTGCAGAATCAATGTACATAATAGACATAATGCATTTAATTGTTTAAGTGTGAGTCATCATATATCATAGTCATGAAATCATAATGATATAACCAATAAGTATCTTCAAACAGGTTCGTTGGTTTAATGATCTAAGAGCATACCAATACCATGCAAATATATCAAAGTATTTAGCAAAGGATTAGTTCCTCTCGCGGTGGAGATGGACAACTCACAAGAGGTTTGAAAAGTGGACTGGCTTTGGTTAAATGTTTGACTCATGGTAAGGGAATCAAGGCTTCCTTTGTGGTTTCACCAATAATACAGATAACCGAAGCATGTGTCGATTAGAAGGGGTGTGTTATGAGTTACCTTTCCCTTGATCTCGACAGTAATAGTTCCCTTTATTTAACTTTTTCTTTTTCTTTATACTTTTCTTTTAGCACAGGACGAACATATTGGAAGATACTGGCCCTTGTTTTACACCTTTCGGATACCAGTGATAACACGACCTTAGCTCTGCTTCCAGCGAGCGTCCATAGCCTCGGCGAAGTTGCCATAGTAATGCATATGAGTGCAAATAGGCATAGCACCTGTTTCCAGCGAGCGTCCATAGCTTTGACAGGGATGACATATTCTTCCAACCATTAACCATTATAATAACAATAACATAGGGAATTTTGGATCCTGGGGGAAGGCATTGCTCAATTGTAGCTCTTCTTGACTGTTGACAACCGAACTGTTGACAACCGACCTCAGGGAGCATACTCTAAATATTTCTGTACTGAGGATTCACTACAACACAACAACCTTTAAACACAATTAAGAAAAAGCAAGGCACGCATGGTGACAGATCCACAAAGGGGGAGAAGAAGAGTCAATTAATCAACTTCAAGCCAATGGAATGCGAACACAAGATGGTGTTGTATGGATGAAATGATAGAGGCTAAGGTGGAACCAAAGAAGGGGAAATAGTCCTTAGAAATACTAAATTAAGAGTAGTCATCTTGGTGCATGGTATGTCATCAAACCAACAACTCTTCACCTTCATCAAACTTCGCTCAAGCTAGTGAAGACAAGTGTGCAGAAGAGAGAGAGAGTAGCAGCAGCTGGAGGAAGACAATATTCTTGGTTATCTTATCTTTGCTTCTTGTGTATTCTTTGTATGAGAGAGCTTTAGCTCTTCGTTGTATTGACATTGTACTTTGTTGACGAATCTATACTTAGAAGTTCTGCTGGGTTTTTCCCGTGAGAGGGTTTCCCAGGATAAATCTTTGTGTCTATTGTTGAATGTATTTCTTTTAGTGATCCTTATGCATGCAATATGATAAATTGAATGAAAGTCTAACATAATTGCTCGTAAGTAAAATTCTAACAACATTTTCCCTTTGTGCTTGACAATTTGTGCAAAACACTTTTCTAGTTCCTTTTTGAGCAGTAAAATTTTTGGGTTTCCTGAAATTTGGTACAACTTTGCTTTCTACAGCATTGAGTGGTAAACTTACAAATTTTACTCTCCAATTCTTTGGTTGGATGTGTCAATCATACACTATTAACTTGATTTTGTAATTGCATAGTCATTGCCCAGCAATCAGCTAAATTCTTTAGACTAGAGGGAAAGGGAAGAGATGTAATGAGTATGGATTAGTATAATACCAAAGTTATTCTCTTTACTGTTGTTCTTGACAAATTATGTAATTATTTACAAGCAGGATAAATGACGACGATTTAAAGTCTTTAGTATCCCATTGGCCAGCTCAACGTTGGAAAGAGTATATGCCCCTTCTGCATTACTGCTGCAAAAATGGAGTTCGATTGATTGCTTGTGGTGCACCTCTTGAGGTTACATGGCACTCTCCTGTCTCTTTTATTTTATGTAGCTAAGGCAAAAGTGTAATTCTGGATGGGTCATTGAAAGAGAAACAAAGAAGAAAATGTCGTGTTATAAATATGAAATGTGCTTGCTTTTATTTCAGTGCCCACTCAAGTAATTTTATTTTTTTGAAATGTGCTTGCTTTTATTTCAGTGCCCACTCAAGTAATTTTATTTTTGTGAAGAAACATATTGTGCTAGATGATATTGATGCTCAAGGAAAATATTGGGTTTGCATTTTGATACTCTCTGGAGTCATTACCCTAAAATTTATTCTATTTTAGTTGAGTTTAAACTCCATATAAACTTGTATGCATATTTTTGACATAAATTAATTTCTATTATCTACTGGGATGTGGGGTGGAGTATCCCATGAAACTTTTGTGAACATACTGCCCTTCATTGGTGGCACTTTCAGTGCATATTGATCTTAGTTTGAAGAAATGCAGCAGAGTGCTCTATCTTTAAAGAGGAAAATGCAAAATCATTGATGAGTTTGGTCTTTCATGATTTAGGTGCTTACTAGTAAATTTTGTAATACGTTTATGATATATACCTATTTGATAGTCCAGCCTACTAGCAGGCTTCCAAGTTCTGCCCTTCATTATGCATAAGCAGGTTAATGGCCTAGATTTAGTTTAATTCCTAGGTTTGAAGGAAAACAGCGAAGTCTAGATGCTGTTAAACTCAGAAATTCCAAAAGCATGGATTATCAGCAGTCTTATTTGACTATAGGTGTTTAGTAAACATTGCAATAGGACTGGATTAATGAAACTCTCAGGTATACCCTATAATATTTAGTGTAGAATTGGACTTTAAAACATAATTAGGAAATTGAGGAGGATTGAGGAATGGCATCTCAAATCAGTGAACTTTGCAATTGCATTTTTAAATTTTAAGTAATGTTTATTCAACCGCGATTGCAACAATATGTTTTGTAAAAGTAATGGCAAGAATAAGTTCCAAATTTGCACGACTGCAATGACCCATTAGGTTGCAACTTGCAATGTGTGCGAGGGAAGGAGATGGGTTTGCAAAGGAGAAGCAATGTTGATGGAAGAGAGTTTTTATTTTTTTATTTATTTTTAGTAAGTGCGGCTTTGTTATCACATCCATAGTAGCCGGGCTACCATGATTGCAGAGCAGTTTAGTATATATTTTTGAGCTTGGCCTTTACACAGTTTTAGTGAGATCAGCTATGATGAGCAGTATTACTTATGATCACTCACACATCAGAGCAGCCCCAGATCAGACATGCAGTAGACCTTATGCCAAGACTGAGCCTCTTGACCTATGACCGAGATGACCTTTTATCCCATACAGAGCAGTGCAGTGCCCAGAGTTTCAGCAGCAGTGTTTCAGTGGTTACAGGTGATCCAGATAGCATGTACAAGTATATGACCCAACAGGTATATGATGTACACTGGTTTTATTATCTTGCTCTTTTGGTCATTTTGATAGCTTGACTTAGTATCTAGTGATCACCCACCTTTATGGCTTGCTAGCTTGGGCATCACCTTCACTTTCCCCATCCATCTCTTATCTTTCCCACTTTTGGTTTTTACCCTGATTTACACCTCAGCCTGTGATATGGAGGACTTCCCCACTTTTGCCTCTGTGTTGGATAACATCCTTGTTAGTTTGTGTCTCGGCTTTGAGTTGGCAATAGCACTTACCCTTTGGTGAGTTGGATTTGATACCTTGATCACTCTAGTCGGCTGCCCCGATGTTTGGTCTTGATTGTAGAAAGTCCCCCTAGTTGCTTGAGTTGTGTTGGCTAAACCCCGAAGCAAATTGTACAACCATCATTACATGTGGAAACTATTGTTATATCTTTTATGAAAGCCCATGAGAATACTTTAAAAACTGTGCTTCAGAGGGCTGTGAAATAATGGAAACTTAAATGAAAAACACCCTGGATGAAAGCTTGAGTAGTTGTGCTTATAAGCACATGCAAAATCCCCAAAAGGGTTATGAAATCAAAATGAATTGGAAACTAAAAGCACCCTGGATGAAAGCTTTAGTAGTTGTGCTTCTAAGCACATGCAAAATCCCCAAAAGGGTCATATAGGCCAAGTAAATGAAATGTAATGATTAATTCCTCATGGAGCCCACGGGTTGTGATGTGAGATGGATTAAGGGACAACTAATTCTAAGTGTCCCCTAGAACCTTAAGTTACGGTTAGCCGGGCACCCAGTCCATGGCGGTTCTAGAAAAGATCCTCACAAAGCTGATACAGCTTGGATGTGAGTTGTAGACATTTGCCAAGGTTGAATAAGCACTCCTCTAAACAACTTATCCCATTTATGAGACACTGCCATTCCCTGTGTTTTTAGTATCCGACATATGCTTAAGTGTGTATTCCCTTTCCCTTATCCAAAGTATCACAGTGTTGAGTCAGTTAAGTCATACCCTTGTCCTAGCCTTGCATTCTTCATCCTCACCCTTTGCTAGCAAATTGATCATGTCTACAGAATGAGTATATCCTTGAGATTCTTTTGTAAGTAAATGATTATTTGAACTTATGCTTGATTATAATTATCTATTAACTGCCAGTGAAATGATTTTTAATACTTTAAGTCTTGCTATGAGAATGATTAAAAGAGCATGCCTTAACCATTTGCACTTGCAGCAGCAGGATTTTCTAACCCGGGTCATATTTTGATCAGTCTTGACTTGGTCAAACTTAGTTTGATCAAGTCAACCTTGGGATCTGTGATGAGTTGGACCAGTTATGAGCATGTTCAATGTTCATCGTTAGTGTTTAGAAGTTCATCAGGCCAAATTTTTAGCCCTTTGTAAAAATTTCATGTCCAGACCCCCATGGGGGAATTGTAATAAGTTGGTCTAAGCATGATTATTTTGTAAAAGACTTGGCTTACCTTAGGTTTGGTTATCGGGGGGATACTCTAAAGTGTTTTTTCCTTAGGAATTATGCGTTACTCTTCAGTGGCGTATAATTCCTGAGTTTTTCACTCACACTTCCAAAGCTGGAGAATTTTCCATGATGGGCAAACCTAGGGAGGTTATTAAAGCCTAAGTGTCTATGTATTTTTACATGCTAGCCATCAATAAAAAGTCGTATGGACATGCACTAGGTCCCCTAGGAGTTTGAGTCAATTCCAATAAAATATATATATATATATATATTTTTTGGTCTTCCGTAAAATTAGACCATTTTTAATGGTTTAATTGGAAAAATTCAAACTGTAATAAAAGCATGGTTTGGAGGCGGAATTTGGCGTGGGGATGCTCGTTTTCATGCTTAGAGCATCCTCTTTCCCACTTTTCCTGGGTTTCGGGTGACTAAATTGTCATTTGTGGCAATTTTTCTTAAAGATGCTACAAAATGACACTTAAATGCTAACTATGCTAGGAATTGCACAAAAAGACAAAATAAAAAAATCCAAAAAAATAATAAAAAAAGGTAGGGAAAGGGTGGCATATGGTTTTTAAATGAAGGGTGATCATATTATTGGGATTAAGCACATGTTTTAAAAGTCAAACATAAAGGTGATGTCATGAACTAACTCATGCACTTTTTCCTCTTCACGTGGGCGGATGTCCCATGCATGAAGATCGCAAAGGATGGGGCGTTGGTTCCAAGGTGAGAGTGGCGCCCCTTTTGTGAGGTGGCTGCCACCTCATCCCCTCACACCAACCCAAAGCTCCAAGCATTTAAATCATGTGCGAGTCACTCCATTGATTTAGGGATGCGCTCTCCAAGCTCTCGCCCTCCATCCCAAGCACCCGCCCTGCTTGTAATATCTATAAAAGCGAGGCTTGCTCCTCATTCTAAAGGATGCAAAGAACCTTTGCTCAATTGTAAATGCTCTTCTATTTTTGTATCATTATTGAATAAAGTTGAGACTTTGGAGGTCCCTATGGTGCAAGAACTCTCATGATTGTGAATGCTTGGCTTAAAATTGAGGTGATATTAGTTTAGCTATTTTTCTTCTTATGCAAGTTTGTAGATCTATCATCTAGCTTAGAAGGTTATATTCTAATCCATAGAGTAGGTATTTGAAGTCTTCAATTTGCTTGCTTGTGTTAGGTTCTCTAAGATTTGAAAGTAGCAAGTTGTAGTCGGTTATACTAATGTTCTTTCAATCTTAGTTTATTTATCACACTAGACTTGATCTCTTTTGTTTGAAGTTTTGTAGCTGTTATCACCTAAACTGTAGTTACCCCTATGGATGTATCCACTCATGGATGGCAATAGGGAAGGGCAACTCAAAAGGTGCAACCACGATCACCTTGACCTCCAATAGATGGTTGTCACGCCAGTCGAGGCAACCTTCACTTTATGTTGTCTAGCCTAGACAACAAAGGGGGAGACCCGATCTACTCCTGACAGGAGAGATCAAAACCAAGACACCAAATCAAGTTAATTCCAAGTGAAGTAAGGTGTATGGTTTATCCTAGACCTTAGGATGAAGTCACAAGACAAGTGATGGGTTTAATGAGTATAGCTTTGGTTCATTATTGATGTGAGAGTGACTTATGATTTGTGAAATAGGATCCAGGATTAAAGTACTAGTTCAATGTGAGAAAATCCACTGCCTTGGGAACCGTGTCCAATGCAGGGTAGTTTATGGGTTGAATTGGGGCTAACTAGTACAAGTGACAAGCTTGATCATGATACATGATGACATCAAAGGGTTTAGTTCACCACACAAAGGTCAAACCACAAGTTAATCCAACAATCTAGGAAAGTCGAATTGACTTGGAGAGAAACCAGTGCCTTGGGAATTGGGATAATGGAGTCAAAGTAAAGTTAATTTGTGGTTAAGGACTCCTATTGCATGAGACAAGTGGGCAATTAAAGTCTTGATGGATGAATAGGTCTAGATCTAGGTTTGACCTAAGTGGACCACAATCCCTTAAAACAAGGAATGCTATCCCCAAGGCAAGATTTGACAAGGTGACCTACTAGACCTAGGTTTTGAATTACTCCCGTTCCAAATCCACTGAAATCTCAAGTACCCACGTCCTAGAAGTGGACCAACTCACTTCTCCAAGGTGGTGCGACTTTACCCAAGGAGGCTAAAATGTGGGATAAATGGATCAAGACAAGTCCAATGGCATCCAAGCTTTAGATCCAAGTAGGTTGATCAAGTGGGAGTGTGGATCTACAATTTCAAGGCAATCCGATGGCTAGATCTTACTAGATCTGAGTTTAAAGATACCAAGTGGTCCAAACTGGGGATTGAATCCCTTAAAATGTGGAATAGGGCCCACAGGGTAGAAATCAGAAAAGTGACAATCTGGGGGTAGGTTATTGGATGTGTAGATCATAAATCAAGCGGGATCTCAACTACCCACATACTAGATCTAGGTCAACCCACCAAGCTAGGAAGTGCGCCCTTGCTTGGAGAGGCTAAATGCCTTGGGAAGAGGGTCAAATGGAGGCCAATCCTCACCAAACTATAGATCCGGGATGCCGTGGATACTATAGAGGTGGGTTTTAAATATCTTACCCAAGAAGCCACTAGATCTTAGTAGATCTGAAAAAATGTAAAAATGAGGGTTTGAAGAAATAAGGGTTTTATCAATTTATGAGCTATGTCAATGGATTGGATCAAGATAAGAGAAACAAACCTGTGGATCTTACCTGGGTAACTTTGTAGATGCCTTGATGATGATGATCTATGCAAACCCGATCAATTTGAGAAGCTTTGAGGTAGTTTTCTATGCAATCGATTTAGCCCAAGAAGCCAATGCGCCCTCTCTCCTGCACAACAAACGTCAACAATATCAGATTTAATGTAATCAAGAGATAAGACTAATGCCACAGGAGAAGTAACAGAAAGATAGCATAGATCACAATGATACTAATGATAACCCCCTGATACAAGCAAATGCCAAGAAAGTCGATTTGAAGAAGCCTTGCAAAATTTCCCTCTTGTTGACAAGACAATGATTTCCAAAATAGATAGATCTTACCACAAATTCCAAATGCTAGGTTGCAATAGACTTTCCAATCACCATCTAAGAACACCAGATGCAAAGGAGACCACAAGAATTTCCACAAGAAAGTTTTTCTATACCAATAATCCAAGAGCCAAAGACCCCTTACAATGAGAAGCTCTCTCCTTTAAATAGGAAGGAGAGGCATCAAAATCCTAACCACTTTTTGAATGAGTGGCTAAGATTAAAAGATATAAATGTCTAATCAATGGTTGTGATGAGCTCAACAATAAAATACATGGATCACTAATAAAATATAATGTAAGTGGACAAAATCGCCATAGAAGAGGGGAATCCCACCAAATCATGATGACAAAATATAATAAGAAGCTTATGGTGGGTCCAAGGGGTAATTTTAGACACCCTTGGTCAATCCCCATAGCACAATAATAATAAAATAGTCATCAATATACCAAATCGTGCCTCCATGGTCAAATCGTAGGTCTCAAAAGACCTCAGAAATCATTAGAAAGTGCCATAAGTGATGGATGCGGGTCCCGATGAAGCTGAAACTGCTGGAGGAGGTGTGGAAGACATCAATCCATCATCATTGATCATCCCATGCCAAGACATTGCCTTAGTAGCCCAAATCGAATTCCTCAATTGCCATTTCTACCAATCCTGAAATGCCTCGGGAAGCGTGAAACTGCCCCAAACTGCCTCCTGGAGTGCCTGCGTTGTCAAGGTGAGGGCACCAGTGTGCCCGGGAGGGGGGTAATATGGTAAAAACAAGTGGCTGGACCACCCCCTCTAAGCACAGCGCCCTAGGTCAACCGGATAAAAATCACATCTGCTCTGACAGGGTCTCCGACAGACCAAAACTGCACTGGGATAGCCTACTGAGGCTAAATCATCACTGTAAGTGCCCGAAATTGAAAACAAACTGTCTCATTCGACTCAGAAGGTCCAAATCCATCCAAGATGTGTACTCATACACCATATGAGTCTCTGCATGATCAATATATATATCCAATATACCGGAACAAGTGAAATAATAATAATCTATAAATGATCAAATAATGCTGTAAACCATGAATCATCATCATAACCCTGTAGCTGCTGCATAGAATCATCATGCACATGTACATAGACCATATATCATCAATCCATATCATCACAAGGTCCAACCATCTCATGTCCTATGGTTGACCTTGGTCAAACTAGGTTTGACCAAGTCAACATGACCAAATATAACTTAGATCTATCATCAGAAGCTGCTGCAAAGTGTCAAAGGTTAATGCATGCTCTACAACTTATTCAAATAACAATTATAACACAAAGTAATCATTACTGGCGATCTAAATCCAAATATATAATGTCATTAATTTTTATTATTACTCAGACCAGACTTTCAAGACCATACTCACTTCATAGCTGTGATCAATTTGCTCGTGAAGGGTGAAGGCTTAAATAACTGGCTAGGCTAAGGGATGACTTGACCGACTTAACTTTGTGACACTTTGGCAATGGGAAAGGGAATACACACCATAGTATATACTGAATGAGCAACAACACAGGGAATGGCGGTGTCTCACAAATGGATAAGTTGTTTAGAGAGTGCTTATTCAACTTAGGCATCATGTCTACATCAAGTTGATCCAGGTTCATTAGGATCATTCAATTTCATTTCATGGCCTTTTTGGCCTACATAAACCTTCGGATCTCAGGTGTGCTGATAAGCACAACTAGTTTCAGCTTGCATCCAGGGCATGTTTTTTATACATATATAAGGTCAGCAATTGTTTAGATATAGCTTTTAAGAATCATTGCTTTTTGGACCTTTCTTATACTCTTCGAGGAGTATTTTTCAGCAGTTCATCGCTCTTGCCCTTTTTAGTTTCCATGGGCAAATTTATCAGTTTCCATAAGTAGTACATGAGCTTTCAGTTTTAGCCAACAACATCTCAAGTGACTAGGGGGAGTTCGAGCCAATGCCAAACATCGGGACAACCGACCAGAATGATTTAGGCCAACAATCCAACTCACCAAAGGTAAGTTTTGTCACCAACTCAGAGCCGAGTCACAATAAACAGGGAAGCTCATCCAATACAGAGGCTACAGTGGGGAAAAGTCCTCCATGCCACTAGTCAAGTAGTAAGTCAGGGTGATAAACTAAAAAGTTAAGCAATGGATGGATGAAGACAATGAATAATGGAGCCAACACTAGCAAGCCAAGGTATGGTGGAATGGTCACCTCTATTCTCCCTAAGGAGGGTAAAACCAATGAGTATGAATAGTGAACTTCTAAATTTGAGTAGGGACAATATAGTATATATAATAAGATCAACCAGGTCCACATATCTATATGATCGCCAGATCATGACACTAAGTGCTAAGACATGCTATAAGAATAAGTATAAAAACAATATAACCATAACACAATGATATACCTATTGAGTCATACACCTGAATGCTCATCAACCTATACCATCATCTTTCCTTTGAAACTGCTGCTGTAACTCTGGGCACTACTGACTGCTTTGTACCAATGGTATAATGGCTACATCGGTCATCTCTCTGAGTGTCCTGAGACTCAGTCATGGCATGGGGAATACAATTGCTGTCCAAAATCTGAGAGTGATCCAATATAGATGCTCTTCTCAACATCTCAATGTAAGGGAACTGGCTGAATAGTGTACTGGAATCAGAAAAATAATGTATGGTAGCCCGGCTACTATATATGTGATAACAGTAGCTTTGCAGAATCACCAAAGCTGAAGGCGATCTTGAGCTCGGTTGCGTCTTTTTTACCTTCAATAGAATATTTCGGATCTAACGTTTCTTGTCCCACAGAAGCTTCCACATCTCAGCAATATTCAAGCTTGACCTTGAGGCCTTTCTTCCTTCTCTTAAACTTTCAATCTACTCTTTGGTTACCTTTCATACAAGCTTAGATTTCATTAAAATTTTTTCATACAATCTTTGCTTGTTTACATGCTAGATCTAAAGTGCCTTTAAATTACCATCTCATGCATAGATCTAACAATATTACTTTAGTACTTGAAGTAGTAAAATATTTCCCATCTTTTGCAAGTACTAGGGGGTGTATTTTTATGTGATTTTAGCTAACATTCTAACTTTTATTCAAGTTTTCTGTTAGCTGGTTTTTTCCTCCTGTCACAGGAAAGCGGAAGGATTTGAAGGAATTTGGGATATTTGGGCTTTCAAAGAAGACTCGTTTCAAGTTCCTCTATTTTATAGCTTTCTCAAAGATTTCTATAAGTCCTTTTGAATCCCATTTCAAGGAATCAAAAGCATCTCTCTCATAGAGTTATATTGTAATAATTTAATAAAAAGCAAGTGCGATTACGGCTCCCACACCTCTCTTCCCCCATTTGTGGGAAGCCTGTGTCTGTCCCTTTTGCTTATTATTTTTGCATAGTTAGATAAAGTAGCATGCTAGATTAGTTTCATTTTTGTTTGAAGTTCAAAAGTTTTAAAATTGCTAAAAAGTTTCATTTTCGCAAGTGTAATTAGTTTCAAGTTTTTCTTTTAAGTCTATTCATATTCTTGCTTTTCATTAAGTTATTAAAATCATCGAAATCTCTTGAATCTCGCCATTTGCAGATCAAGAGTGCTCTATGTCGGAGAGTTTACTTTGTTTTTTGCTAACCCCCTTGCTCTCTTGAGTATGGTCTTAGACCTGAAAGAGATTCTTGGGTAGTTTTTAGATTATTTCAAGTTTTCATTTCGCATTTTACAAATTTATGTGAGCCTTAAAAAGCTCCCTAAAATCTCTTGAATCTCGTTCTAAATCGGATCAAGAGTGCTCTCGGTCGGAGAGTCTATCTTTTTTCTCAAAATCTCTTGAATCTCGCTCCAAGCAGATCAAGAGTGCTCTTTGTCGGAGAGTCGAATAAAATTGGAATGAACATTTCACCCACTCTGTGTATGCTCTACCCATCGCAGGCTAGTCTGAGCTTTGGGATATCAAAAGCGAAAGTGTTGCATTCATTGATTTTCTCACATTAAGCTAACAACTTCAATTTTAATAAAATTAAGTCCCCTTAATCAACGAAAATCCGGTGTTGCCACGCTATGATCGAAAGTGGGGAAATTCTGACCAAGGAAGCGGGAACCACTGGGAGGTGACCTCAGAGCACAGTTAGACTACATCCTTGTTGGTGTAGTGTTGAACACCGCTCTCGAGACTCCGTCCCAACCCACACGTCCTTGTACGGAGCCACCTAGATCATATTCCGGACACATTTCCTGTACCGCAAGGTATATCGGGAATCCCCCCATCCCACAATAAATCAACCTCATCCTTCAAAATCTATAATAAAATAAACCAAGAAGCATTCGTACAACAGTCCCTTTAGCACTCCAATAGACAGTGACTCCATTAGCACTGGTCTTTCATCAGCAACCATTGTTCAAAGTCTTTGCTTTTTATCTATCTCGAATTGTTGTTCATCTTATGATATCATGTTGTGGATGTTATTTTGATTAATTCGGAAAAACTGTTGTTGTCGTTCAATTTTATGCTATGGATGTGTAATTGTGAATAATACTTGGTTTAAATCTTTTCATCAATTCAAAACAACTCCTAAAAAAATCCATTCCAACCATTCAAACTTAAAACTAAAAAGCCTTAGCAACTTTTTTAGTAGGGTCTACCCCCCTTGGCTTCGTTAGGAGTTTGCCTAAACGAAGGAGTTAGGATCAGGTGACAACACCTGACTCTTTGCTTGCCCCCAAGGCCACACCAAGCAGCTTCAAAAGATTTTTGCTGCGCTCCCCCCTCAAGGTGTGCATCTCGGCGGCAACAATCACGTCCATACTACTAAGAGGGTAAAACCAATGAGTATAAACAAGAGCTACTAATCATGAGTAATTTAGACCATTTAGATAATCATTAAGCAACCAAGTCCATATAACATAGATATATATATATATATACCGCCAGGTCATGACCACTAGATACCAAGTCAAGCTACTATGATGAGCAAAAGAGCAAAACAATGATAACCCATGCACACTATATATACCTGCTGGGCCATATACCTGTACCTTCCATCTGGATCATCAATAATCACTGGAAACACTGCTGCTGAAACTCTGGGCACTGCACTCCTCTGTATGGAAAAATGGTCATCTCGGTCATCAGATCTGAGGTCATGAGGCTCAGTCTTGGCATAAGGTTCACTATGTCTGATCTGGGCTGCTCTGATATGTGAGTGATCATAAAAAAGGTACTGCTCATCATAGGCTGATCTCATCAAAATGTGTAAAGGCCTGGCTCAAATATATACAAGAATCTGCTCTGCAACCATGGTGGCCTAGTTACTATGGATGTGATAACAGGTATATACAATGATATCTCATACTCTTCCTGAGAGCTATTCAGGCAGCAATAAACTCAGAATATGCTAAAGCATTTAACTCTTTGGCATTAATCAGGAGGTAGCCTTTGATAGACAATTTCATATATACCTCTTCTTGCCAAGAGTGATAAAATGATTGGACTGAATTGACCTCATCAGAGCAGAATATATGCATCTAAGTTTCCAGATTGTAAATAAGGCTGTAATCTGCAGGCAGTCCCAAATGCCTGAAATGTGAGAGAAAACCAAGGACGCTGAGTCACCAAGAAGAGCTGCATGCCAATGAAGTTGTTCTTGAAGCAGCTCTGAATGATAATCCTACACAAGCTGTCAGCAATATCTAACAAAGTTACACTCCCATATAATTTGCTTCAAGGTCTTTGAGCAGCTGCAACAGGGGCGTAGACCGTTTGTCAACCTGCTTTTGGTGAGACAGGTATTACAACAAAATCTAGCACCCACAAAAGTGTAAAGTTCCAAGCACCAAGGTGATAGTTTTGTGTAACTCAGGAAGGCTGCCCACTATCAGCTCAGCAGCTCTTCCTTACACTTTTAGGCTAGCTCTTCTCTAGCTCAAGGGGGTTTACCCTAAGGTAGGATTATCAAGGCTATAGAGTGGGGTTTGATGTGAAGTTTGAAGAGTAAGCCTTGATAAAACGAAAGGTTGTAGTATATACTATAGTGTCTGGACTAAATTAAAATGGGGAAAGGCATATGGGGAAGAAGGGAAAGGAAATCGAAGGGAACAAGGAAATGAAATAACAAGGGACCGGTGCCTATCAATCTATGGCCTAATGGAGTCATGAGACATTACATAAATGAAGGGACTAGTTGTTACAATCAATTACTTTGCTGTAGGCTATAAGGTAGAAATGACTAATTTGAAACCTTCAACCTACTTAGATGAAAGAACTAGTGTTGAAACTTGATACATTCATCATTCATTATGTACCCAAGGTAAAAGGAACTAGGTTTGATGCAATTGACCTTAGAGTGTTTGCTGGAAATTAAGTGTAGAAACTAGTCTTGGAGGGCTTGGTTGGCCATTCCTCAAATTGATATGAAGGTGTTATTATATTTGGCTAAATTATTAATCCATTTTGGCAATTAGTTTGTTAGATGAAGGGAAATAAAACAAAATTATAATATCAAACAGATCAAGAGGGAAGAGTTCCTCACATTTACTACAAAAATTAAAATAAAATTTATCATTTGGCCTTTATATAAGTCTGATAACAAGAGGTTTCTACAAAACATAACAAAAATGAAAAGCATAAACATAACCAGACAACAAAGTAGCAATACCTCACTTCATTATGCTTCAAGCTTGACATGCAAGGGAGCTCAACATCATCATCTCCAAGCTTCTATTCTCTATCACTTCTCACACTCCCAATCCTCAATCACAAATAAAATGGAGAGAAAGCTTATGTTTATAAAGTAGCTACATCTCTCTTACAATACAATACAGTTTTCTCAAATTAACTCCATGACAAGTCAAATAAATCTATAATACTAGAGTAGTTAGGCCTTATCCTTTCAAGGTTGACAAGTCAAATGGTCTCCATTCTCTTCAAGAGAGGTTGCTCCATTGAGAAATATGAAATAATGTGCAAGATATCTCCAAGAGAGAGGGTGCATCACTAAAAATACCCTTTGACCATGTTGAGATGCTAAAATTGTTGATGTAAATGTAACTTTGGAAGATATTCACTTGTATTTTATATTGATATTATTATTGTATTTTATTTGTACCTGCAACAGAGATGTTTTTCCTCCGGTCGAAGATGTCATTATTATGTTTGGTCATGCCAAGTCATTGAGGTAAAACCTCCATTGTAAGTTGGGGTGATAGATCCCCTAGAGTCAAATGTAAAAGGGTTATTGAGTCTTCCTAGAGAAGTCGGCCCAGTCAGTTTTAGTGAGGCCGACCTAGTTAGGTAAAAGGTCAAGTTAAAAGTAAAGTATAAATAGAGAGCCTTGCTCTCTCATTTGGACACACGACTCACTCACACAAGTTCGCATAGCAAAGGAGAGAAGACAAGTTCGCTGGTGGGGAAAGAGAGAAGCTGCAGAAGACATATTTTGGGTTTTCCAATTTTGGCTTGATATTGTATTAGTGACAAATATATGTTTGATATTGTATTTGTATTCATACTAACTTCAAATATTGAGCCATAAGACTACTAGCAGTCTGGGATATTACAGAACTCCATAAAAAGAAAAATGTATCAGTTTGGGATATTACATGCCAGATGTTTAGACAGTAATGTTTCATAGTTCACACTGCCATTAAATCGATGGTTTGAACTAAAAATTTCTCTTCTGTCATTTTGCAGAAGCTTCACTTTTGAATTTCAAGAACATTGGCAGTTCGCTAAAGGATTAATGCTTACAGAACACTCTAGCTATTTTTAGAATACAGGACTTGTCATCTTGTGCCAGATGTTTAGACAATAATGTTTCAGACTGCCCTTAAATGCATGCTTTGAACTAAAATTTTCTTCCCTTTCTCATTTCAAAGAAGCTTCACTTTTGAATTTGAAGAACATTGGCAGTTTGCTAAATGATTAATACTTATAGAACACCGTAGCTATTTTAGAATACGTGACTTGTCATCTGGTGACTGATGTTTAGACAATAATGTTTCAGACTCCTATTAAATGCATGCTTTGAACTCAATGTTTCTCTTCCCGCTCTCTTCTCACTTAATAGGTTCATATTTTCTTGCAGTGTTTTCATATTTGATTGTAATATAAACCTTTACAGTACATCTTTATATACTTAAACGCTTCTGCACAAAGTAAATTTGTGGACAAGAAACTCATCTAATTGAAAGGGTCCCTAATGAACAGATTATACGAACAGTGCAATCCCAAGGTGTGCAAGGTCTTTCTCAGGTAGACCGCAGGAAGTATGCTCCCCCAGCTGGAGCAGGATTCCTTGCAAATTCTTCATCAATCTCTCGGAGGCTGTCTCTTTATAATGTTTTGCCACAAGCATCCTTTTCTTTTGGTGCAGCAGCTTATTTATTTGCTCAGGCTCGTGTGGTTGAGGATTATATCATGTCCCAGATAGTGACACAAGCGATAGTGGATGGGGGTTCAGCAGGACTATTGATTGTAGTAACAGGTTCATCTCATGTTTTGCTTGGGACCAGAGGAGGTGGGTTGCCAGCGAGGATTTCAAAGAAGACTCCCAAAAAATCTCAAGTTGTTGTATTACTGAATCCCGAAAGGCAGCATATAAGGAAGGAAGGGGATGCAGCAGTTGCTGATTTCTTGTGGTATTCAGCTGCAAAACCTTGCATTAGAAATTGTTTCGACCGTGCTGAAATTGCTCGAATCATGGATGCAGCCAGCAGAAGACGAGATACCCTACCTCAGGTTAGTTTGTAAAAGTAATCTGTATGTTGCAAAGATGTTCTAATTTTGCACTTAAAAGAAGTTGGGCAGTTCTCATTGCTTACTGCAGATAGTTTTCTTTGCTTACTGCACATACTGAAGAAACAAATTTTCAGCCAGGAAAGAAATTTTAGTTACTGGTCATATATTTACTCTGCAATTTTCAAAATAAATAGCTCTGCTGAATCTTATATCTCGAGAGAAGCCAGTCAGGCATGCCATGTGAGTTTCTGCCTATTTAAATTTGTTTGCAGAATCTAGAGTTTCCGGAATGTTTAGTAACAGAATAATAAAAAACTGTCTGATTTAGAGGAAGCTTGATCAAGACAATGCAGCCATATTTATTTCACGTAGGGACTAAATGGGTCAAGGTTTTTCTCCAATAGAATGGGTCATGAATGCAATCATTGTGCAAAGTTAAGAACAAGCAGAGTCAACCCATGCTTCACCAGTACTGCCTCCATGGGGGTTATTGAACTGATGTCAATTCCTTACTACAATAACTTATTCTTGATATTAAGAATGATCTTGATATTGAGACTCGAGAGGGATGAGTACCTTAATATATTGGCTTTATATTTGAACTTCTGATGCACTCACCACAATGTACAACTAAAAAATACGATGCATTTTTTTCCCAAATTTGTTAGATGATATATCCTAAGCTTATCAGTAGAATGCGACTGATTCCACTTTGTCCCTACAATATGTGATTAGGTAGGACTGTGGTTCCCATGACAAGAGAAATGATTAGAGTTTTGTACTTGTCATAAACTATTAGACTTATCCTAGAAGTTCATTTATTCATCTCAGATATAGATTTGAACAAGTATTTCTGTGGCTCTCTTTCTGGGCTATTTTCAGTTGTCCTGCCATCTTGCTCACACCAGTTGGTATCAGAGCCGGAGATGAGATATTTTCCTAGTTGTGCTCATATCTGTTTCTGCTGCACCAGAATTCAGCTCTCTTCCTTTCTGGTTTTGGCCTTTTTCGTGAAAGTTTCCAATCTTATCTGAAATTCCTATAAAGGAGCTGCTTCACCTTCATATCAGATGTACTTGTACTTTGTACTGAATCTCTAAATAAGAAAGGTTAGTTGGGTTTTTCCTAGGGTAAACTATTGTCTCTTGTGTTTTTGTACATAGTTATTTTTTCGGTGATCCTTATGTGTAGTTAAAGTTGAAAGAGATGAAAATTATATTGCTATATTATTAAAATCTAACATGGTATCAGAGCAGTGTTGAAAGTGACTAGTGTCAGAAACTAGGGCTTCTTATTTCTAGAATTTCCAACCACAGATTTAATCCGGAAATACCATATTGGAACTCACCCTAGGAGGGCACAACTATCTGTGGAGGAAGATCTTCATTCAGAGAAATTTCAGATTTGACCTAAATCCTGCAGCAACTGCAGAAACTAGAGTTTCAATTTTTGAGCAATTTCGTCCACAGATTTCGTCCACAGTTTTGCAGCCTTCAATCAAGATGACCAGCATCAAGGTTGAAGATAGACTTGATGGGGTTTCCAACTTCAGCTCATGGAAGTCCAGGGTACTTATTGTCTTAGAAGAAAATGATCTTCTAAGCCTTGTTGAAGAAGGAGCAACAGAATCAGAAGAAAAAGCAAGAAAGGCTCAATGGAAGAAGAGTGATGCCAAGACAGGAAGGATTATAATAGATTCGATCAAGGATCATTTGATCCCTCAAATCTCTCAAAAGAATATAGCTAAAGCCATGTTTGATACCTTGAAGAAGTTATTTGAGAATACAAATGTTAATAGGGCTCTTGTCTTGAGACAACAACTCTCAAATGTGAAAATGACCATATCAGATTCTATTTCATCCCACTTCATGAAGATTTCAGAAATCAAGGATCAATTGGCCACCATTGGAGGAATAATTGCAGATAGAGAACTTGTCATGATGGCTCTGAATGGTCTCCCTCATTCTTGGGAACCATTCATTCAAAGTGTTAGTGGAAGATCCGAGCTACCCAAGTTTGATCATTTGTGGGCAGATTGTACACAAGAAGAGACTGGATTTGCAGCCAGAAATAATGTTCGTGCCTCTCATCATGAAAAAATCCAAGCTCTTGCTGCACATGCCAAGAAGGGAAAAGGAAAAGGAAAGAAGAGTTTTGGTAGAAAAGACAAAGGTGAAAGATCAAGTCCAGTTCCAGAGCAAAAGAAGAAGGATTTTTCACACAATCAATGCTATAACTGCAAAAAGCATGGCCACTATGCATATGTACCTTAAAGAAGAGAAAGCATCATGCTTGTACCGCTAATGTTGATGAAGAGACTCCACCAAAGAAGTCAAGGAATGTAGAAGAATTCTTCTTCATCTCAGCTCTCTCAGGTACTGTTCCTACTAATAGTAATACTTGGTTATTAGATGGTGGTGCTTCTAAGCATATGACAGGTTATAAGGAGTTCCTCTCAAACCTATATGAGAGAGAGTTACACATACGAGTTGTACTTGGAGATGATGCCAGATATACTGTGAAGGGAATTGGGGCCACTTCCTTCCAGTTAGACTCTAGTGATTCCCTTCATTTGGGTGAAGTGCTTTATGTACCAGGAATGAAAAGAAACCTTGTCTCCATTTTTGCTTTAGAAGACACGTGTTACAAAGTTGCCTTCTCAGATGCATGCTTCTCTCATTGGGAAATGCGCCGTTGCTCCCAGCCTCCTTTTCCTTTCTTCTTCACAACACCTCTCTCTCTCCTCTCCAATAACTTCTTGGAGTGCGTGCCCCTCACTCTCCCACTTCTCTTGGTTGAGTGAAAAATGACGTCTAACGCTCTCTTTTTATTTTCCTCATTAGGGTAACTCCCCATGACTCTTCAACTTCTACGGTTGATATCAAATCCAAGCCAAGATATCAAGGGCTGGGATATAATCTCGCATTCACTTAAAACTCCTAAGTGAACTATATAACAAATTTTTCTTTTTGAAAAATCACTTAACCCTAAATAACATAAAAGTCACTTTATAACTTAAAGTCACTTTATAATTTAAAAGTCACTTTATAATTTAAAAGTCACTTTATAATCACTATAAAGTACATCTCACTTTTAAATTAGAAGTTGCATAATTAATGACTTTAATGAAATTCATAAAGTTACTTATGAATTATTTAATGAGACTTCATAAGTTCTCGGACCCCTGCACTTAGGCACTTGATGCAGGAGTACCTTCAAGCTACAAAAATGCTAACACTCCCTCTTAGCGAGGGGGGTAATACTGGCATCAGCTCCACTTGGATCTCTCTCTAGTCCTCTCCCTCCAACAGCTGAAGCTCCCTCTGAATCTGAATGCCCCTCAGATACCTGCATTGGATCAACTGCTGAAGGTCTGTGCCTGACCACTCTAAACTCAGAGCACTGCTCACTCTCCTGCTCATTCTGAAGAACCATATCATACCAACTCGGTTTCCTCAGAGAGCTGGATGAATCCTCCACACTGACAACCATCGCAGCTGCCACTGAGTCTGATCTCTCACTAGGCTCAACATCTACAGGATGCCCCAATACTCGGTATACCCTGCCATCACGGATGCCAAGCAGACTCGTTGCACCCAAGCTCCCACTCACCAGATATATATAAACATGCCCTCCCACATGAAGGATCGCATATCCGTCATCCTCCAGAGCTGAAACTGAGAGCAAGTTCCTCTTCAGCTCTGCAACAAACAACACTCTGCCAACCTCCAGATAACCACCAGACTCGAGTTGGAATAAGACTCTTCCAACTCCTTCTACTGCATGGGTATCGGCATACCCATCCTCAGTCAGTATAACTCTGTCTGTATCTGTCAAATCTTGGAACATTGCTCGTGTCCCCGTCATATGGCGTGCGTGCTGCTCCGCCATCTATGTACCATGCTCCAGTACCCAAACTCTCAGCTACATTGCTGTCTGAAAGAACTAAGACGAGCGAAAATTCCTTCTCGAATTTCTTCTCAAACTCTTCCACTTCTGCTGGAGAGGTCGCCTCGGGTTCTTCTTTCTTCTTGTTGTTCTTCTTGTTGGGACATTGCCCAACATAGTGACCATAACCCTGGCAAGCAAAGCATCTCACTTTGCTCAGGTCCTTCTCAGACTTGGCTCCACTGCGCGAGCCACCCTTCTTCTTTCTACCCTTAGTTGAAAGGGTCACATTCTGTTCATCAGTATCCTGCTCAGTCTTGCCTTCAGACCCTTCTCGGATCTCCTCCTGAGTAAAATCATCCCACAGTCTTTCCCAAGAGGGAAAGTTTTCTCTGCCAACTACACACTTCACGAACACATCCCACTCCTTGGTGAAGCCCTGCAGGGCTATCTGCACTAGCTTAGGATTGGGAATCACCTCACCAACTGCACTCAGTTCATCTTTTACCTGTCTGGTTCTAGTGAGGTAAGAGGCTACATTCTTGCCTTTAGCCATCTTCGTGCCATGAAGCTTATCCTTTAAAGCCATCTTACGATTTTCATTATTGTTCTCATACAAATTTTTCAAAGTATCCCACATCTCCTTAGCAGTTTGTTTCTCTGCCAAATGAGGGATGAGGTGATCTTGAACACCATCTAGAAGCAGTCTTTGCGTTCTAGCCTCCACCTCATGTATGTCAAGGGCTACAGTGTCAGTAGTAGGAGGTATCACTATAGTACTGACGAATGACCAAAGTTTGTTCTCTTTGAGAACTGCACCCATCCGGGCCTTCCACTGCAAGTAGTTGGAAATCCCTTCCAACCAATCCTCATATCGGATGCTGGTCATCTTCCCAATCTGCACTTATTCCAATCACTCTCTGCCCACTGTGTCCAAAAAAAAAATCAGCACTCAGCTATCACAATTAGCTGCACAGAATCAACACTTCACGTGCAAATCTCTTGCACTCTCTGCAGCACCAACAGTCCACTGTATTCTCAGAGCCCCAGCTCTGATACCATGTAAGAAAATGACAAATCTGCCCACTGTTCACACACACAGTTACTTGGGTATTTTGTCAAACACTTTTGGTACCCCTGATATCAGGCATATACAGAAAAACTAAAAAAATGCTGTGCATATAGAAGCATTAATAAATTACTCCTGTAGCTAATATACAGTACTAAAAGTGATTTTAGCAGCGGAAAATATTAATTTACAGCAGACTGTCATAAAAGTTCATGCACAGAAAAATATACCAGCATGCAGTAAGGAGCATTTAAACACAGAATTTTTGGTCCACCATGACCCTGGAAAAACCCCACACTTTGGGGAAAACCAGTAAGAGAGAGATTTATTTATCTTCTTGAATAAAGAGTACAGCAGCAAGGGTTTACTTCAGAAATTTGTACAGACATTACACTCAGTCACAGAGCCCATTCTATCTTGGAAACAGTGCCATAACACAGCAGAAAAAGACCTTGGTATCTGTGCAGGAAGAAGGTAAAAAACACAAGAGTATCACCTTGGAAATTGTGCCCACTGACAGTCTCGAATTTTGTGCAGGATGTAGCAGTACGGCCTATTTCCTCACTGCTTTATGGACCTCCTTATCAGCTGTACGGACCCCCTTTTCTGCTGTACAGTACTGTCACTCTTCTGAAGCAAAAATTCATGGGAAAATGTGCCCTTCTCTTCTGTTGCTGAAGTGCTGGTCTCTCCTAGGGTTGTATGCCCCTCTTCTTGGGAAATGCGCCCTTGCTCCCAGCCTCCTCTTCCTTTCTTTTTCACAACTCCTCTCTCTCCTCTCCAATAACTTCTTGGAGTGCAGGCCCCCTCACTCTCCAACTTCTCTTGGTTGAGTGAAAAATGAAGTCTCATGCTCTCTTTTTATTTTCCTCATTAGGGTAACTCCCCATGACTCTTCAACTTCTACGGTTGAGATCAAATCAAAGCCAAGAGATCAAGGGCTGGGATATAATCTCACATTCACTTAAAACTCCTAAGTGAACTATATAACAAATTTTTCTTTTTGAAAAGTCACTTAACCTTAAATAATATAAAAGTCACTTTATAACTGAAAGTCACTTTGTAATTTAAAAGTCACTTTATAATCACTATAAAGTACATCTCACTTTTAAATTAAAAGTCACATCATAAATGACTTTAATGAAATTCATAAAGTCACTTATGAATTATTTAATGAGACTTCATAAGTTCTCGGACCCCTGCACCTAGGAACCTGATGCAGGAGTGCCTCCGAGCTACAAAATGCTAACACATTATCATAGTAGTTCTGTTGGAATAACTTTTAATGGTTTTTCACATGAATAAGAAAAATAATGGCACTTTAATTCTTGATTGACTAATTGCTTATTGGATGCTTGTTTGCTGAGTTTAAGATAAATGATTTTTGTAAACAAAGTTGAATTAGGAGAAGCTGGATGGGCTCAAGGATCAACAATTCTTGAATTTGAGAAGCTATTATTCTATGGTTATTTATATGCAGATATTCTGTTATCTTGTATCTTGAATTAAAACTTATTTAGTTAACGCGTTTTGTTACGATATGAAGTTCTTATATTCTCATCCTGTTCCAGTTGGAGGTGTCTTTGGGACAAGACATTATAATAGTAGTTCTGTTGGAATAACTTTTAATGTTTCTTCACAATCAAAAAGAAAAATAATGGCACTTTAATTCCTGATTGACATAGTGCCCATTGGATGCTTGTTTGTTGAGTTTAAGATGCATGATTTTTGTAAACGAAGGTGAATTAGGAGAAACTGATACTTTTAAATGACAGGTAGCTGTTTGTTGATTTCTGGTTCAAATGGTGGTTTATTAATAAAGATAAGAGGATCTTATATTTGTTATGAAGGAAAATATTGCAAACTGTAGGAAAATATAAGGTGATTACAAGAAAAATAAAAAGTGATTCACTTGAGAGCGTTTTTTCTTTTGTAAACTTGTAAACAATAGGAAGGTGGTTGAAGACAGAGTCTCTTGCACATGTGTTTGGGACCACAAACAAGTATTAAATTGTTTCTATGTGAGCCAAAAAGAGTGATGTAGGTATCAATATAATTTGTACATTCAAGTGAACTGAGATTTTGTCTGCACTGTCAAAGCTTTTTGTACGGAGGACATAAAAGTATATAAAAGGCATGAAAAATGACAAATTTTCAGCCATTTCTTGTTGTGTACTGTATTATCCATCATTGTGGAATTCGTGATTAACTTCTGCCTTACTGTGGTTTTCTCTTTTAACTTCTTTATTATAATATTTCCAGCAACAGATGATAGTACATGACATTTTTTATAAATATCTGTACAATCAGGATATTCAGAAGGGCCTTGACCTTGGGTTGGTATCACCGGAGGTATTGCAGAGTTTTTTTGACCTTGAGCAGCAACCTTTCATTGCAGAACTATCACATCATTTTCAGGTATGTTCAGGTTACCTCCCTGACACACTCTTCAACATTTACACAACCATGTACATGAACATCCATTTGAGGACATTTTCATGATATTTCCCAACTTTCAGCTAACTCTATTTATATGTTGTGTAACTCATGTATATGTCTCTCTTTCTATATATAATGTATTACAATAGTAATTATTAACTATCAATGGCTATGTCTCTAATAGTGACCCATGTCCTCTTACATTACTTATATCAGTCCTTTTGACTGCATGTGATCATTATTCATGTCTGTGATAATATGATACCTTTTACTCTGAAAAATATCTGCTCTATAATTTCCCATATTTACCAAGTGGTATCAGAGCAAGTTCTTGGCGACTGTCTCAGTGTTAGTCACTTCTCTTTGCTGATCGTTTGCATATTTTCTCATTCTGTCTCTGTTTACATTCTATCTGCATTCTCCAAACTTGATAATTTTTCATTTGCATCCTGTCCTCCCCTATCATCAGCGCCTGCCTTCCATTGCTGTCCCACCTACTCCATTCTTCTCCCATGTTCCATTCTTCTTACTTTTCTGTTCAGAGCTATCTCCTCCACACTATCTGTCTACCTATAACAGCAAATGAAAAAAGAGAAAAAAAGTAGAATCAGTTTTTTGCTGTCTTGTAACATATCCAATACCCTCTGTACCATTGTTGAGGCTATGTGGTACTCCAAAACCATCCAATTTGCTCTGATATCATATTGTAACAGACCTAGTCACCTAATTAAGCTGTAATCAACGTTATTGCATGGAAATCATAGACAATTAGAAATATACAGTGGAAAGAACATTGCCTATGGCATATTTCTCCATTACCCATGAATGCATTCAGCCATTTAAGTACATAACCCATAATTTTTGTTTATTCAGGAAATATTAACAGCTTGTACATGTGCAAATACAACACAGCCTACACATATACAGTACTTTTCCATACAAACAATTACATTTCCTTCATGATTCTGGCCTCTTTTGTGATACCCACAAGGCCATTTACAGCAAATTGACATAGATGGAAATTAATTTATATATCAGAGGTAGAATTTTCCTTGGATAACATAGGTAGAATTATGCCCTCAGCATTATAAATATGTCTATAACAACCTTTAAATTTGTTAAATTTTTATAATGCAGATCTGATTTGATAGCAGTAACAGAGTTTTTCACTTTTTAGCAGACTTTAGCATATGAATTTGAGTTTATAAACCATCACTAGATAACCAGCAGTAAAGAAGAAACAACCATCCACAAGAACACAAAATTTTTACTCTGGGGAAACCTTTTCAGGAATAAAACCCCAGCAAAGAATAATCTTCCTTAATATGAGATGACTGAGTTTACACGAGCAGATTTAAGATGAGCAGACTTTACATAGATGCCCCTAGGGATTATTACATAACAAGAGAAATAAAGATGAACTCTCTGAAATCTGAATGCAGTCCACTATCCAATGTTAGGTCTGCTGTAGATGAAGACAGCCCTAATCCTGATGACGTCAGCCTTCTAGCAAGTAATGGCAGCCTTGATACTGCCCAAAACTGATGATAGCACTCCTCCTAAGATTTGTTCTGAATCATGGCAGCCCTTTAGGGCCTGATCCCTCTTACAGCAGCTCTATTAGGGCTTCAACATACCCTCAGTAGCTTTGCTAGGGCTAGTGCAGATCCACGGTAGCCCTGTTGGGCTTGAACAGTGTCACGGCAGCCCTGCTAGGGCTAGTGCAGATCCTTTGTGGCTCTGTTAGGGCTTGATCAGACCCTTGGCAGGCTTGCTGAGACCCTCGGTGGCCCTGTTAGGGCTGGTACAGACCCCTGCTGCCTGATCCGTGACCTCACTGAGGTCTTTCCACTTGGCCGCAGCCCTGTTAGGGCTCAAATTCACCCTCGGCAGCCCTTCGGCAGCCTAGCTGAGACCCTCAGCAGCCCTTCTAGGGCTAGATCAGACCTTCGGCAGCCTAGCTGGGACCCTCAGCAGCCCTGTTTAGGAGATGGCAGCCCTGTTGGGGCTAGGGCAGACCCTCGGCAGTCCTGTTTGGAAGATGGCAGCCCTGTTGGAGCTAGGGCAGACCCTCGGCAGCCTTGCAGAGAATGATGACAGCCCTGTTGAGCCTTCTTGCTGATCCAAAAACCCAAAAATGACAAACCCAAAAATGACAAAGCTGAGATGAAGGAGATATGCAGCAGTTGAATTTACCCCAAAGGAAGTCTTGGACAGAGATGAAGAATAATTTTGATGGATGTTTATCACTTGAGAGGGTTCCTCATTTATATCTCATCATTGAGTAATCTAAGTGGTGACTTCCATAAGTCAAGGAGTCAACAAATAATATAAAATAAAATCATTGTGGGCTTTTAACACTTTATACATTAGTTGGGGCCCTTTTAAGTTTATTGTGGGCTATTAATCCTGTTGCCGCCGGATTGCGCACCTGGTTAATGCAGCAGAAATCTTGCTACTACTCAGTGCGCCCTTGGGGGCAAGTCTCAAGTCAAGGTTGTCACTTGATCTTGACTCTTCCATTTAGACCAACTCCTAACCGAAGCCAAGGGGGGTATGTTGGACACAATGGTACACTGAGGGGGGGGGGTGAATCAGTGTACTAGCAACTCTAGTGATTTTCACTTCTTAAAACTGATAGACAGAGTTCATCATTCATTTTACACTACTAAGTACATCATCATTCATTCACATAAACATGTCATTCACATAGATCATAAAAGACACATTACAAGACAAGTATAGTCAACTTTATTTATAATTTGATATGAATTACAATGAAGACTTCAATCTTCCGATTACATCAGCACCAACTGACCAAAGAGCACCAACTCCTATTCCAAGGCCCAGCCTGTTTTTCTTAGCACCAACTAAGAAGAATTGCAAGACCCAGCTTGCCTTCACATACTGATCACTGTCATCAACTTTGTCATGTCAATCAAGCTTTGGTCAGCGGTCATGCCATATCACTGTTGCTTCACTTCTATTGTCACTTGTCAAGTTACTTGTCAAATCACACTATGTCAATATCAAGTCAAAGATATCTCTGTCATGGCTATCATAAATCAAGAACACCACAAGATGTATATCATGTCAAAATGTCAAGCTTCATTTGTCAATTCAAGTCACTGTAATATATTGCTGTAGACTTCCTTCATATGCCTTAGTAAATCTTCAACTTTTTCAAATGTCAAGCTTACATCAACTGTCAACTACTTCAATAATTTGTCACTGTCAAAGTCAAGAATATGAGGCCCACTAGGCTATTCAGGGCACCTGCTCTTGGAGGCTGCCTGTGAAAATTTATAAAGTGAAATAAATGTTAAATCTTAAATGTGAAAGCTGTCAAATAAATAAATTGCTAAAAGTTTGCTTGTCTAGAGTCTATTGGAAGCATTCTCATCACTCTACCCATTTGTGAGACACCACCATTCCTCGTGTTATTTTATGTCCAGTATATATACAGGTGGTTCCCCTAGTTCCTTCATCTGAGAGATTACAGTGTTGAGGTTGTCAAGTCTTTTCCCTAGCCTAGCCTTTGTTTTTCCACCCTCACCCATGGTTAGCAAATTGTTCAAGTCAGTAAACGAGTATACACTTGAAAATCCTGTTTATAGTAGCTAATTACTTTGATCTGGACTTATATTATTTATATTATTTACATGCTTATGCCAGTTAAACATCATTCTATGCTTTAGTTTAGCTACTGATATAATTGAAGGAGCATATCGTAACCTTTTGTACTTGCAGCAACAGTTATTTGTGATCTAGATCATCATTTTGATCATTTTTGACCTATTCAACCTATTTTGACCAAGTCAACCACATGGTTCGGGATGAGTTTGGGCATACAGTGATCGAGATTGTTTATTCATGGCTCATATATGTCCATTTGATGGTTCCATGCTTCAGACTGCCTTTTCAGATGATGGTTTGATGGATTTTTATAATTATTGTTATTTATGGACCATTATTTTTATTATTCCAGGCATGGATGAGCTTATAGAGGTATTTTTTGATGGTCACATGGTGTATGAGTACTCATTCCTAGTTGATTTGAGCATTCTGAGCTCATCGATGCACTCAGTTATTAGTTCCGGGCATTTACAGGTGATGATATGGTCAAATTACCACTTTTCTCTAGTTTGCCATGCAGAAATGGCTTGTCCAACACTTTCATTGAGCTAGCACGTTTTCCTAGGGTGCTACAGAGGGAGAGGGGGGTCCAACCAGTCGTTATTACCATATTACCCCATCCCCAGACATTTTGGTACAGTTAGATTTGTGTCTGAAACACTTGGCAGTGAGTTGCAAACATTTTTGTGCTTTTAGAGGTGGTTTTCCGACAGAGTAATGGCTCATTGAGGAAATCGATTTGTCTTAGTGGGGCAAGAAAATGGCATGAGATTGGTCCGGGATATTTTGATGATGATGTCCACACCTTCTAGCACTTGTTCCGACATCAGTGGGGTCCACACGTCCTAGTATTCATCATTTTGGGCATTTTATTGTGTATTTGAGGGGCCACGATTTGGTCATATGGTCACATTATGATGTTATATTGTCATATTATTTGTTATTTTTCCATGGGGCCATGCTAGTGAAAGATATGATTACCTCCTAGCCCCACCATGTGCTTATGTCATGTGTCTTAGTCACTTATCATGTAGTGCGCCCCCCTTGGGCGATTTAGTGAGTGCACCCCCTCTATTTTTGAGTTGATCTATGTATTGTATTTCCGGCTCATCTTAGCTGTTGATTATTATTGTTATATCTTTTGATCTCCACCGCTCATTTGAAAAGTGGTTAGGGTTTTGGTCTCTCTCATTCCTATTGAAGGAAGAGACCCCCCTCATTGTGAGAGACTTTTGGCTCTTGGATTTTGGAATACAAAGAAATATTTTGTGAGGATTCTTGTGATCTTGGGTTGAATGCTTGGCTATGGTGATTGAAACTACTTTTCCATTGCATTGAAAGATCTTGGCAGCTATTTTGCATATTTTGTTCCACTATTTCGATTTGTAGGTGAAGGAGACGATTTGAGAGAGGGGCGCGCATTAGTTGGGGAGATCCACCCTGCTTCTTTCTGTCAGATCTTGATTTACACAGGGAATAATTCTGTCTTTGCACCAATTATTCTCTATCTTTTACTTCTAGCTTGCATCTACCTTCATCTTTGTCTACTGATAGAGCTTTGGTTCCTTGGTTTTGTAGAGAGAGGAGGACGCACTTGTGGATTTGGGAAATTCAATGGAACAAGAGAAGTGGCGAAGCTTTCATTTGATCTTTGTGGGAGTAATCCTTGTCATACCGGCATTCATCTTCATCATCCAAGTACGCTCACAAGGTTTGTATTTGTTTCTTTAGCTTACCCATCTGTCAATTTCATTCAAACTCGAACTCCTAAAATTTATAAAAAATTCCTAGCTCATTCAATTTTGAATTTGGGCAAACGATTTCTGGGTTTTTCACTTAAGGCCTAGCCCTAAGTGGGTCCTCAAGGGCGTCACCCTTGGGAGACTCCATCTACCCCAAACCCCTAGGAACTGATCTTTAGCTATTGCACCCTCCTTGATTTTGCCACTTTTTCTTGGTTGTTTGAGTCTCATTTTGGCTTGTGAGCATAGACACTGTTAGATCTATTATCAAGCCCTGCTAGGAAGTCCCTATACTTTCAGATCTACTCCTTGGGACCACTTTTCCATCTTTTAAGTACACGTTTCCCAAGGTAGCTGATTTTGATCATTTTCCCTAGCATCTCTTTCCTAGATTCATTCTTAATCTCGAGTTACTGTAATTGATCTAATTAATGCTTATATCTCATATCACCTAAGCCTCTACAGTAACTCATTTCCTTAAATCTAGGGTTCATCACCTTTCACCATAGATCCCTTATTGAATATCTTGATCTAGTGATTGGTTTGGATCTCTCTCTTTGAGAGTAGATTAGGGTCTCCCCCTTCGTTATCGGGGCTTGGATAGCAAGAAGCGAATGGTGCCTCGATTGGTGTGACAACCAATCCATCTTGGGAATCGAGGTCCTCTTGGGTCACCTCTTTTGTTGCCCGTCCCCTCTACCATCCTAGATAGGATTACCTTTAGGGGCAACTACAAGCTGTGTGATAACAAACACTTTTTGGTGAAAATTGGCCAGAGCTTCCTTCTCTTTTTCCTTGGACCTGCTAAAAACCAACGAGCTAATTATGCTAATTCAGTGGTTAAACCTATACAAATGCACAAAAAATTACAAATTTTATACTTGGGAAAAGTTGGAAACGTTTTGACTACTTCAAGTATGAAAATTGTGGATCTAGATCTAGTTTGGAAAGTAAGAATTGAAACTAATCTAGATATGATATATATGCTTGATAAAAGAAGATATTTGATTTGCAAACTATAAATCTAACTTTTACTAAGCAAAAGTAACAAGTAACCAAGAAATATTTTAAAGAAATTGAGAGATGATAGAAGAAAACCCTCAAGCTCAAGCTTGAACTAGAAGATGAAGAAGAAGAATAATCTGTGGACAAGAAACTTGTTAGATCCAAAGCTTGAAAGTGATGGAGAGAGGGTGGATGCAACCGAGCTCCAAACTCCCTTCACCTTGAGGCTATCTGCAAAGCTACACACTTCTCAAACAAGCAAGATTAAACTAGTATATTCATCAATCAAAACAAGGAGAATAATTGTACAACCGAATACTTCATATTACTCCTAAAGATCTTGAAAGCATGAACATAAAACAAGCAACTTGACAACTGCAAATGCTTATTTCAATAGAGGTAGATCTAATCATTAAACTTGCATAAAGAATTAAGCTTAAAAAGATGTCACCTCAACCAATAGTTCATGCATGGAACAAGAGCTACAGTAGACCTCCAAAGTCTTCAATCTTATTACTCAAAGCGAGATTACACATTACAGGAGCAGAGGTTCTATGCTTTCTATCATATGCAAATGAGGAGCATGAGCCTTGCTTTTATAGAGTTTGAGAGAGGAAAGGCGAATTGATGAAGAGGGGGGGCGCATTCCTTGAGAAGGGGATCCAAATCCCTTGATTGATCTTTGATTGATGCAAGATTTGAGGGATGGAGAGTGAGTGGGCTGCCACCCAAGGAGGGCACCCCCACTCAAACCTTGGGATTATCTCCCATTCAATGTAAAGCTGCCACCTCAAGAAAGTTGCCCAAGAGAGGAGAGGGCACACTTCCTCAAGGATGACAACTTGCCCTTGTGAAAATCTTGCTTGATTTGATCCCTTTTTGATTGAGATATGCCTTAAATGCAAATGCCAACTCAACTGGGCCTTCATTGGACCAAATTCCACTGAAATAGGAATTTTATTTTCTCTCATATCTTTATTTTTTTAATTAAATAATTCCCCAAAATTAATTGGTCCAAGCCTTTTACAAAAGTATCCTGCTACTGGCCATGGCTCTGGTTTTCCTCACTCAACCCAAATCTTAGACATATTAGGCAATTAATTAACATCTCAGACTTCTTTTGTTATAGCCATCCCATTCACCAGCGTCTCTTTTTCCCTCAGCCTTGCATAGCATGAGGAATGAGATTCCCTTCATTGCTAAATAGTCCCTACGGCTATCCCACTTCCCTCTAGTGCATAGACACAGGTTGGCTAGGAAATATCTAGTGTTGGGAACTAGAGAATCTCAACTGTAACTCAACCATTAACCATAAACTCAGCGATAATTTCCACATACATGCATGGAAGAAAACAATGGTAGCATAACCTAATCTTGGTAGAATGCTTTCTTAGCACACCAACACTAGCATACCAATCAACTGTTCAACAACGAGAGAATGAATGAAAGAATGATTTTTCCCAAAGGATTGCATGAACAATACATGCAAAGGATTTTTTCCAATGAGATAATGAATGAAAGAATGGATCTCCTTCGATGCTACATATATTTTGTTGATCGACTCAATCTCGCCAATCTTGGCAAGCATAAGGTTCAAGGAATGCACCACATATGGAGTCCAAAAGATGTGATCATATCGATCCTCCACAATCAACCTTGCAAATCTAAGTCTCTAGTATCTACATACCCATGCATTGTTCGTGATGACTTGGACAACATTCTGTGGCCCCACACTTTCTATTGCATCAATAAGAATATTGGAGATGAATGTTGCATCTTTCTCCACTCCATTGCAATCAACAACCGTAAAAAAATTGCCCCTTGGGGGCACATTGCAATAACATTGATTAAAGGGCAGTTTCTTTGGTCTTGTTGCTGCTGGATTACACACCGTCTTTGTTGCAGTAGAAATCTATGCTGTCGCTCGGTGTGCCCTTGGTGGCAAGTCTCGAGTCAAGTATGTCACTTGGTTCTTGACTCCTCCGTTTAGGCAAAATTCCCAACAAAAGCCAAGGGGGGTAGTCCCTATGGAAAGTTATTAAGGTTGTTAGGGTCTTCCAATTAAAAGATGGGTTGTTTATTAATGTTTTTGGGAATTTGAAAGTGGAGTTCAAGATGTAATTGCAACAATAGTTTAAAAAAGCTTCCACTAGCATAAGTTCAAATAATCACCGTAAATTATAAAAGATGCACGATAACTTGATATTGTTAATAAGCAAATGAATAGTGCAAGGATCAATGCCTTATGGAGTCAAACACAACGTGAAATTGATAATGCTGGAAAAGTAAATGTTGTGCAATTGTCTCTTGGTTGATTTTAAATTATTAATGATGAATCTTGATTAGGGAAAAAAGGGAAACTCTCGAGATCCGTAAGGTACAGAGAGGAATGTACGGAAATTTAGAGATTGGTGGATCCGTACAAGGACATGTTGGATTGCCAATGCCCCGAGCTCGTGTTCAACACTACACCAACAAGGATGTAGTCTAACGGTGCCCCAAGGTCAGAGTACAACGACTTAGCGTCCCAAGCATAATTTGCCCACACAAAATCTAGTTTCGAAGTGTCGGATTTTCACTGTCTTGTGGGTAGTTAATTTTATTAGGTGACTAATTAAGTTAAATGTGAGAATTAAAGAGTGCTTCCAACTGCTTTTGGTATCCCACAGCAGAGCATACGTAGTGGTAGCGAAATGATTAATTCAGGTTTGAATCAATAACCATTGTACTCTCCGACAGAGAGTGCTCTTGTCTTGCTTTTCAGCTAAGTTCAAGAGACTTTAAATTATTGAAACAATTAAACTTATGAAAATGAAAGACAAAACTTAAATGAAAAGATATGGATGTCCAAACTTATGCGTCACTTTTCTGATCAACCTCCACCAATCAACAAATGCCTTTGGGTGGAGGTGAGAGCATACTTCGTGGCGATGAAGTTGGTTTTATTTCTAAGTTAAAAAAGCGAAAAATGAAGTGATTAAAATGTGAAACACAAGTTAAAAGTATACACCCTGCATTAAACTAGTGAGTGTGTGAAAAAATGCGAGTTAGACAAATTTATCCACAAAAATTGAAAAAACGCAAATCCCCCCATGGGGATGGGATGTGGGTGTAGGTACCCCACTGCTCTCATTTAATAATTCTACAAAGTGCTGAAAGTAAAGTGCTTCTTAGTCCATTAAATTTGGATCTAAGAGCTTACAATGCTAGAAATTGAAAGATAGAAGTTTATGGGTGTCCACCGAAGGGTTTTTTGCACTTTTAGTGCTCTTGATCACTCCAAAACTTCAATTTTATTTGCAGACCTGCTAAAAACCAGCAAGCTAAATGTCTGCAAAAAAATGATTAGAATGCACAAATTTACATAAAAAATTACAACTTTCTACTTGCAAAATTTATGGGAAAAATTGAGAACATACAAGCATGAAAGTAAGATCTAGACTTAGCCGTTTGATATGAAATAGATGCAACTTTCTAGATCTGAAATTTGAAACAAACTTAGAAAGATTGTAAAACATTTAAAGTACTTATGCTTGTTCCAAAAGAAAAAGAAAAGAAAAATGAGTATTTTGATTTGAAAGGAGGAGAATGGATCTATCCAAGACAAAACTTGCTTGTTGGAGAAACCTGTAACAAGATGTAAGTGAAAATGTTGCCTAAAGTATAGAATCTTCAACCGAGTTCTAGTCCTTATGGGCTTTGTGATCTGCAACTTACAAAACAAACTCACCATACAGGTTAATAGATCTAGTGTGTTAGAAATCAAAGAAATGAAGAAGAGCCTAAGTACAACCGAATACAGTGCGCTACTTCTCTACCTCTAAAACTCATCCACAGTTAAACAAATTGACAACTGCAAATGTTTAATCAATATCAATATGCTAGATCTACTAAAGCATGAAAGTATGAAAGCAAATAAACACAATATCACCTCAATAAGCTCAATACACTTGCACAAGATGGACCTCTAAAGTCTTCAACAATATATTCAATGATCAACAATTACAAACTGGCAAAGGTTCTATGCATCCACACTACTTGAAAAAGATGAACATAGACCTTGCTCTTATAGCTCTTCAAAGGAAGAATTCGAATTCTAGAAGGAGAGGGAGTTTTGGGGTTTGAGATGACAAGTGGGGAGTCAATCCCTTGATTTGTGTGATGAAGTGGTTGCAAACTTAATGGAGAATAGCCACCTCATGAGGGCGCCTCCCTCTTCAACCTTGGTTTCTCCTCCATCCATTCCTAAATCGCTACATGCATCCAACCGCCCACATGAAGGATCTCTCGTCGATCTCTTTGAAGTTAGCTCTATTATCATGTGATTGGACGTTGGGGTGATTTGTGGGTTGGCGTGTATGTGAGGTGGCATCCACCTCATGAGAGGGGCGCACCTCCTACCTAGTAAGCCACGCCCATCATATGGGAAACCTTGCCCAAGTCAAACTGTGAATGCCATGCGAGTGAACCATCACGTGAAGGAGAGCGCCTTCTCTAATTAATTAATCAAACTTTGACCTTTGACTTAACTCCAAAATGATGCTTTTGCATTTTGATATATTTTCCCTCCTCATTTGAACATAATGCCACCCTTTCCAAATAATATTTTGATCATTTTTGGACTTTTTTGATTTTTGCCCTTTAGTGCAATTTTGGATTTTTTAGCATTTAAATGCCAAAATGATGCCTCCTTAGCGAAAAATGCTCTCAGAGACGTCGTAGTCGCCCGAAAAATGGAGAAAGTGGGCACTAGGGTAAAGAGGGCGCTTTGAGCGTCAAAACGAGCTTCCCCATGCCAAAATCCGCCTCCAAACGATACTTATATTACATTTTGAAATTTTCCATTTAAACCATTAAAAAATGGTCTAGATTACGGAAAAAATTATTTTTGTCGGAATTGACTCAAACTCCTAGGGGACCTAGTGCATGTCCATACGACTTATTCGGGATGGCTAGCATGTTACAAAAATGTTAGGATATTCCTATACTCCATCCTAGTCCTACCAACATTTTCATTATTTTGCATTTCAGTCATGCATGCATATTTGCATGCAGTCATGCAATTGCATGCATCCCAGTCATCAGGTTGGTGTCTCCCAACACCTAGAGCTTAGTTTACTAGCCTCGGGAGCCTGTTTCTGCTCAGTTCCACCCCTCCTAGTTTGTGATGCGCCCTCTCTCACCTACTACACGAAGAAGTGTGCCCTCTCTCACCTACCACCAGTGACACACTCAGTTAGTACACCCTCTCTCACCTACCACCAGTGACACACTCAGTTAGTGCACCCTCTCTCACCTACCACCAGTGACACACTCAGTTGTTGCTTGATTTGTGGATCTGATCCTTGATTTGAGGACAGATTGACTGATACACTCAGTGAGACCTCCAGAGAGACTAGTTGATCTGTTCTGACTGCAGTTAGCTTCTCATGCGCCCTCCATTAGTGCTCCATGCATCAGTTACAACTATTACATTCAGTTAGACTCAATTACATTCAGTTAGCCCAGTTTGACACATGGACAACCACTTGTGATCTGATGACACCACTACTGATTTGATGATTAGGACTCCTAGTGCAGATAAGCCATGCTCATGCATGCTAATTCGAATTGCCACCTTGGCATTCGAATCCTCTCCATTGTATTATTTATTGTTCATATTATGATTCATGAATTAGTGTGTGATGTTATTCTGCTTCTATCTGAGTTCTACTGTATCATAATTCTGTTGCTCCTTTACACTGCATTGACCACTCTTCTTCTATTTTCCTGCTTAATCTTAATCTTTCTTGTGAGGTATACATGAGCTCTTAGATCTACTGTGAGGATTTTCACATGGTATCAGAGCCTGTTGAGAGTATTGTCTATCTCCATTCCTGAGAGTTTTTGCAGGTTATTATCAAGATTTCGAGTGCAGCAGTTGCTGTTGAAATACTGAGAGGGGGGTGAATCAGTATTTGCCAATAATTAAAATTATTAACCGAGAGCAAGTTGCTAATCACCAATCATAGCAGTATATCATCAACAATAAAAAAGATGCACAGTACACAAGATTTTTACGTGGAAACCCAAGTCCTGGGGGTAAAACCACGGAATCCTTTTATAATAAAATTTGACCTAGCAACAACTGGGGTTACAAATTTAATACAACTTCTCCAGCTACAACTGGAAGGGGCTACAACCCCTAGGCTTCGTCAGCCACAACTGACAAGCTGCTACAACAGCTCAGCTCACAAGATTGTGAGTCCTAGCACCACCCTACCACCCTGTAGATAAATATGATTGTACCTGTGGACCTATTAAACCAATCACTGAACCTGCTGCTGATAATTTCTGCCCTCTGATCACTGCCAAAATACCACTGCTTATCCACCATCAATCTGGTTCATCCACCTGTATGTGTCTATACTGTCATGCCAAAATACCACTGCATATCCACCATCAATCTGTTTCATCCACCTGTATGTGTCTATACTTTCATGCCAAAATACCACTGCATATCAACCATCAAACTGTTTCATCATCCTGTATGTGTCTATGCTGTCATGCCAAAATACCACTGCATATCAACAGTCAAACTGTTTCATCATCCTGTATGTGTCTATGCTGTCATCAACTCCAATTACTACTCATCATCAATGAGTATCATTGCTGTGTATAATCCTAGTTCATTGTTCTGTGTTCTGAGCATTTTTGTCATCACTGAGCATTGCCAAACATCATTATCTCACTGTTTACTAACAAGTCACTGTGTAATCTTATATATCATCACTGTGTATGCTAAGCATACATCTCTGACCATATCAACATATAGGTGTAGATATCATGAAACATAACTACCACAGCTGAGCATTATCATCTCATTCATAAAATATCACTGTCTATTCATGTCATCATTGGGTATAACTGAAGATAGCAGAGATAAAATACCTGAGTAAGAGATTTTTCAATAAATGATTACCTTGGCTGTCTCTTCATAGATCATCAAATTTGGCTGCCCTAGACCTGCTCCATGCAAGCTGCTGATATAGAATGATGTTTGACCAAAGAAGAATACTGTAGCTTCTATTAACTGTCTTTGACTTTTCTGTGTCTGAGAAATACTGCTGCTGACTGTAACTATCTGTGAAAGGGCCTGTTTGGGGTTCGGTTTACTGATGAGGAGGTTATCAGTACTGCAGCCTCCTTGCCGCTCCAAAAAAACGAGCCTTACAGAGCTCTATCCACCACTTGGAGGCCCTGTATAGGGCTCAGGTTTGAGGGACAGTCCTGGAACAATTTCGGTTATCAGTACTGCAGCCTCCTTGCCGCTCCAAAAAAACGAGCCTTACAGAGCTCTATCCACCACTTGGAGGCCCTGTATAGGGCTCATGTTTGAGGGACAGTCCTGGAACAATTTCGGTCTGCTCCCTCTTTCAATAAACAGACCTGTGGCCTCCTTCTTTTCCACTCAGCACACCTGCAGCCAAAGTTTGGTAGCCCTAACAGGGCTTAGATCCCTTCCTATCAGTTTAGGGCTACAAGGGAGGAAGCCCTAACACATTAGGCTGTCCAAAAATCAAGATAAAACAGAAAATAAAACTGTGTCTGCTGCTGCTGCCAAATTTCAGAGAGGAAAGGCTGCCCCACTACTTTTGGATCAGATATGAAGTTGATTTTTTTTTTTTTTCTGCTGCCTCTATCCTTGACTGTGGCTGCCTGAATACCCAAAAATCAAAGCAAATTTTTTTTTTACTGCAGCTGCTACAGTACCCGCGAAAATTTCAGAGCTCCACTGAAAATCTCCACACTCAAAATGACTAGTTTTGATGGGTTATTTATAGTAGTTTATCATGAAAAAAAATATGGAGCCGACCTTGCACTAAATAATTTTTAATTTGAATTTTTTAATTTATTAAGTTATGGGGCCAACTTCCAATTTGTTTAATTCAATAACATTAATTTTATTCCACTATTTTCATTATCAAAATGTATTTTGGTTTCCATGTTTTCTTCAATAAAAAAAATGTATATTTAATTTGGTCTTTCTTACCACATTCACGTGGTCTTCATACCAATCCACATGGTCTTCTTCAAGCTTGTAGCAATGTTGAGAGGGATGCCCGCAAGGGCTTAGATGGCATGCCCATATGGGGTTTGATATTATTTTGAAATTTACTTATTTATTTATTTATTCAAAAATAGTAAATAACTCATTAGATGACCAAGGGCTTCACCATTCAAGGATTTTATGCCATGATAATGTCTTCTCAATGGCTTAATGATACCACAATACAATCAACTTTTTGAGGCCATCTTCAAAGTGTATAAGTGGTGTAGGAGTATTAAGGACTTAATCAAGGGCTTCATTAAAATATTTTGAGCTTCAACATTACTATCTAAGAGCCACCAAATGTGTGAGTTCAAGACCCAATCCTCCTAGGGCACCACGAACACCAACATACCACCATTTGTATGGGCTTCCTCAAAATTTTGAGGGCTTCTTCATCATGTGTGTGGGATTCTCATCCACATGATCATGGGCTACATCAAGGTACCTTCATTTCCAAGTGTGTGGACTTCATGACCCCATCAAGGGCTTCTCCATATGGCGATGTGGGTTCCTTAACCTCTTTGATTGCAAATAGTGGACATCAAGGTCTTCTCCATATGCCGATGTGGGTTCCTTGACTTTATTAAGTCATTTATGACATCTTCACATACAAGAGATCCATGACTTCAACAGGGGTTGCAAGACCTTCTCTTAGGGTACCATGACCTCATTACAAACACAAATGACCACAGAATGGGTCATTTGGACTCTTCACTTCTTCAACCCACCAAGGACACTTTCTAGGGTATTAGGGCATAGGTTGTGGTACTGGAAAACAACTGGAGAACCATAGAAACACCTTAGGGGTCACTCAACCAAGTTAATGGGTAGCCAGGGCTTTTGGCATTGTCCCAAGGCCTCCAAGGGCTTCAAGCTTGGGCTTGGACAAGGTCAAAAGGTCTCCTCTGACACAGACAATCACTAAACAAATACTAACCCTCAGGGGCTCCACAAGGGGCACCAAGACTCAACTGTTGGCATCAATGACCAGGCACTGTTGGCATCAATGACAACTTAATCAACAATTATCAAGATTTCGAGTGCAGCAGTTGCAACAGTTTCTGCACTTTTGCAGCAGTAGCAGTTGCATATATTTTCTATTGCTTTTTGCAGGTCTTCTGGAACAACTTCCATGAATCCAGAAGGAATTCCTCCTCTTTCTACATTTAACTATGATGAGTGGAAACCAAAGATGATAGCACATTTGAAGAGACATGGTGTCTTTGATTATTGTTTTGAAAGAGAGTTCGAATCCTCTGAAGAAGAGAATGATTAGTTAAATGAAGGTGACAGAGCCTATGCAGCAATGATGTATGCTATGTCTCGTTGCATGGTAACCCACTTCCTTTTTGTTGAATCTCCAAAAGAGCTATGGGCCCATCTGGATGAAAGATTTGGCAAATAGAATGAAGGGATTGGTCCAAACCATTTCGAGAGCAAGCCCAGTGATGCATTCGCCCTCCTTGATGGTCTCTCTGATCATGAATCAGTATCAAACATATCTCATAATGAAGTTGTCCACAAAGAAGAAGAACTTGCAAATTCTACACTCATGCCCTCAATATCTTCTATTTCGAATTCTGTGCCAGCTCACACTCTAGAAATTGTAGAGGTTCTTAAATCCTCTCTTGCACAAGAGTCTGTTGGTTTGCATAATGATGATCTCATGAATGTTTCGGAGGTTAAATCAGCAATTGGAGGTAATGCATTCGCTCTCCTTGATCACTCACCTCTTATGTACTACTGTAAGATCATTTGTACATGCTCTCAGAAGTTTGTTGAAGATGTAGGGCATTGCCATTCGCTTGGGATAATTTCTCATGCATTTCATGGTTTTGATCTCACCTCTAATGGTTCAAAGGAGATCTCAAGAAACCATTTTTCAAGTCTTGGATCTGATTTGGATTCCAAGCAATCACTATCATGTGATGGTTCTTTTGGGCATAATCTCACCTATGATGTTTCAAAGGAGAAAACAAAAGACTATCTACACATTCATGGATTTGATCCTAACTCAGCTGATTCGAATCACAGGTTCCAGGATCATCCTCATACCTTTGGATTTGTTCTCATAACATTCGATCCGAAGAGCAAGTACAAGCACATGCTTTTTGAGAATGATCCACTTCTTCCCAAGAAGAAGATACCTCCAGACATATGACCAAGCATCACACTTACTTGAGTTTGGAGCATTTATTTTGGTGTGCCCTACAATCTATTTTGAGGGGGGGTATTTTTCCCATGAGGTTTTCCCCATTTCCTTGGTTTATGAATTGTTATTTATTATTCATTGTATTGGGTGACCTTTGGTCTCAGTTACCAGGGCCCAGGATGGATTAAGGGGGGGTGTTAAGATATTCTTATACTCCATCCTAGTCCTACCGACATTTTCATTATTTTGCATTTCAGTCATGCATGTGTTTTTGCATGCAGGCATGCAATTGCATGCATCCCAGTCACCAGGTTGGTGTCTCCCAGCACTTAGAGCTTAGTTTACTAGCCCTAGGAGCCTGTTTCTGCGCAGTTCCAGCCCTCCTAGTCTGTGATGCGCCCTCTCTCACCTACCACAGGAAGAAATGCGCCCTCTCTCACCTACCATAGGAAGAGGTGCGCCCTCTCACACCTACCACCAGTGGCACACTCAGTTAGTGTGCCCTCTCCCACCTACCACCAGTGACACACTCAATTGTTGCTTGATTTGTGGATCTGATCCTTGATTTGAGGCAGATTGACTGATACACTCAGTGAGACCTCCAGAGAGACTAGTTGACTTGTTCTGACTGCAGTTAGCTCCTCATGCGCCCTCCATTAGTGCTCCATGCATCAGTTACACCTACTACATTCAGTTAGACTCAGTTACATTCAGTTAGTTCAGTTTGACACATGGACAACCACTTGTGATCTGATGACACCACTATTGATCTGATGATTAGGACTCCTAGTGCAAATAAGCCATGCTCATGCATGCTAATTTGAATTGCCACCTTGGCATTCGAATCCTCTCCATTGTATTATTTATTGTTCATATTATGATTAATGAATTAGTGTGTTATGTTATTCTGCTTCTATTTGAGTTCTACTGTATCATAATTTTGTTGCTCCTTTACACTGCATTGACCACTCTTCTTCTATTTTCCTCCTTAATCTTAATCTTTCTTGCCAGGTATACATCAGCTCTTAGATCTGCTGTGAGGATTTTCACAAAAAATACATTTTAGTAGGCTTTAATAACCCCTCAAAATTTACCATCATGGAAATACTCCAGCTTTGGAGGTGTGTGTGAAAAACTCGGGAATTATGTCACTGAAGAGTAACGCCTAATTCGTAAGGAAAAACCACTCTAGAGTATCCCCCTGATAGCAAACCCTAAGGTTGACCAAGCCTTTCATAAAAAACTCATGCATAGACCAACTTATTACAATTCCCTCGCAGGGGTTTGGACATGCAAAAATTACAAAGGGCCAAATTTTTTGGCCCGATGGATCTCGGAACACTGATAATGAACATTGAACATGTTCACAACTTCAACGGTTCACTCGGAATCCACTAAGTGCAATTTAGTGGATAACAGGTCTCTCCATCCATAAAAAACTATGGACACCCCTGTTTCCACCCATGTATCCCAGATTGACTGCAATTGTCTATCTACGGATTGTCTTTCTGATGTCAACAAAGTGGTACGGACCTTTTCATAACCAGGGCTCTTATACCCTTTCGGTGCTTCATTGACCGCCTTAATCATTTGTTGCCAATAAGGAGAGCGCACCAAATTGAATGCTAGCCCATTTGCATAGATGCAACAAGCTACATACTCATCAGCTATGTCTCTACCCAGGTAATTGAATGCTGCTTCTAAAGGTCCTAGATTAGGCCTTTTATTAGTTGTGGTAGCAAGTCTAGATGGTAATGGAGGCCTAGTTGTAGTAGTAGAGCCTTGCACGTGAAGTTTTCCGTTAGCATGTCTCCTATCAGCAGCATCTTGAAAAGATGCATAAAACTTAAGTTTTACAGTACTCAAAATTGTTCTAGGTTGGCCATTTGGACCAGTGCATACCTTATTACCTGCACCCTTGTGTTAGTCTGCCCATTGAGATGGACCTTCACCCTATTGTATGAGCCATTTCGGATGTTATTGCATTCAGTGCATTTCCGTTTGTAGGAACCAGCCCCACGATATTTTACCAATAATTTCTACATACTGCCATAATGGAGACCTTGGGTCTTTATTCAGAATGGATTCCTACGGTACATTTCCCTCTTGACTCAGCTGCTGTTGTTCCATGTCTACACAACTGTGCATATAATAAGGGTAAATCCAACTATGTTGGTAAATGCAAGAAACAAAAAAAATTAAAAATCCAACTATATAAAATTTATATAAAATGACCACACACCATAAGTCAGAATTTATAATTTTTTTTATTTTATAATGTAAATCATAAATGTAATAAATATTAATTATATTATCAATGTAAACTATATAATAGATGTAAGTTATATAATATTTTAAATATTTATAAATGTAAACTATTATAAAATTATAAATGTAAACTATATAGTATATAGTCTATATTAATATATATATATATATATTTTTTACTAAACACACACGCATACGATACTATGCTGCGTGGGAGCGCCCCCCACCCCCTCGCTCCCGCTCCCAAAGCTCGCTTCCTTCAGAAGCTCACTCCCAAAACACTCCTAGTTTTGGGAGCACGCTTCTAAGGTGCTCCCTACCTCTCCTATACTAAAAGCTCCTATACTAGGTTAATCATTTGATGACAATGTTATGGTACCTCCCTTCATTGCCAAGCTCATATAAAAGTAGTTATGGTTGATCATTTGATGATAATGTTATAAGTTATAACTACTAGATGATTGATTGTATATGGTTTAATCCATGTTTTCTATAGCTAATTCAACATCCTACATGTTTTCTAGATATAAATCCATCAAAATATATCAAAATGTATACTATATAAAAAACGCTCCCCGGAACGCTCCCAAAATGGGAGCTTTTGAAAATTTCGCTTTTTGCTCCGCTCCCGCTCCCTGCTCCCAACAACATAGATACAATATATTGCAAATTTACAAGCATACAATTTTATATAAATTAAATTAATAAATTACAGGCATACAATATTAAATTAAATTAACATTACATGCATACAATATACAACAAACAGTATTATAAATTTATACAGAGCATAAATATACAATATCACATTATTACAGTGTTACAGTATTACAGAGCGTAAATTACATTGACAGACATTGGGAATTACATTGTTTACGATTTACACCCATGCAAAGACAGTTTATAGGTCGATATTCTCTGTGAGCAAGCACTTTCAAAGAAAAAGATGACAACAATGCTGACACAAACAGAATAGGGCTGACCCAAACAAGAATACAAATTACTGAGTTAACCTGTTGCTGTCTTCCGTCTGTCAGTGAAGAGTCGTTGCCAATTGAAGAGTTTGCCTTGGAGGAACCGATGCCATGTTATTCTGAAGGAGAAAGAAAACACCGAAATAGTTGCCCAATCTGTCGCCAAGGAACAATCGTTGAGAACAATTGCTAAGGAACAGTCGAATTGTCTGTTGGATGTGGGGTCGGGGGCATATTATAATCGAAAACACTCTAGGAAGGATCAAAAACCTAAAAATATGTTGCATTCAAGTTGGGATCCGCATGGTTGGGGGCCATCTATTAGTCGATCCGTCTCTAGTTTTTTGGGATCTGTGTCTCCTCCACATGATTCGTTTCTCCTCCTTTGGATTTGTATCCTGTTTCAGCGAAGTCGTTTTGCATGGCGGATCCAAATCCGGATCTGGATCAGAACCGCGGATCCGAAGATCATTGACTGCCCCCCCAGATCTGGTAACACAAATTACTTCGAGTGAGCTAGTTGTTGCTGCTTTGAGGTCGAAGTGTTTCAGGTCGAGGTGGCCTATACTGTAATGTCCCTTTTTAAGCAATTTATTAAAATGACAAATTTTTCACCTTTTTCCCTAGTTCGACCTTTGACTAGTTTTGATGTCTAGGTCTCCAAATTGCTCCAAATGCTCCCAAATCTTCAGAGAAGGTGTATGACTGATATTAGGACTTGATTATGATGTTCAGGGATGGTTTAGGACCATCAAAATACTTTTGCAAACCCTTTTAATATTCTGGCCAATGTATGGAATTTTACTATCAATTTGGGGTTCGAATCCCCCCAGGGTAAATGCTGAATATGGCTCTCCAAATGCTTCCAAACCCACTCGAATTTCTGAACAGAGGCAGAGGATGTCTAAGGGACAATATTAAGGTCTCATGTGCATCATTATTCAGTTTGTGAAGTCTGTTATAACCGTCTCCCAACAGCTACAAATCACTAGTTTCGACCTTGGGGGAAAAGGCATTAAATCTTCTTCAAATGGTATTAAACTGATCAAAATGACTCCAAATGCTTAAGTACTGAACATGAAGCTTTTGCAGCTCATAAATGAAAGTCCATTAATCATAAATACATCAGAGGAATGATCTTCCATTCGAATACATCAATATATCATTGCTACACATCAAGATAGTGGGGAAATGACACCATTCTTTCATTAAAAATCAGATTTATACATTTCCACTTGGAATCTCGACCTGAAACTTTCTGAAGATGAAGAACAGAGTATTTACTTCATATTACAAAAGAAATGGGGCATTATAAGCTCCCCCAAAGAGTACAATAGCTCACCAAGTGCGCAATTCCTCAAGGATCATGAATATGCCAAGAAATAGAAGAATGGTTGTAGAAGCAAGCTGAAAGAGAGGTGACCATGATCTGCCCTGTAGCTTCAACCTGTAACAAAAAACTCCATTAAATCTCCAAATGAAAGGTTTGAATGGCCTTTCCAATTACCAACTAGGATGGGAATCTTTCACCCTCGAAATTGGTACTAAGGCAAGTAGAGTAGCACTCCACTAGCTCTCCTCTCCCAAATGCAAAATGCAAATTCTAAAATGATCAAAAGTTGATATTCTTCTTTGTTCATGACTTTTATAAACTTCTAAGGTCCTTCATGGGTCGAATTCCTTCCAAGAGCTTCATGCCAACTCAAGTTGGGAAGAGATTCCCAAGTATGCCACTTGTCCTTCCAATTCTAGCCCTCTCCTTCCCCAAATTTGAATTGGTGTCTCTTTGGCTGCCCTAACTCACTTGAGCGCCCTCTTGGAGGCTTTTTTTAGCCCTAACATGTCATATATGTCAAATGTCAGCCTTCAAGTCTGATTTGTGTCATAGGTGTCATAGCATCTTCATCATTGTTGTCATAGAGCTAGGGAATCTAGCCCAATTGTCCCATTAGCTCCAAATTTCCTCTTTCTTTTCCATGGGAGTTACTCGTCCTCTACATTCAGACCTCATTGACTCATGCCAAGTATTATTCCCTTCCAAATCATCCCAATAACATTGGACTTCTCATGGATTCGAATTGATAAGAGGAGGATGCCATGTGGCATAGAAAATCTAGCTTGTGTGGGTCCCACTTCCTCCATGTGTCTTCATGATCACATGCCACTTTGATTTTCACTTGTATATATCTATTTAGATCCTTTATTAAATATTTATGCTATTCTAATGTCCACACATCATTCATTATCCCTCTTGTTTCAAATCCCACTGCTTCCACCCCCCAACCTAGGGAACTAGTAATTTTTCCGCCATGGCAATTATTTGACCCTTAACATCAATTTGACAAACTCTCATGAATATGGCCAATGGCCTTAGGCCATTGTGACCCAATGCAAAATTTGGGACATGACATATACACACTAAGTCACCTAGTTTATGTCCATGTTCAAATTTGAGGCCAATGAAAATTCATAAAAAGTTTGCTAGTGAAAGATATGAAAATATTCACTATTAAGTTCGATAAAGACAACTAAGTGAATTTGGTTACAACTGCATATATATATTTTACTAGGGGAATCGGCAACTGTGGCTCATACTCATGTGACATGGAGTCAATTCCCTTCCACTGCCACTATACCCACCCCTAGGTACACCCACACAACCCTCCAACATGGGGCATGGGTAAGCTGAGGTTTGAACCTGTGATGTCGCAAGGAGTGTCTTAATAGTACACTCTATCGCCAGTTGGTCTACACCCCTGAAGGCCGCAGCTTCATATATTCAAATTAGAAACAAATGCAAATATTTTTACATTTCAAATTTGATGCAAAAATATGTCAAATTAAATGTCAAGACTGAATACATACATTCATATCTATGGTTCGTTTTTTATTTTTCAAGTTCAACAAAAAAGTGAATCTTAATGTTTATTTTTGATACTTGAAAATGTCGTTCAACTGCACATGACAATTGTTCATGCTTGTTGTATACAATATTTTTACTCTGAATAATGTCTGTTATATACATTCCTATGTATAGTGCTGCTTGTTTAATGCAATAAATTATGAATTTATTGTCAATCAAGGAAAATCTGAATGCCGATTATATTGTTTTAGAATAGTAATAGGACTGATTTTTGAGAAAACTTCTTCAGTTGCATTAAAGTTCCTAGGGAATGTGCAGCACATTCAATATACAGTATGTAGTGTCATGTCCTTTCACACTCACTAGCATTCATAATGCAGGGATTCAGGGAAAGATGGTTAGCAAATCCCAGGATTTTTCAAAGGCTAGCCCTAGAGGAAACTATATGCATAACAGCAACACTGATGGCACAATATGAAAAGCGTAAAGAGCGTTTTACTAAAGAGCTTGACTATGTGATTAGCGACACTCTGCGATCAGCAGTTGTTTCCTTCTTTGCTGTTTGGCTTCCTGCTCCTACTTTATCATTTCTTTCATATGGAGAAAATACTAATACATCTTGGACAATAGAAGGGTTGAAAGGGCTACTTGGGTCACTGCCAGAAAATGCTTTTCAGAGAACTAGTCTCGGACAAAACTGGGATTTGGGAGCAAGAGGCACTGCTGTGCTTATGGGAGGGCTGAAACTCTTTTGTGTAGGTTTTCTTTCAAGTGTCGGCACAGTGAGCATCACAAATACTCTATTTTCAATCCGACAACAGTGGAGTCAAGGTGTTGAAAAACATAATATCAAAGTACAATATCCAGTTGTCAAGACAGCCTTTATTTATGGGTGCTTTCTTGCAACATCAGCAAATTTGCGGTATCAGGTATAGGTTTTGAATGCAATGAAGGCTTTATATATTTCTTAAAATCTCTAGAAGAGATGCAAGTCTAAAATTACCTCAAGCCTGTGAACTCTTTTGCAGATTGCTGTTTCATTATTTCACTTTAATTGCTATCAATTTTTATGTGAGGGTTGCTAAACAAATTTGTTCCGAAGTTCTTTCATTCACCACTTTTACCCCTCTCTAATAATCATTCAAAACTTCATCATGGCAATGTAGAAAAAAGAAGCAGCAAATGCAAAAGGAAAGTTAGAAGCATTTAACTATTTGTGTTTGTGTGTGCATACAAGGTTTGCTTGGTAGTTGTATGTTAATGCACACTAAACAAGATTACATGGATGCAGTTTCTTGCTGGAATAGTGGAACACTGGGTTGCAGATTACCTGCTTGCTTCCCAACCGTTACTTGGAGATATCATATCCTTTCTTGCTCGTGTAATTAACTCATATTTTGGAACTCAGGTAGGAATGTTTCCAAGAGCTTCATTGATTATATATATATTCTCAATCTTAATGGAATTGTTATTATGCATTTCCGATGTCTATGTTGACCATTTTATCAGTAAGTAGACTGGATTTTCAACTTCCCAAAGTTTCAATTATTTGAACATGTACCTATTCATCAAAGTTGTTCAAGAACTCTCCCATCTAGGATACAATCCCTGAGATTATCTAATTTTGCAACAAAGCATGCCTTCAAGCTGTCCCTCTGGTTGAATTTTCAATTGTAGGATAATGATCTGCATACGCATTTCTGTATTTGTATCAGCTGCGAGTTAGATTGATTTGGCCGGTTCTACCTTTGACTCAGATCTTGAGAAATATTGTTCCAACTTTGCTTTCAAAGGTCACTTATATCAAATCATTCCTTCTTAAAAAAGTAGGATAACAAAATGAATGTATAGAGACTGACCATTAATTATTGTGTTTTGAATATTATTTTTTCCAAGGAAAACCTCACAGGAAAATACAAAAGATGCTTCCCCACATTTGTGGATGTAGAAATTTTGAGAATTAGGCAATTAATGCAAATTCTGGAATTTGACCTCAACTATGAGGTTAAGTGGATCAATGTTGCAAACATCATGTCGGCGAAAATATTGCCGAGGTCCAGAAAACAACTTATTGGCAACATTAGGGAAAATATTGACAAACTTCAAAAAAATGCAAAAATATTTTTTTTTCTTCAATTTTTTAAACATTTAAAGCAACAACATCAAATAAACACATGGCTACATAAATATGAAAAGAAAATGGATATATAATATGTATAAGATGTCTAATGATACATCACACATCAATACTAAATCATGTCCCAAGTCTTGACTCTTGAGTAGTGAGTACTAAGACATGTGGGATAACTCCTTTTACATAAGATAGAGACAATTATGCCTTCCTTTGCTAGATAAAACATCATAATATCTTACGATATCACACTAGACATCATTACACATGTAATATTAATATTACACATTCCAACAACCACCTCCTCCTAGAACTCGTCATGTAACCAATAAAGTGTTAGAGTATGGTAACTTCGGGATGTCCTCCATGGTTCAAATGCCTTACATGGAGATACATTAGCTGCATACGCATCAAGATGGAGTAGAGGCACTCTACTCAGTGGCATGAGTCCAGTGGGGGCTGCATGCAGATATTCTGGAGGGCTTTGACCTTTGCATGCGTATGTTTTGCATGACATGTGAGCATTCAGTGAATGCATGCAAAAGTGACTTTTGCATGCACCGAGAATTAAGGTTTTGGCAAACCTAATTCATCAGTGAGATTATTTATAGAGGCAGGGGGTCCTCAGATGAGGTTACTCAGTTGCATTGTCGGAGAGAGATATTGCTAGAGTGAGGAGGGCATAGCTGTGCATGCAGGGCGACTTTCTGAGAGAGAGAGGAGCTGTTGCAGGAGCTAGGAAAGTCAGATCTGAGCTAGATCAATGACCTTCAGTTCCAGAGAGGCTAGACACCCAGTACTGTGAGCTGAGAGAGCTCATCAGTGTGATTTCTGATTAGTTTGGAGGAGGCCGAGTTCTCTTGGAGGAGGGCGCATTTCCCAAGGAGGGAGAAGCTCGTTTAGAGCTGGATTGACCGATTCGGGGTTTGAGACTTCCAGGATAGCCTTGCCTCAGCATAGGAGGAAGGTTGGGGACGATCAGAGCTCAGATCTGCTGAGATCCGGTCCGGTACGAGCATTTGACATCTGGAGGGAGGGCGCACTTGTGCATGCAGAGTAGGCCGAGTTCATCAGAGGGCTTCAGTTTCAGAGCAGATCAGAGCAGTGAGATAGAGAGAAAGCAGATCAGTCAAAGGCATCTTCAAATTACTCAGATCCAGTTTTGACAGTTGGGACTTACTCATCTAGTGCATGCATCAGCTGGATGCATGCAAAGTAGAGTCTATCCAGTTTTGGACCGGTTGAGTTACCTGCTGAGGTAATCCTGTATTGTATTGTCTCATTTATATCTATATGCTCTGGGCTTGAGAGAGAAGATAGCCCCACAGTTAGCTGGTTTTTCCCGAAAGGGTTCCAGGGTATATCTGTTGTTTATGTGTGTGATTGCATTTATATTTCAGTTGGTAAATGCAGATCTAGTTGTTTGAGTCTATATTTTTATGAGCATATATTGATATCGAGACTCATACCGCTTGAGATCTCAGGGTGAACCAGAGGGAGTAGTGATTTCTGGTTCAAATATTTACATGGTATCAGAGCCCTGTTGAGGGTCAGAGTGGGCAGTCACACATAGATCTATGGTATTGGTGACTAGATCTGAGATTGATCTAGTAGATCAGTGAAGATAGAGACTAGATCTGAAGAGCACAGCTCAGATCTGAGGTTGTAGAGGTTAGATCTATCGGATCTGCTAGTTTGGAGGTGAGATATGAGATAGATCTTTAAGATATGGCATGAGTAGAGTCCGGATATGTGGCAGATATATCAGATCTGAAGCATAGTGTTCAAATCTGTGAGAGCAGAGTCAAGATTTGAAGAGCAGAGTTCAGATCTGTGAGAGCAGAGTCTAGATCTGAAGAGCAGAGTTCAGATCTGTGAGTGTAGACATTAGATCTGTTAGGATAGATACCAGATCTATTAGATCTGTGAGTTCATAGGTCAGATCTGAGATAGATCTGCCAGATCTGTGATCAGGAGAGATTCTTGTTTCACTGTGGGTTACAGTATTTCAGTTTTGCAGAGTTATGGCCACTAGCTTGAGAGTAGAGTACAGGTTGTTGGGCAAGCCTGTATGTGGGTCCAGGGAGACCTTGGATATAGTTTCAGTATTAGTGACAGAGGGAGAGCATGATGCTTCTCTCCAGATGACATTGATAAAGGAGGAGCGCAGATCTGCATATCAGAGTGCAACAGATTCAGCCAGAAAGTCTTCCAATTCAGAGGGAGTAGCTGCAGCAGCATATGATGTGTTTGATCCTAGTGGATGCTTCTCCAGCAGTACCTTCCTCGCTGAGAGGGAGTGTCAGTACAGAGATGTGCATGAGGTCTTGCATGATGCATGTCCATGACATATGCATGCTGCATATGCATGACATATGCATGCACATGAAGACTGAGAGATGGTTGATTATGGACGAGCAGGTGGTAGCAGCGGAGGAGGTTGATGAGTTATCTTCTTGGTTTGAGGAGTTCTCACTAGCCTCAGTTCAGTCAGGACATGATAGTAGGCTACCAGAGGCTCAGGTTGATTAGAGGTGGAGAGTGGACATCACTCTCAACAGTCATATGACAGGAGTGCGAGATGCATTCCTGATCCTAGAGCATACATCCTTGCAGTTGACTCGAGATGTTCAAGGGGTTGACCATTTGGTTACTGGAGTGGGTAGAGTGAGATTTCTGCTTGACCGTGGGGAGCTCCTGGAGGTTTCAGGAGTGCTCTTTGTTCCAGGACCGAGAGGGAGTGTCCTCTCAGTGGCAGCTTTTGCAGCAGTAGGCTACCCTGTAGTGTTTCATAGGGATTAGTTCTTCACCTATCCTAGAGGAGTAGACCCAGTCTTATTAGGTCACAGGATCGATGGTGATTACTTGGTTCATGGATAGCCTACTTCGGGCACATTTGGATGGCTGAGTGCATCCTCTTCAGATGTTGAGGAGGATGATGAGCGAGATGCTCATAGCAGAGATGAGGCCAGGAGGAGTGGGCCTGTTCAGCAGATGGGTGGGCGAGATGCTCACCATGATGAGGATCAGGGTAGTGATTCTGGAGTTCAGATGGATGAGCGAGATGCTCTTGACAGTGATGAGTCTCAGGAGATTGAGCCATTGGGCTCATATCAGATGGATGAGCATGCTTCTCATGTAGGCACCAATCAGAGAGTGAGCTGGTATGACATGGTTGAGATGGACTTGGCTCAGGAGAGAGCTAAGTCAGTTCAGAGACAGAGGGAGTTGACTTACAGAGCTAAGTGAACTCAGGGTCATAGGCAGATGATCTACAGAGCAGTAGATCCACTTGACAGCAGTCTTCAGGATTGGTTGCAGCAGCAGAGACTCAGAGGGAGTCTGAGTCAGAGTGCAGTGGCAGTATCAACAGTGATTGACAGGAGGGCTTCTTCTGAAGCTACACATATGGAGATTGATCAGAGTTCTTCAGGTCAGAGGGCAGTGACAGGCAGGTCAGTTGGATCAGTGTCAGCTGTAGTGGACTTGATGGATCCAGGCATCAGTGTCAGGACTTCCCTCGTTAAGAGGGAGTGTTAGAGTATGGTAACTTCGGGATGCCCTCCATGGTTCAGATGCCTTACATGGAGGTACATTAGCTGCATAGGCATCAGGATGGAGTAGAGGCACTCTACTCAGTGGCATGAGTCCAGTGGGGGCTGCATGTGGATATTCCGGAGGGGTTTGACCTTTGCATGCATATGTTTTGCATGACCTGTCAGCATTCAGTGAATGCATGCATGCAAAAGTGACTTTTGCATGCACTGAGAATTAGGGTTTTGGCAAACCTAATTCATCGGTGAGATTATTTATAGAGGCAGGGGGTCCCCAGATGAGGTTACTCAGTTGCATTGTCGGAGAGAGATACTGCTAGAGTGAGGAGGGCATAGTTGTTCATGCAGGGCGACTTTCGGAGAGAGAGAGGAGCTGTTGCAGGAGCTAGGAAGGTCAGATCCGAGCTAGATCAGTGACCTTCAGTTCCAGAGAGGCTAGACACCCAGTACTGTGAGCTGAGAGAGCTCATCAGTGTGATTTCTGATTAGTTTGGAGGAGGCCAAGTTCTCTTGGAGGAGGGCGCATTTCCCAAGGAGGGAGAAGCTTGTTTGGAGCTAGATTGACCGATTCGGAGTTTAAGACTTCCAGGACAGCCTTGCCTTTAGCATAGGAGGAAGGTTAGGGACAATCGGAGCTCAGATCTACTGAGATCCAGTCCGGTATGAGCATTTGACATCTGGAGGGAGGGCGCACTTGTGCATGCAAAGTAGGCCGAGTTCATTAGAGGGCTTCTTTAGTTTCAGAGCAGATCAGAGCAGTGAGATAGAGAGAGGGAAGATCAATCAGAGGCATCTTCAGATTACTCAGATCCAGTTTGGACAGTTGGGACTTACTCATCTAGTGCATGCATCAACTAGATGCATGCAAAGTAGAGTCTGTCCAGTTTTGGATGGGTTGAGTTACCTGCTGAGGTAATCCTGTATTGTATTGTCTAATTTATATCTATATGCTCTGGGCTCGAGAGAGAAGATAGCCCCACAGTTAGCTGGTTTTTCCTGAAAGGGTTCCAGGGTATATCTGTTGTTTATGTGTGTGATTGCATTTATATTTCAGTTGGTAAATGCAGATCTAGTTGTCTGAGTCTATATTTTTATGAGCATATATTGATATCGAGACTCATATCGCTTGAGATCTCAGGGCGAACCAGAGGGAGTAGTGATCTTTGGTTCAAATATTTACATAAAGGGCCATGTCCATGACAGGCCTCTCGGTCTCCACACTCCATGCATCAATGGTATCAATCCCATCCAACAAAATGGTGCCCACATTAGGTGTTTTCTCAAGTTGCCTCACCAAGGTTACTTGGGAGCGGGAGCGGGAGCGAAAAGCTAAATTTTCAAAAGATTCCGCTTTGGGAGCGTTGCAAGAGCGGGAGCGAAAAGCAAAATTTTCAAAAGATTCCGGTTTGGGAGCGTTGAGAGAGCGGGAGCGAAAAGCAAAATTTTCAAAAGATTCCGGTTTGGGAGCGTTGCGGGAGCGTTTTTTATATGATATATATTTTTTATATATTTTGATGCATATATGTGAACAAATGCTTGTAGAATATTGAATTAGTTATGGAAATTCATTGGAAAGCATAAAATCATGAAATAAACCATAATACCATATAACATCATTCATCAATCATCAATCATATAGTAGTGAATTTGTCAACCAGAGGTCCAGACTCCAGTATCTATAACATCAATCTTACAGCTTCAAATTTTCAATATATAACATTTTGTGATCACTAAAGTTGTACTTGTAACCAAACTATAGTCTAGAGTCTAACCTGAAATGAAAGTTGAACTTGAAACAATTCACAAAGCATCATATTCATTACCAAAGAGTTATAACTTATCATAATATGCTTTTATGCAGTCAATGACTCAATAATGCAAAGTTGCAAATAGTGAACTTCAAAGGTATGTTCAACTTCGAACTTCAAACTTGAATTGCCATGTAATGTTCACAAAATATACCATAATAAATATAAAAGAGTCAAGAGTGCAAAAACTTGAAACTTGAAAGTACTGTAAACAAGAAAGACAAGAAAAGTAGATTTTATGGATGTTTCCTCTTGGCATGGGAAATTTCTAATTTCTTTTCCCGTGGTCTATGAACAATGGGAGTGGGACTATCATCCCCAGTAGCCACCAATGTTGAGCCACATCCAAGACTTGGAGTTGGTCTTGCACAACCCCCCCTCACTAATGTAGATGAGGGTCGTGAAGTTGAACTTCTAGGCAAAGATGGTGCATCTGGAAACAAGGTAGGAGATGGCGGTGGCATCGTTGTTGTTGTTGCTGCTGCTACTGCATGGTCATCCTCATCGCCCAAAAGCTCTTCCTCCAAGCGCTCTAACGCTAAGGCTCCATCCTCCAAGTTATGTTCCTCCGGATTGTTGTCCCAAGTGACATATGATCTATCTGTTTTGGCCCGCTCACAGTAATGAGTCAACAACCTCAAGTTGTTATGTACAAAGACCAAGCTTTCTGTCCGATTTTCATTTAATCGGTTTCTTTTCACTGAGTGGATGAAGCTATAGGTGCTCCAACACCTTTCTGCAAAGGAACTTGTTATCACACCATAGTAGCAGGGCTACTATTCTTGCTGAGCAGCTATCTGCACATTCCAGAGCTTTGCTTTTACAGAGATCAGCTATGATGAGCTTGTATTTTGGGATCACTCATGATCAGAGCAGTATATTATATCAGACTTATGTTAGACCTTGTGCCAAGGCTGAGCCTTGAGAGCTCAGATTTGATGACCGATGTGACCCTTTATTCCATACAGTTTCAGTTCAGTGCCTAGTGATGTTATTGCAGCAGTGTTTCAGATGGTTTATGATGATTATTATTATGATGTGATATGAATTATGACCTATGGATTTCTGACTATTGACTATGGACTATTATCTTGTTGTTTTGGTCATCTTCATAGCATTAGCTTAGTATATGATTAAGGATATGGCAGTACTATTAAAATTAAAATTGAATATCTTGGTTGATGTTATAACTATTGAATGGATGTATCACTTGCACACTTAAGGTTTCCTGACAAAACCCACTGGTTTCATTACCCTCCTATGAGCATAGATATGGTCTTCCTTGACAGTTTGTTTGCTAGCTTAGGCACCACATTCATTTGACTCCATCCATCCATGACCTTCCTAAATTGGCTTTTTACCTTTGACTTGTCTTTCTTGACTTCTTGATACTGAGGACTTCCCCATTACTACCTCTGTGTTGGACCGCATCCATGTTTGTTTAGTGTCTTGGCTCTGAGTTGGTGACAGAACTTGCCTTTGGTGAGTTGGATTGTATGCCTAAATCATTCTGGTCGTTTGTCCCGATGTTTGGCACTGGCAGAAGTCCCCCTAGTCACTTGAGATGTTGTTGGCTAAAACTGAAAGCTCATGTACTACTTATTGGAAATGTGTAAATGAAAGCCTATGAAACTAAAAATTCTAGAATGTGTTTCTTAACACACGTGAATAAAGGCTATAGCGATGAACTACTAAAATACTCCTCGAAGAGTATAAAAAGGTCCAAAAAGAAATGGTTACTCAAAGTTATATCTATTATTGCTGACCTTATGTATATGTATAAACATGCCCTGGATGCAAGCTGCAACTAGTTGTGCTTTTTAGCACATCTGAAATCCGAAGGGTTATGTAGGCCAAAAAGGCCATGAAATGAAATTGAATGATCCTAATGGACCTAAATCAGCTTGATGTAGACATGATGCCTAAGTTGAATAAGCACTCTCTAAATATCCATTTGTGAGGCACAACCTTTCCCCGTGTTATTTGTCCAACACAGAGTGTAGCTCCCCCTTTCCCCGTCCAAAGTGGCACCTAGTTGAGTTTGGCCAAGTCATCCCCTTTGCCCAACCTTGTCTTAGCCTTCACCCTTAGCTAGGAGTTAGACCATGTCTAATGGGTGAGTCTGCCATTAAAGCTTATGTGCAAGTGAAATATAAATAACATTAAAATATCTACATATATTAAACTGCCATGGAATGATGATGTACTTTAAGCTATGCTGTGAATGTGATTAAAGGAACATGTCTTTAGTCTATTGATATAGTCTTGTCATTGGTTGTATGTTGACCCGGTCAAACATAGTTTGACCATGGCCATTCTTGGGATCCATGATGATGTGGGCCATATATGCTTATGGATGATCATTGATGGTCCCACATACTCTTGTTGATGATACCATATGGTGGACATATGATTCAGATGGTGATTGATGCAGTTCAACAGGTTTTATTATTATTTCAGATCATTAGATTATGCACTGCCCATGTGTGGTGGACCCTACAGTTGACCCCTTAGGTCAACCCATGGTGTATGAGTACACATTCTTAGTGGATTTGGGTTTTCTAGATCCAATGAGATGCTTATCATTCAGTTCCGGGCACTTCTGACAGTGATAGATGCAGTTATCCACTTGTTGACCAGATTTGGGGCTGTTTTCCCAGCCTGTCTAGCAGGGGCCATGAGAGGCCAGTTCACCTAGGGCGTTGTATGAGGAGGGGGTGGTCCAGCCACTTGATTTCACCATTCTACCCCCCTTCCAGACAGCCTGGTGGACTCAATTTGACAGCGCAGGCACTCTGGGTGTCAGTTTGGGAAGCTTCATAGTTCTTGAGGCGGATACAAAATGGAATAAAAGGGTCACTAAGGAATTCGATTTGGGCAATTGAGGCAAGGTTTTGGCACTTGGTCTTTTCAGAGGTCTTTCAGGGTGGACCCCTTATCTTCTAGATCAGTTAGCTTCAATCAGTGGGGTCCACAGTGGCCACAAGAGGCCATCTACTGCATGTCTCTATCAGTTTTGGAGACAGGATTTGATAATTTGTATTATCTTGGACACATTATTTTATATTATTGTGCCATGGGGATGAGCTAGCAAGGATTGATGCCTCCTAGCCCCACCATGAGCTAATTGAGTCATGTCCTTGTCATATGAGGTGGGCCCATGTGTTTTAGCCCCCTCCTAGTGATGATGTCACCCTCCATGAGTCACTTTAGGCTATGACGTCATCCCTCTTTTGAGTGATCCATGTGATATTATGTATTGGCTCATCTTAGCCATTGATTAGATTATGAGATCTTTTAATCTCAACCACTCACTTGTTGTATTGTAAAGTGGTTTTGTGGTTTAGGGTTTTGGTCTTTATTATCCTATATGTTGTCCGCCACACCAGTAGCGGAAATCTTTCGAAAGCTGTCTCTTCACTACAAGTGAGAGAGGTGTGGCCTTGGGGGCAAGCAATGAGCCAGGTACTGTCACCTTAATCCCAGCTCCTCCGTTTAGGCAAAACTCCTAACGAAGCCAAGGGGGGTAGTCCCTAAAAAAGTGTTGTCTAAGGCTCTTTGTGTATTTAAGTGTTTTTAATGTAGTGATGCGGATGGGTGTTTTTTAGGAGTTTTTTGAGATGAGAGACAATATAATACTCGAATATAAGACAAGATAACGCAATCCACGTTGCAAATACAAGATGAAAGATACACTTGGGCAATAAGTAAATCACTTTTCATGAAATATAGCAGATACTCCAATGTTGATATTTAGGCAAACAAAATATAAGATAAAGGACCAGTGCCTTATGGAGTCAGAAAATAAAAGTGATTGTAAACTTGACACAAGTGCTTGAAATGTAAAGTTTGTGAGAATGTTGTGCAACTTATCTTGGTAGATTCAAAGTTTTAATTGTCTTGATTATTAGGGCTAAGACCAAAGGTATCAAAAGATGGTGGAACCTTACCCAAGAAAAGTACTGGCAACCCTAGGTGATCTGTCGGAAGCACCCAGATTCAAAAGGATAGGTGTCCAATGTTTGAACTGCCCCTGAGTCTGACAGTGGATTCCCGGCACCACCTCTCGTGGGAAGAACAGTAATTTGCCTTGGTTGAGGTTTTGGGTAAAATTTTTAATTAAGTTATCGATTGTAAATTATCAAGTCTTCCACCTTTCTGAGTACTAGCCCAACCTTTTCAGGTTGGCAGAGCATACGGGTGTAGGACAGAAACCAAGATAAATTAATTAAGGCGTGTATGAGTGGAAATTTTTTATTATTAGAAAACCTTGTTCAACTCTCCGACAGAGAGCGCTCTTGACTTGGTCTTATGACCACCGTTCAAGAAACGTGCTAGATTAACAATGCCTAATGCAGGGATGATGCAAAAAACTAAAATGCCCTCCGACAGAGGGTGCTCTTGACTTGGATTATGGCCAAATTCAAGAGACTTTGATTTATTTTAAAGGAGCAAAAAGATTGTAGTAGCAGTATATCTTAACTTGAAACAGATTTTAAACAATAACGTTGATCGACAAGATATGAATTACTAATAACAATATTACTTGCAAGATAAAATGGAAATAAATAAATCTAGTGTTCTACCACACAAGTTTTAATCTACTAGGTGGGATTGATCTCCGAACAAGATCAACCACTAGAACCGCCTGCACTTGAGAACTTCCAGCTAGCTGAAAGCTCTGCCAAGGAAACCAACGGGGAAGGAAGAGTAACCACAAATTATGTGATCCTACCCTTGAGACGAAATCTCAAGGATACAACTTTCGGCTGAAGGCTTTGGAAGAGAAGCAAGATAACAATAAATGCAAAAATAAAACTAAACTACCCAAGAATCTCTTTCAGGTCAAAGACCCTACTCGGGAGAGCATGGGGGTAAGTAAATATGGAATATAAACGAAATGACTTATTGAAGTAAATTTTAAAGAGCATGAAACCGTAAATCTAAGCTAAATCAAACCACAAGACCCAACACCCTTCCCCAAATGGGGAAGAAGACCAAAAAAGTGGAGGCCTCCTCCACTAGAAAATTTTATTAAACGGTTACAAATGCCTTGGGTTTGAAACCTTGCAAGGTCTTTTGAGAATGGTAATACTTGGAAAAATTTGAAGAAGAAACAAGTTTTACTTGCTATTACAAAGGATAAGTATATCAAGTTTAAGTCATTCTCATGGATCCTTCACTTTGTTTCGCGTTGATTCTTTGTTTCAAGATCTTTATCAAATATCTCTCTTTCTCAAATGATCTACACAAGTCCAAAACATCTAAACAAGGCACCCATTAACCATTAGCAAAAAACGAAACCAAAATTTGAAACTAGTTAAGTCTAGATTTGAAATTTTAACTCTAAAATGTGGAATGCATGAAATTTTATCATAAAATATTAACTATGGCGAAACGGACCAGCAAACAACAAACTCTCGAAATGTCCTAGAAATGAGATCTAAAGTATAAAAATTTGAAATATTTTTGTGCAAAATTTTCTATCTTTTGAAAGCAAACCTAAACTTGAACGAATGCAAGCTATATTAAGACAAAGAGAGAGTTCTAGAATGCTCCTAAAGTTAATCTTTTCAATGCATGACAATGATCTACAAGATGCAACAAACTAAGATCTATCTCACCAAAGGAACTACTCTAACAAACACTAACTTACCCAATTCGTTTTTTGCTTTTTATGTGGTTTTTTAGGGCACTTTGGAAGTGGACGAGAAAGGGAGAAAGGGAGAAACCTAAGGGGAAAAGATGAAGAAGTGAAGGAGCAGAATGAAGAAGGGATAAGCTAGAAGACAAAGGCGAATGGTAGAGAGGAGAAACTAGGGTAGGGAGGAAGGGCGAATGGAGAAGGAGAAGGCTAACAACGAGTTGGAGGAAAGTATGAGAGGCAAAAAGACAAGGAAAATGGGAGAGAGGCACAACTAGGGCAAGGAGGACGAATGAAAGAAGTAGGAAAAACTATTGAGAGGATAGGACTAGCAAATCAATGGAAAGAAGAGATCAAGGAGCAAAAGAGGAGGCTTGAAGAAGAGAGCCTTTAGTGACAAGGTTTTAAAAAATAGAGTTTTTTGGTTGATGAGAAACCTGAGAAGAGCTCTTCCTAGCCTTCTTAAGATGAAAAGATCTTGAGATTATTGTAGATCCTGCAACCACAAAGTGTTAGGCCAAAACTTGAAGATGAACAAGGGTTTGATGCAACTGAGCTCTTACCCCTCTTCACTTTAAGCAACTCACAAGCTAGCCATTGATCAAATACTATGCATAATCAAGAGATGGGTTTAGAGAAGATGTCACCTCAACAAGAGATGAATTCACACCAAAGATCGAAAGCTCATGGACCTCCAAAGTCGAAATCTTTATTGAAAATATTAAGCCAAAGCATGTTACAAATTTGTGTAGAGTAATCTTGCATCAAAGTCTCCATGAGATAACAACCCAAATGGGCCTCTCTTTATAGTAAAAGACTCAATCTAAAACCCTAGGTCGAATTTGGCAATGGCAAGTGGGTCAAATCCAATCAACAAGGGCTTGGAGAGGTAGACAAGGCTAAAGTCGAGTTTATGGTAGGTGGAATTGGCATGAGGTGGCAAACTCGACTTTGGGGTAGGTTGAGATTGAAGGCACTCCCCAATAAACAATGTACAACAAGGAAAGGCGAGCTAAGGTGAGGATTCACGCGAGCTAAGGTGGAAAAGGCGTGAGCCATGTGGAGTGCGAGTAGGAGACATGTGGAGGGGCGAATTAACAAGGGGATGGCAAGTGGCATTGGGTAGGTACTAATTCGCATAGGTGTAGCATGGGAAACATCACAACCACTCACCATATTCCAACAAGGTTCAAACTCGAGCTCAAATGAGATTGACGTGAGGATTTAGGGGATTGACGTGAGGATTTAGGGGATATGCGAGTGATTTGTGTGGAGACACATGTAACATGGTAGGTGTAGACTCGAGTCAATAAAGGGAGCCAAGCTTTGGTAGGTGTGGTGAGTTATGAGGGCGCCCACCCTATCATAAATGCATATCAACCAACCAATAACCAAATGCCATGTCACTAAATCGATTTTTTCATGAAGGAGGGCGAATTTACTTGAAAAGATAATGATTTGGTGACTGGATGGATGACTGGATGGGCTTGGAGTTGATTGGAATCTTCCTAAATGCTCATTGCCATGTCATTTACCCCTTTATTTTAATCGAATTGATTAATTTTGGAGAGATTTGGATTATCTCCAAAATAATCAATTTTATTATTTTAATTAATAATTTCTCTGTAAATGACTTTTCAGAGAAAATATTAATTACAGGGTTGAATTGACATCCGAAAGTTGGGTTTAGCTGCTCCATGGGTCATGTGTGATTTTTGGCTTATGAAACGAGCCATCAAACACTAAGTTCGGACCCTGGATGACTGACATAATTACACTCAAATTTCTCTATTTAAACTATAGAGAAATTTAATTAAAATTTAAAAAATAATTAAAAATTAAAAACCCCAATTTCGACGCGTCTGGTAAAAATTTTTTCGAAATTTTTTCTGGGGGTCCTAGAGACCTAGGACATGACCAAAACCTATTCTAATAGTGTCTAGTAGGTTTATACATTATAGTTGGACCCTAATAACCCCCCATGGCCAAATTTCCAAAATCGGGCATTCCAGCTTTGGAGGAAGCGGGAGAAAAACCAAGAGATTATATTTCGCCTGAAGCAAAGTATAATCTGACGGTGAAAAAACTCCCTGGAATACCTTAGTTGTTTAATCCAGTCATGGGGAACCGAGCCACTCAGACCCTACTAGCACACTTTGATACAAACCCCCATGGGGCCATGGTCATGTCGACTCAAAAACAAAACTGGCTAGACCCAAAAATATGAAACCCAGATACTCTGGAAGTGAACACTGATGTGTTCCAACACTGGCGGCTCAATAAGGTTTCAACTATTGTACAAATCAGTTGATAACACTATATAAGGAGGAGACCCCCTATTGTAAAAGCACCTTTAGGCTCTGGAAAACTTGGAATGAAAATAATATTTTGGAGATCTACTTCTTGGCTTTGATTGGGTTACTCTTGTATATGTTCTTGCATCCCTTGCTTCTAGACATTGTTTGCTTTTCAGGTGAAATCGACATCAAGAGAGGGAGGCGGAATTGCTTGAAGCTAGCTCAACGTCTTGCTTGATGGGAACATTGTAGGGGTTGCTCACATCCCCCATGGGCAAGACCTCTTCATCTTGAGGGAGTTTTTCAATTGTGCTTTGTCCATTGACTGCTTCTTTGATATGACATGCTTAGATCTTATGGGTTTGTGGATCAAATCTAACTTGATGTAGTTTGATTTACAGGTTTTCATGAGACATCGCTCCTCCTAGGGCTTGGACGTTTTTGGTTGAAGACACTTGGATCAAGCTTGGAATTGTAACTAGGGCAAGAATCATCCATATGCTAAGAGGTCGCAAGCTTTGAGGTAAGATCTACAAGGTACATATTGATTTCGCTTGTTCTCCATCATATTGGTCACAAACTCTATTAAAATCAAAACCCTCATTTTTACATTTTCCTAGATCTACTTGGATCTAGCTTGGCTTTGGGGATAATAAAAAGAACCCACCTCTATAGCATCCACGACGATTCGGATCTATAGTTTGGTGGCATTTGGCCCTCATTTGACCCCTTTCCCAAAGCACTTAGCCTTCCTTGGGTGAGGTCGCACTCCTTGGGAGTGTGAGTTTTGCTACTTCCAAGACGTGGGTAGGTGAGATCCCACTTGATTTGCACTTGTCTCATTTGATAACCTACCCCTAGTGCTTCATCTCTTTGATATTTGCCTTGTGGGCCCCATTCCTCATTTTGAGGGTTGTGCCCCACTTGGGTCATTGGGTGATGCACTTTCAACCTTAGATCTATGGAGATTTAGCTTACATTGGGGCATGCCACTTAAAACCCACTTTGATAATTGCCTTAACTACCCCGATCTACATTTTGGCATCATTTGGACTCCATTTGCTCCCTCATCACAAGGCACTAGTCTCCCTTGGGCAATTTGCACTCCTTGGGGTTAGTGTCATTTGCTAGATCCCATATGTGGGTGTTTCCTTATCTATCTTGGATCAATAGATTCACATCATCAAACACCCCTTAGTGCCATATCACCCCTAACTTCACCTTGTGGGACCCATTTGGACCATTTCCATATTTTAGGGAAGTGGGCCCCACTTGTGTATTTTCATGGTACTAGATCTATCCATTAGGTGGCCTTATTCATTCATTGGTTGAAGCATTAGTCACTTCTTAAGCCTCTTCAACCACACTTAACTCTTGGGCCCACCTAGTCCTAATCAACTCATTGGTTTTTGTAACTCATCTTTTGACATGCTTCCCTAGGAACCTTTGGGTTAGTCAATCTTCCTTGATTGGCTAGGGTCTCCCCCTTGGTATTGACTTGTCTTGATCTAAAGTGAAGAATGCCTTGGTTATCGTGACTCTCAGCTTGCATTGGGAACCGTGGCATCTCTTGGGTCACCTCTTTAGTTGTCTGTCTCCTCTACCATCCTGGATGGGATACCTTTAGGGACAACTACAAGTTGTGTGATAACAAAACTGTTAACCACCTGTGAAAGCACTTTAGTTGCCAATTTATGCAAGCGTGGGCATTATGAGCCATACATGTTCCACCATTCAATAGGAGGCGCCCTATCTCGATATTTTCTAGCATGCAAAGTACCAAACGGACCAATTTCACTAAGGTATTTTCTTAATTCACTATGCAGTAAGGCACATTCTTCTTCATCAGGGACCAACTTGTCTATAGCAGCCATGTACCCAACCTGTACCTATGGATATGTGTGGGGCTTTCTCCTAACCCCACCCCCAGGTACTGGTTTGGCCAACCAAGATGGAGAATAATATTTTGGTGTTAATAAATATGCTAAGGCATGCAATGGGATGTTGATATGTTCCCACCTTCTGATCACATGTTTGTGAATATGGTTATACAGGATGGGATCTTTTGATTCAACAATATCTTTAATTTGGCCCAACATGCTATCCATCTGCTCATACACCTCCCCAATCACTGGCTTATCTGTATCTGCAAACCGAATCTTGTAATAAATGGGCTTTGTGAACTGCAAAACAAACTTGACACTTGCCCAAAATTGACCATCAAGAACGGTGCCCTCCACCTCCTGAAAATCAAGCCTGTCAGATGTGGATGTAGCCCTATCTTTCAAGACTTTCCATGATTCACTTGATACCATGCTAGCCAATGCCTTTCTTACCTTCAAAAGGCACCTGAAGGTGAGGTAATAGCTAGCAAATCTAGTCTTTGCTATCTTCAATAGCTCTAACTTTGAGTGAGTGCGGAAAATGCCATGGGCATTGCTATGGTTGGTAATAAATCTTATCATGTGCTTGCCCTTTTTGTACAGTTCACCAATCCATTTGTAATCATTTTCCTTCAACTTAATAATGTCATGCATCAGAAGGTTCAATGTGTGAACCAAACACCTGGACCAAAATATGTTGGGGTATTTATCTTCAATGGTTGCTCCCGCTTCCATACAATTAGCAGCATTATCGGTAATGACTTGGATGACATTGTATGGACCATTAGCTTCAATGTTTTTGAGTAGGAGTTCTGCAATGTTCATGCCGGTCTTGAATTTATCTGAGTAGTCATGTTTCGAAAGGAGGACTGCACCAGTAGCAGACACACCAAGCACATTTATCAATGGCTTGCCTTTTACATTTTTCCAACCATCTGATACAATTGATACCCCATATTCATTCCAAGCATTTGTGAATTGCCCCAAAGCATTTTGGATGTTGGCTTTTTCCTTGTCAAGTCCCACAGTTCTAGCTTTGTCATACCCGGGGCTCTTGTATCCTGCTAGGGCAGTGCAGATGGCCTCTACCATTTCATGCCAATAGGGTGAGCGAAGAACATAATGGTATGCCACATGCATAGAGAAACTGAAACACTTTTGAATCAACGCCATCCCTACCACCTTGGTCAAGGAAATCTGCTATTGTCTTGTCACGTGACTGCATGGGAGAGAATTCACTGCCTTGGGTGGATGGGCCTCCAGTTCTCGGTGAGAATGAGTGGTCATGGTCATCCATTGATTGTTTTAAACCTTTTGATTTGTTTTGTGCTTCAAGTTCTTCCTTCTTATAGATTGCTCTTTGTGTTGATGTCACATGTGGGCAAACACAAACTCCTGTAGTTTTTTTTTCATCACATGGCATGTGCCCACATAGATGTCTTCTCACACGGGTATATGAACCTGTGTACGTCTTTTTACAATGGGGGCAACCAAATTTGGTGGTTCCACCCCCTCTACCTCTTCCCTGCTTTGTGACATGTTTCCATAAGGGTGTGGGTTCCTCTTTGGTTTTCTTTCGGGTTTCCTTCTCCTCCTCCTCCTCCTCCTCCTCCTCCTCCTCCTCCTCTCCACGGTATGTGCCACTCCCCACTTCTTCATGTTGAAATATTGTAACTTCTAAGAATATTCTATTTGTACTTTTTTTTATTATTCATCCGGAGATGTTTTATTCCTCCGTCGAGATTTTATTATTATGTAAAGTCATTGAGGTAAATCCTCCCATGTATGTCGGAGCAATAGATCCCCTAAGAGTCATTTGTAATGGGGTGTTTAAGTCCCCTAAAGGGGTCGGTCTAGTCAGCAAAAGAATAAACTATTGAGGCCGACCTGTCAAGTGTAAAAGTCAAGTGAATGTAAAGTATAAATAGAGGAGATGTGTTCCTAATTTGAACACACACTCACTCACTTGTGAACTCGCATAGGAGAGAGAGAGATCTACAAAGGAGGAGAAGGAGCTCTTGTTTGGGGATTTCATCTTCATACTTTTGATCATCTATATTGAGGAAGTTTTGCTGGGTTTTCTACCCCATGAGGGTTTCCCAGGATAAATTGTGTCTCTTGTGTTAATGCTATGCTTGTTGTTCTTTCAGTGATCCTATATATGCTATTGTTGTGAAATTGAATTGAATATTGATGTTATCTATCTTAGCATATTGAATCTTAACATGGTATCAGGGCTAACCTGAAGGAAGGCAATGTATGGCACTTACGACACTTGTTTCACTTGCGACAATTTGAAAGTTAGGGCTTTGTATATCAAAACCTAGTCATCGTGGAACATTTGCTATAAATCACTTTGGGCGAAGGTTCAGGATCTGAAACTTGGACAGGCCAAAGATGACATGTTCTTGTACCTTGTGTCTGAGTTTCAGCCTCAAATTCGGTGTACTTTTTGAGATATGATCTATACAAGTTAGGGTTTCTGCCTCTTCTAGAATGAAGCCCTAAGGTGACCTAGGTAAAAAGGTCATATCTCAGGCTAGGAAGCTCCAAATGGAATTCCGTAAAAAGTGACAGTTAGGGCACATACTTTAATTTCACAGGTGTGAATATCAAATGCCGAAGTTGAAACAGTGACACGTGGCACTCCGTACAAGTTCGCTATTCTGTTTCATCCCATAAACAGGTCATGTTGGTAAAATTAGCATATCTCTCTCATGGAGAATCCAATGAAGCTCAAATCTGTGGGGTTGGAAATAAGACAGGGCAGGCTACCACAGGCTGAAGTTTCAGACCCTTAGGATCCGAAATTTCAAAGATACACCAGAAACAATATGGCACATCTGAAATGGCTCAACGGAGGAAATCAAAGAAGAGGAGGAAGAAGCTCTCACTTAGGGTTTTCATTTTTTAGGTATGGAAGGACTTGATACAATGTTGGAGACATCTGATGCAACATTGGAAACTTTGAAAATAGATTTGGAATCCATTTATCATGGATATTAATCTTTCATCAAAATGTTGTGCGAGGAAGGAGATTGAAGATTAGGGTTTTACCCTTCTAGAAAATACTACAAGCAAACTCGACAGGTATGACTTGAGGAGATGCAGGTATGTTTTGAAATTTGTTTCATTTATCTGATGATTAAGTTCATGATATGTTTGTCTTCATATTTTTGAGGTTAGTAAAATCATGATTAATCTTAGACCTGTCTGATCACCTTAGTAAAAGTATGAATGCATGTTAATGATAGAAGACATTCGTTGATTAGGGTTATGACAGTTATGATTGTACTAATGCACTGTGGTGTTGTATGAGGATGATGTTGTCCGCTAACATGAAAGGTACATCAAGAAAGACAAATCAAGTTCTAGATCAAGAATATATGACCATGGTGACATGAAGACAAAGACCCATCCATAGTCATTGATCACATAGAAGCTCTACTTACGAGATATGTATAAGTTGGTTCTACAATGCTTAACTTATGAGATATGCAGGTTACTAGCACAAGGTCTCTAAATCATTGTAGAGAACAAAGAAGACATTGTTTGGGTATGTTAGACATAACTGGCAAGCAAGATAATCCAATGCACACTTAAGCATGCATAGTGGTCCAGGATGGATAGAAGTCCAAAGACATATAATCATGATGCTATCAGAAAGGGAAAAATAGAGATCAAGAGGGAGGCAACCACACAAACATAAAAGATAAGTATTTGAGTTGTTATTTGAATTACTTCTTGAATCTCTGAATAGTTAATGATATTGCTCGTAATAGTTGTATGCATATTTGTATTCCTAGAATATATCATGCATAGTGTAAGCATTCATATAGCATTGAACAATATACTACTAATATGCATATGATGGGTAAGTTGGACAAACATTCCATTGTTGCTTGTCTAGAATGAAACCTCTTTGCTAACATGCTGGGAGCTGTGAACGCTCTTGATAATATGTTCTGGTAGAGATGGAAGGCATCTAGATAGCCATTGTATGCATACATGATATGGAAAAGTGTTGTGCCAAAGTATTGGTCAATATAGTTGCATAACTATGTGAATCATATCAGTATGCATAAAAGGTTATCATTGACATGATTTGATAATTATGAAGTGTTACTAATCATGTAATTGAATTTGATTTGTAGAAAAGATCGTGTGCTATGATCTACAAAAGAAGGATGATGAACACTTGTTTTGAAGAACAAGTGATGACTATTCAACAAGAAGACTTACAAATCAAACATACTATAGAAGTACAAAGCAAGGCTCGTGGCTAGAGGATTCTCTTAGAAAGAGGGAGAGGATCATGATGAGACGTTTGCTCCAGTGGTTAGACACACTTCCAGAGATAGATTACACCCATGGATGACAAGACCGTTCTCGTGAATAATATAATTGAAGAAGTGCATATCGAGCAAATTCCCAAGATTTGAAAGAAAATCACATGATCAAAGAAGGCTTTGTACGGGTTCAACAGGTACCCAGGATCGATATTCATTTGATGAGCTTGATGATCACCACGGGTGATGCGGATTTCAACCTTTGCTACAAGGTTGAAGATGGTTTCTATATACAGATGACATGCTTCTCTCAGATAGATGCAAGAAGGAACTCACCATAGAGTTCGAGTGATCTTGAGGCTTATATCAGTAGGCCCATCTGACGGGAGATGGCACGGATAGATATGCAGAAGATCACTCAATGCAGAGTGTGCATGATGCTTAGTCACAGAGGGAGGACAATACTCAGATGTAGAAGACTCCATTTTAGAGGGAGTAGATCTCAGAGTTAAAAGAATCTTGGCATGATTCTTGTGATTAGATATGTGGCTGAGATCAGATGAGATTTTTCCTTAGCCAAGGAAAATGTGAAGTAGAGATCTGGGATGATGGATAGTGGTTTCTACAGTTTACAGACAAATGGCTGGTTCATTGATGTATTTGACGAATACCAAGCTAGATATATGCTTTGTTGTGAACACCCTGAGTTAGTATCTAGTTGAGACTAGACGTGTTCACTTGGTAGCTGCAAAGCATGTGATGAGGTACCTGAAAGGTACGATAGACTTTGGTCTATACTATGTTGGAGATCATGACTACAGATTGTATGGTTATACAGATGCATATTGGGCCGGAAGTGTCTCAGACAGAAAGAGCACATCGGGTGGATGTTATTGTCTGGGATCTGCTATGATCTCATGGTTTAGTAGGAAGCAGTCCGGTGTCGCTCTTAGCACAACTGAAGAGGAATATATAGCAGCTTTCTCTGCTAGTTGTGAAGCCATATGGCTTCGAAAGCTGTTGTCAGGACTATTTGACTTAGAGATGGACTCCACTGCGATCTTGTGTGACAATCAGAGTTGTATCAAGATGACGGAGAATCTTGTGTTCCATGATAAGTCAAAGCACATAGAGATCCGATATTTTTATATACGGGATATGGTGCAGAAAGGAGCTATAAAGCTCAAGTATGTGAGCATTGATGAGCAAGTTGCTGATGTATTGACCAAACCTCTGTCTTGAGTAAAGTTTGAGTATTTTCGAGACAAGCTTGGTGTAGTTCAAAAGGACCCCCCTCGAAAGGGGGAGTGATACTTGTATCGATGATGAGGATACCTGTATCGATGATGAGTATACCTGTATCGATGATGAGGATGCCTGTACCAACGATGAGGTCGATGATGAGGATGCCTGTACTAACTATGAGGTCGATGATGAGGATGCATGTACCGACGATGAGGTCGATGATGAGGATGCCTGTACCGACGATGAGGTCGATGATGAGGATGCCTGTACCGACGATGACGCCGATGAGTGGTCCTTAGACTTTGTCTAAATGGACGAGTGGATCGCATCATCCCTGGACTTTAGTCCTAAATGGATCCAGAGACCTGTGTGTTCGAGAAGTGGTCCTTAGACTTTGTCTAAGTGGACGAGTGGATTGCATCATCCTTGGACTTTAGTCCTAAATGGATCCGGAGACCTGTGTCTTCGAGAAGTGGTCCTTAGACATTGTCTAAGTTGACGAGTGGATTGCATCGTCCCTAGACATGATATGGTGTCTTAAATTGATAGGGATTGATCATCCCGTAAGTGGATCAGGATTGTATCATCCTTGGACTTATGTCCTAAAGTGAGAGGGATTGATCATCCCATAATTGGATCATGTGTGTTGAAGATGATGATGCTGCTGATCGAGAGATCCATATGATGCTGTTGATCGGAAGATCCAGATGATGATGCTGTTGATCGAGAGATCCAGATGATGTTGTTGATCGGAAGATCCAGATGATGATGCTGTTGATCAAGAGATCCAAATGATGTTGTTGATCAGGAGATCCATATGATGTTGTTGATCAGGAGATCCAGATGATGTTGCTGATCGAGTGATCGAGTGCTGCAGAAGTTGAAGACTCAGTACTGAAGATGTTGATGTTCCAGTATTGAAGATCTTGAAGATGTTCCAGTAGCTGTTTGAGTTACTGATGATGATTGAAGAAAACTTCCAATGATTTATAGATGTATCACTATGATGTTGTTGATGACTCCTTGCTCCTGTAGATGTTGTTAGAATATCCTTCTCGTTAAGGGGGAGTGTTGAAATATTGTAACTTCTAAGAATATTCTATTTGTACTTTTTTTATTATTCATCCGGAGATGTTTTATTCCTCCGTCGGGATTTTATTATTATGTAAAGTCATTGAGGTAAATCCTCCCATGTATGTCAGGGCAATAGATCCCCTAAGAGTCATTTGTAATGGGGTGTTTAAGTTCCCTAGAGGGGTTGGCCCAGTCAGCAAAACAATAAACTATTGAGGCCGACCTGTCAAGTGTAAAATTCAAGTGAATGTAAAGTATAAATAGAGGAGGTGTGTTCCTCATTTGAACACACACTCACTCACTTGTGAACTCGCATAGGAGAGAGAGAGATCTGCAAAGGAGGAGAAGGAGCTCTTGTTTGGGGATTTCATCTTTGTACTTTTGATCATCTATATTGAGGAAGTTTTGTTGGGTTTTCTACCCCATGAGGGTTTCCCAAGATAAATTGTGTCTCTTGTGTTTATGTTGTGCTTGTTGTTCTTTCAATGATCCTATAAATGCTATTGTTGTGAAATTGAATTGAATACTGATGTTATCTATCTTAGCATATTGAATCTTAACACTTCATCCTCTCCCTCATTCCTCCTCTGGTTTCCAATCACCGTCATCAAAATAACAAATGGAACCAAGAAAATAAACCACATACCCATCATCATGTTTGATGGAACTAGAGATTTAACCTGTTGCCTGCAATAGAACGAGGGAGGAAGCATGGGAAAGAGTAAGAGAGGAACATCTACAATGTACATTCTAGTGACTAGATTCCAAGCATAAATACATAGATCAAAGTTCAAACACAAACAAAATCAACAAGAAAGGTTTTAGACCCTACATCTTTGGCTCTCCAATGGTAGTGACAAGTTCAACCTTCTTCAATCTCCAAGGATGGCAGCCTTCTCCTCTCCTCTTCTCCTCTTCTCCTCTCCTCTTCTCCTCTCTTCTCCTCTTCTCTTCTCTTCTCTTCTATTCTCTTCTCAAGCAAAAAAAAGTGAGAATGAAGATGGAGAAGAGGGATTCATCCCCCAAAGCCCTACTCCTTCCCTCCAAAAGCCCACCCGTGGACCCCATCCCCCTTCCTTGGATTTTCCTCTTCGCGGGTGTCAATCTACAGCGGGAGTGATGTAGGTAGTGTCGCGGATCTAAGCGGGAGTGATTTTTTTTTATGGGAGAGCGTCCGGGAGCGATAAGGGAGCTATAGCTCCCGATCGCTCCCGGATAGGGCCAGGGAGCGCTTTTTTTTGCCCTAGAGCGTGCTCTACAAAATGCTCTGGCTCGGGAATGAAAAAGAAAGCGCGCTTCACGTTAGCTCTTGTAGCACTCTGGCAAGGAGCGAGCTTCCGGAGCGGGGGCGAGGGTGGGGAGGACGCTTCCCTGCAACCTTGTGCCTCACCCACAACCAAAGGTTGTAGAAGAGGTAGACCATGTCATTAAGGAACTGGGATTCCAACTTGTATGAATCATAAATCATAAATTAAATTTTATAATATATAATTTAAAGTGTGTTGGGGTATAAATTTATAATTTAAAAGGACTTCAAAATTTAATTTGAAATTTTTTAACCTGTTGCGCTTCTTGGTGTGTACTTTCTCAAACACACTCTAGTTGCACTCACATCCTGACAAGCTACATGTTTGGCTAAGCACCCGAATGGCAAGCTTTTGTAAATTGAGTACTCTTAAACCATAGCTTGTCCATCAAGCATCTACAAAAAATAAGAGAAACATAAAAAATAACATTGAAATTTGAAAGTTTGAAACAAAGGAAGAAGAGGCATTGAAATTTGAAACAAAATGAACTTGAAGCTTACCTCTCATTTTGGTTTTCTTGTCCTGAATAGCAATGTCAAAGACAAACGTTGCACTAGCCATCCTATATATTTCCTTTTCTTTAGAAATCTCTGCATGTTCTTGCGGACTTGGCACCATCCTTTGAACACGTGAAGAATCGATCCATAGCCTCAACATCAAATCTAAAACCACAAGAGTAAGAGAACACAATGTTGAGGTAGATCCCTGCAGCATGAAGGGGTCGATGGAGTGTATTGTTCCATTGCTTATCAATGACCCTCCATATTAATAATCATTCCTCACCCTTACCCCCCTTGTCCTCATAAACCATAGCTTGTCCATCAAGCATCTACAAAAAATAAGAGAAACATAAAAAATAACATTGAAATTTGAAAGTTTGAAACAAAGGAAGAAGAGGCATTGAAATTTGAAACAAAATGAACTTGAAGCTTATCTGGCATTTTGGTTTTCTTGTTCTGAATAGCAATGTTAAAGACAAATGTTCCACTAGCCATCCTATATATTTCCATTTCTTTAGAAATCTCCGCTGTTGGATTTTGTGCAACTTCGGAAGATATTATTTATTGTATTTTATTGTACTTGATTGTACCTCCTAAGGGAGATGAACTTGATGTAATTAATTATGTAAACCCTTGAAAGAATCAATGTAAACCTTGGGGTGAAAAGAAGCAAAAGAAAAGATTAAAATTAAATTATTAATTGCCCCCTAGGTGAAGTTGGCCCAGTCAAATAGAGAAGTCGGCTCAGCTAGGGTAAAAGCTAGTTTGGCACTTGTATAAATAAGAGGGAAAAGTCACCTCATTATTCACTCACTCACTTTACACAAGTTCGCATCACCCAGAGAGAGAAGTTCACACTGCAGCAGGAGAAGACTATTTTGGGGTTTCTATCTTTGGAAAGCATTTCCATCTTTTCTCTTTTATGATTGTACTCTGATCTCAGAATTATCATCTCTATATGAAGGTTGCTGGGTTTTCTCTCGTTTGGGTTTCCTAGGAAAAAACTATTGTGTTATTGTTTTTGTGCTTTGTCTTTCTTCTAGTGATCCTATTTATACATTTGAATTATTATGTAATGAAAATGAGTGAAAACTAACATGGTTTCAGAGCAGTTCTAGAAGAAACCATTGCCGGAACATTGTCGGAACCTTGCCGGAACTAGGGTTTCATCTTTCGAAGTCTTCACTCAACTTTTTTGGAAGAAAAAGAGCATTGGGAATTTTGCTCTAAGGAGGGCGCATCTTTTGGTGAAGACAAAATTCAATTATGAGAATTTTCATTTTTTGACCTAATTTTGCAGCTGCAGCAGAAATTAGGGTTTCAGTTTCTAACCTAATTTCTCCATAGTTTTGGCTTGATTCTACCTCATCTCAACTTGCCTTGCTAGAGCACATCTACTTGTGGAGTCAGTGTTCCAAAATTCCAACTTTCATTTTTGACCTAGCTCTTGCTAGGGTTTCTGGTCCAAATCTGCAAACAAGATGATTGGCATGAAGGTTGAAGATCGGCTGGAAGGGACTTCCAACTTTATCTCCTGGAAGTCTAGGGTTCTTCTTCTACTAGAAGAAAATGATCTCTTACAAGTTGTAAATGAGAAGGTTCCAGAGCTAGAAGTTGAAGAAGACAAACCTCACTGGAGGAAGAATGATGCCAGAGCAAGAAGGATTATGGTGGAGCAGTTAGAGACCATTTGGTTTCTCAAATCTCAAGTAAGAAGACTTCTAGAAAGATGTTCAAAACCATAAAGAAGCTATTTGAACACAGTAGTATCAATGTATCCATTACATTAAGGAACCAACTATCAAACATGAAGATATCCAAGTCAAAATCTATTGCCTCATATTTCATTAGGATTATAGAACTAAGGGACATGTTTAGTACTAGTGGAGATCCCATTGATGATAAGGAACTTGTCATCACTACTCTAAATGGTCTCCCACCATCTTGGGAGTCTTTCATCTAAAGTATAAGCGGTAGATTCAAGCTACCCAAATTTGACAAGCTATGGGCAGATTGCACTCAGGAAGAGACAAGAATAGCAGCAAGACAAAGACTTCATGGCACTCAACCTGAGGAGAATCAAGCATTCGTATCCCATGCTAAGAAAGGTAAGGAAAGGGAAAGAAAGTTTTACAAACATAAGCACCAAGATAGGAGATCTAGTCCTCCTCCAGATCGGAAGAAGGAGAAGAAGGATTTGTCTCAGATACAATGCTACAAGTGCAAAGCATATGGTCATTATGCAAATAATTGTCGAAGTTCAATCAAAAGAAAGCATGAAGCCTAAACTGTTGTTGTTGAAGAAGATACTCCTCACAAGAAATCAAGGAATGATGATCGTTCGGAGTTCTTCTTCTAGGAGATATGAAGATCTAGACTGCAAGAACAAAAATCTCTCATGGTTCCCACAAGAAGGCAGTGGGAGCCCACACACAAAAACAATAAGAGATAAGTATTTGGTTTTCTTGCTTAGATATATCTGTTTTGTCTTATCTATCTTCATTATATGCAGATCTATCTGGAAGTGTGTTGAGCAGTTGATATAGTTTACCTTGTTATATTTATTATGCATATGATATACGCAACACTTCATTAACACATAATGGAGCTAGTCTAGATGATATCTCCTTCCTGCATGCTTAGAGTAGTGCACACTCTAGATGGCATGTTCTAGTGGAGATAACAAACATCTAGATAGTTCCCAGATGTGTTTGGAAGACGTGTTTATGATCGTTGTGTTAAAGTATTAGCCGAGATGCCTGTGTAAACTATTGTCATTACATTGATTATGCAATATCATTGATCATCAGTCGGGGTTTGACTTGTAGGGAAAAGATCATGTGATATGGCCTACAAGAGAAGGATGATGTGACTTGTTCCAAATGAACAAGTGGTGAACACATGAATCCCATTGATGTTCAGCAAGAAGCTTCCAGGAATATGACTCAGCCTAGAAGGATGACCTCGGAGGAAGCTTTCACAGAAGTAAAACCAGAAGTGGGCCACCTTCAGATATTTGGTTGTCCAGTCTACATACATGTGCCCAAGAAGAAAAGGACGAAGTTAGAACCTTCAGGAAAGAAGGGAACTTTCATGGGATACAGTGAGTCTTCAAAGGCATACAGAATCTACATCCCAGGATCCAGACAGATTGAAGTCAATAGGGATGTGACCTTTGAAGAAGAGATGGCTGTCAGGAAAGGCAGAGGATCAGACATGGAGATCAATGATGAAGAAATGCTAGAACCAAAGGAGATGAGATCATCCCCCTCTCCAGTTCAAGAGGGAGCTAGCAGAAGAGGATGAACCCATCGATTCCATTGATTCAGTTGAGCTAGTTGATGTTCCCAGAGATATTGTAGAAGGCCTGAAGAGGCCTAGATGGGCACAATAGACTTTGTATAGAGCAAATGGGAGTGTTGAAAAACACAAGGCTAGATTTGTTGCCAGAGGATTCTCTCAAAAAGAGGGAGTCGATTATGATGAGACATTTGCTCCTGTATACTTCCACCAGATCGATCATTGCTAGTATTTCAGCCATGGAGTGGAAGTTGCATCAGAGTGATGCAGACCCCAACCTTTACTACAAGGTTGTGGATGATGAGCCACTTATTTTGGTACTATATGTTGATGACTTGGTTCTCACTGGAAATGAGAAACTTATCTTATGGTGTAAGAAGAAACTCGCCTCTGAGTTCGAAATGAAGGATCTTGGATTGATGCATTACTTCTTGGGATTAGAAGTATGGCAGAGGTAGAAGGATATTTTCCTAGGTCAAGGAAAATACACCATAGATATTCTAAAGAGATTCAGAATGTTGGACTGCAAGTCCACGACTACTCCGATGGATGCAAATTTAAAGAAGCTAAGAGATTCTGCTTCAGATTCAGATTTGATTGATCCTTCTATGTATCGCCAGCTGATTGGGTCCTTGATGTATCTGACGAACACTAGACCAGATATATGTTTTGTTGTGAATGCTCTCAGTCAGTTTATGTGTGAGCCGAGGCAGATTCACTAGATTGCTGCAAAACATGTGCTTAGATACTTGCGTGGAATTGTGGGATATGGCCTAAGATATGCTTCAGAATGTGACCTGAGATTGCAGGGGTTTACAGACTCAGATTGGGCCCGATGTGTTGCAGATAGGAAGAGTACTTCCAGATGTTGCTTCAGTTTGGGTTCTGCAGTGATTTCCTGGTGCAGCAGGAAGCAGAACTCGGTAACACTCAGTACTGCAGAGGCCGAGTATATGGCTGCTAGTATAGTAGCCCGAGAAGCAGTATGGCTTTGTAAAGTCCTGCAGGATTGTTTGGCTAGATTCCAGAGCCAACCGTGATTCACTGTGATAACCAGAGCTATGTGCAAATGTCAGTGAATCCTGTATTTCACGATAGGTCGAAGCATATAGAGATTCGATATCACTTCATTCGTGATATGGTGCAGAAAGGTGTGGTCGAATTACAATATATTCTGACAGATGACCAAACTGCAGATGTTCTCACGAAGCCTCTTTCCAGGATGAAGTTTGAATACTTTCGCAAAAGACTTGGAGTAGAAGAGAACGTATCCCTCCTTGAGAGGGAGAGATGATATAGAGATGTCTTACCCTACATTCACCCAGGTGGCTCTACTCGTCCAGGTGCTTAGCTAGTTATGGGAGAAATCCCATCGGCAGATGAGTCGGACCTGCAGTAGATGGTTGGGTTCACCCAGGTGCCTCTACTCGTCCAGGTGCTCAGCCAGGTATGGGAGAAATCCCATCGGAAGATGAGTCGGACAGGCAGTAGATGGTCGGGTTCACATAGGTGCCTCTGCTCGTCTAGGTTCTCAGCCAGGTATGGGAGAAATCCCATCGACAGATGAGATGGGCAGGAAGTAGATGGCTGTGTGATTGCACAGGTACCTCTACTCATTCAGGTTCTCAGCCAGGTATGGGAGTACCCCATCGACAGATGAGACGAATAGGTAGTAGATAGTCATGCTCCTTTGCTCGTCCGGGATCTTAGCTAGGTATGGGAGAAATCCCATCGGCAAATGAGACAGACAGGTAGGCATATGGTATAGCAGAGATGGTATAGCTTATATCTCAGACATCCAGGTAGGATGGAGAGACTCTCTTGGACTCGCCTAAGGATTGGTGGAGTTGATGCATGAAGACACTTCTCGAAGGATTGAGACTGTGTGGACAACCTTCAATATGTATAGAGATGATGGAGACAATATAGATGTACAGATGAAACCCAAATGACTGTGATGCAGATGAAGACCGAAGAATACCTTCCTCGTTGAGAGGGAGTGTTGGATTTTGTGCAACTTCAGAAGATATTATTTATTGTATTTTATTGTACTTGATTGTACCTCCTAAGGGAGATGAACTTGATGTAATTAATTATGTAAACCCTTGAAAGAATCAATGTAGACCTGGGGGTGAAAAGAAGCAAAATAAAAGATTAAAATTAAATTATTAATTGCCCCCCAAGTGAAGTCGGCCTAGTCAAATAGAGAAGTCGGCTCAGCCAGGGTAAAACCCAGTTTGGCACTTGTATAATAAGAGGGAAAAGTCACCTCATTATTCACTCACTCACTTCACACAAGTTCGCATCACCCAGCGAGAGAAGTTCGCACTGCATCAGGGGAAGACTATTTTGGGGTTTCTATCTTTGGAAAGCATTTCCATCTTTTCTCTTTTATGATTGTACTCTGATCTCGGAATTATCATCTCTATACGAAAGTTGCTGGGTTTTCTCCCGTTTGGGTTTCCTGGGATAAAACTATTGTGTTATTGTTTCTGTGCTTTGTCTTTCTTCTAGTGATCCTATTTATGCATTTGAATCATTATGCTATGAAAATGTGTGAAAACTAACATCTGCATGTTCTTGTGGACTTGGCACCATCCTCTGAACACGTGAAGAATACATCCATAGCCCTTGAAAATGACTTCTGAACTCTGATGATGAACATTAAACATGTTCATGAAATTGGCGGCTCACAAGAAATCCAACTATGGTACAAAATAGTTGGTAACATTCGGCTCCAACTATGGGACATGTGCTCGATCTGACCTTCAGGCAAGGAGAGAATACGAGAACACCAGAATCTTTGGTTTTATATAACCTGCAAAAACATCTCAACTTGACAAAAAACCTTCAGTAGCACAAGCTTTATATAAAAAAGCCAATGAACCACAAGCTGCGTTTTATTTGAAAGAATAAAACTAATAAAAAAACTTCTAAGTACATAAAGGAAAATACTGAAAATGAAATGCAGAAAGTAAGGGCTCACTTTGAGGAGCTTATTTTTCCTACTCTAAGCATAACATAAAGGAAAATGTTAAGTGTAATCAGAAATCCAATGTAACCATCTAAGCATGTCATTAATATAATAATTTTTTACCTTGTCTCTTGTTACCAACCAAAGCAAGGACATGCTTATTAGAAAGTGCAAACCTGCCTGGATATTCTGGATGGGAAATCATAAGTATGTGATAGATCTTTGAAGTGCTTCCCCACATGGTGAATCCTCCTGCAAGCCTCTTCTATCCATGACTGGATAGGGCTGAGAAAAAACTTAGAATGATAAGCCAGTCCAAGTACCTCATCATACTGATTTGAAGGGCTCTTATGATAGTAACTTTCTGTAAAAGTATAAGCCCCAAGCTGCTCCAAATCATAAGGAATCTCTGTATGTAGAGACAATGGCTGAGACTGCTCTTCAATAAGTTGTATCTGATCCGACTCTTCACTGCACTGCTTCTCCAAGTCCTCATTGCCGATACTCATGCATGGCTCTAACTGCTCATATGAAAAAATTTCATGCTCCTTCTCCATGCAAAGATATCCCAAGGTTTTAAGGTCCATTCTTCCTTCTTTGAACACCTCACAAATGGGATTTTCAATAAAATCATCAAGAGCTTCTAACTTAAACTCTCTTTCTTCCGATATGTCATATATGAGATTCTCAATTATGCTCTCAAAGGATTTGGGTTCATCATTTACTTCTTCAGACATAGCATAGATGGGGTTCTCTATAAATGTCCATTTATCCTCATCAATATCTATGTCAGCCATGATGGATTCTTTGTCACTTATATCATGCTCCAGTCTATGTCTGTCCTCTTCATGCTCATAATCCTCCTCTTCAGAAAAAAGGTCATAAGGAAGTAAACCTTCTGATCCTACATCATTATACACACTACAAACCTCCTCATGTATTTCAATTTGGGCTTCTGTAATGGTTTCTTCTGGAGGCAAATCATGAGTACACATGTGCTCTTCGTCACTGAAATAGTCTTGAAAAAACTCCCAATCTTCAATGTCTTTTGTTATTGTGGCATGAGGAGGGTCTTCAACAACATTTGGACTTTGATAAATTTCTTCAATGGGATCATCATGGATCTGTTCATGAGAAGGCCTTTCTCCATAGGTTTTGGTCAAGTTATTTATTTCTTGACTATACTGCCTAGCTTGCTTCCAACTTTCCCTAGGAATGGCGTGGATATCACCTACCATATTGACAAAATCAGGCTCGCTTGAAACCTGCTCACTGTTGCTACCCTATGGAAACCCATGTTTCTGAATATAACACGCAAAGTAACAAGTGGATTCCTCATGGAAATCTTTACATACCCTACAGAAGGGTGTATAGTTTCAACCATGTTAGCAGCTTCTAACTAGTTAGGACCCTTCTTTGCCAATTTGTCTTTGGAGGGTAATTTCTCCGAATGGGTTCAGTATGAGATCTTTCCATGGCTATGAATCGATTCTGCATCTCTTTTATTTGAGCAAGATGTTTCATTTCCATGTTTTCCATTTTTTCGCACATCTCTATCATCTTTCTATCATAAATATCCTGTCGGGAAAAGGAAGCCTTTTCCTTAGGTTCAGTTTGCTTCATGGGAGTCAAGCCCTTTGAATAGCCAGGAATGTTGGACTTGCCAGATGGCTGCATGTTTCTGTCAATTTTAACAGCCATATCTTGGGCCATCAAAAGGGTGGTGGGCTCTTTGTCTTTAAGCTGATATTGCATTTCACCACTTAGTGCCTTCTTACCAGCTGAATTGCACATCAACTGGGCTTCAGTGAGCCGCCAATATTGCACAATTATTTGTGCTTATCAGAGTTTAGATGTTCCAGTCTTGGCCTATTTTGGCCATCTTTTTCATTTCTGTAATAAATGACTGTGCCCCATGGGGTTTGTAATAAAGCGTACTAGCATGGTGGTTTTTGGAGTGACTTGATTTCCTAGGACTTGACAACCAAAGAAGTTATTCCAGGGAGTTTTTTCCCTTGACGATTATGCTTTGCCTTTAGCCGAGTATAATCGATGAGGTTTTCTCCCGCTTCTCCAAAGTTGGAATGCGCAAAGTGGTGGTTAGGCTTTAGGGGATTATCAGAGTCCATTTTATAATGTTTATAAACATACTAGACACTAGGATTTTGTCATTTTGACATGTACTAGGTCCCCCTGAAGTTTCAGTTAATTCCGAGAAAATTATTTTTTTCGCATTTAAAGCCATTTTTTTAATGGTTTAAATGAAAAAATTCAAAAGATGATAAAAGTGTGATCCAGAGTCTGAATTTGGCGCAGGGATGCTCGTTTTCAAGCTCAGAGCATCCTCTTTACCATAGTACTCGGGCTTCCTATGTTTTGGGCAGCTCAAGTCGTCCCGAGGAGCAGTTTTGTCTATCAGAGCTACATAATGGCATTTTAATGCTAAAGTGCATCAAAATGCACCAAGTACAGAAAAATAAAATATTCAAAAAATCAATAAACATGTGACAAAATGACATAGCATGATGTCACATATGGAAGGCGATTAGTTGAAAAGGTTAAAGCATGCCATTATAAATCATATGGTGGACGTTTTCATTATATCCATGGTTTATTAAGTTAAAGAAATTCGCCCCTCCTTTCTTTCATGTGGGACAACCTCTCGTGACATGGCATTAATTCGGATTTGATGGATGAATGTATCAAAGGTTGAAAACATTATATCCAAAGTCATATGATGGGCTAATTAATTTGAAGTTTGAAACTTTAAAAATAAAAACTGTACGGATTTGCATTCACGTGGGCAGCCACACGACTTGGTAGGCTCACATAGGTTGTGATGAAAACGAGGAAGGGAGCACCTACCTCATTTGAGATGGCGCTATTCCCTTGGCTTGGCTCCCAGTCACACACCAATCACCAGGATTACGGTTGGGTCCTCACGTCAACCTCTCTCATGAAGCATATGCGCCATTCACACGTGGTCCACTCTTCTCCACATGGCAGCTGGTTGTTGGCCTTCATACAACCAAGGAGGGATGCGCCTACCTCCCTTGACATGGCGCATGTCCCTTGGTTGGCTCTCATTCAAACTCAAGTTGAACTCCTTCAATCACTCATTTGATTTCCTTGGGGTTTTGGCTCTTCCTTTGCATGTATTTTGCTATTTAAGCAAGCTTATGCCCTCTCTTTCACTAGTTGGTGTTTTGAGGCACAACTTTGCTATTTTTGTAATCTATTGAGAACTATCTGAGAAATAAAGAGACTTTGGATGCATGATCAATGTATTGAACGAAGGAAGCTTGTAGTAAGTTGCTCATCTACCTCTTGCCTTGGATCTTGGTTTACTGAAAGGACAATTATTTGTTGGGTAAGCTAGGCTAGTCAAGTTTGTTTACTTCTCTAGTCTTGTTGTTTCATATGTTTAGAGATCTAGCTTTTAAAATATTTCATTTGTTTATGAATATTTTGACATATTGATTTTTTACGTATGCTGCTTCCAAATCTAATGTTTTGTAATGAGTTGATGTAAGCTGCAGGTATACTTTTGGTTGAAGGAGAAGAGGACTTGCTTGTCCCTCTTTTTTTTTATCTAACTACTTTCTGTTTCAGATCTAGTCCCTCGACAATCCAATAATTCATCTTCAAATCTTGAAGTCTCATATGAAAGAGTTCTTTCCTCTTCCCATCTCTTTTTTTTAAGCTATCTTTGGTTACCGTTACATTGGTTTGAAACTCTTACTCTCTTTCTCAAATTTATATATCTTAAGAGTTTGCAAAGTTTTAAATCAATCAAGATCTAGATTAAGTGTTTCAAAGTTATCTTTTTAATTATCTAGATCCATAAGTTTTAGACTTTTAGTGCAAGTTTTCATTCTCTTGAAGTATCTCAAAAAAGTTTGTACTTTCCAAGTCTTAAAAGCTTACTAGTCTTCCATTTCATATTTGGCAAGCAAGTGCCTTTAATTATTTGGGCTTGGCTTTTTCAAAGCAAGCCAAAGATCCTAAGGAAAGTAGCTTTCTAGCTCACTTTCCTTAGTTATTTTTTGACTCCATTTACTAGTTTTTTCAAAGTAGAATTTTTCCATTTTTTCCACATAAACGAAATACACTCTTAAAGTGTGTTTCGGTAGATTCTAAGCTTTTCATTGTTCGCTGGTTTTTACATTTAAAATATCAGTCCGAACATTTAAAATTAATTAAAAGTTAGTGTTAAGTCCAAAAAGTGTCCAAAAAGCTTCTTTTTACATGCTAGTTGTTTTCCTAGCTAATTTTGGCAACTTGTAGTATTATCAAAACACTCCTAAAGTGTTTTGATTTGTCATTATTGATTAACTTTGTTCGCTGGTCTGATATTTCCTTTTAGCAGGTTGAACCAAAAGAATCAGGAAAATCACCATCTCAACGTTCCCTAAACACTTCCAAGAACCAGCAATACAAGTGTTGATCCTCTTCTCTTGAAATAAATTGTAAACTGACTTGTTTCCTTAAGTAGAAAGGGCAAGCAGTATTTCATCTCCATTTCATTTTGTAAATAAAAAAAATAAAATGAGCTAGCATGCAATTCCAGCGCCTGGACCCCAATCCCCTCAGGGGGGATTTGCATTTTTATTTTTTTCAGTTTTTTCTTATTTTTCTTATTTTCTTTGTTTTAGATTAGTTTACTTGTTGTTATTAGTAATTACAAAACATTCACGAAGCACACAAGGCGTCCCAGGGGGGCTTACAATCTTTTACAATTTTTCACCTAAGTGGTACAAAATGAATCACAACTTGTTCTAAAAACTTCAAGTAAAATTAATCCCCCTTTCTCTACCGAAGTACTCCACCTTAAGTGTAAGAAAAGATACTCTTGGGGTTTGCATAGATTAACTATCAATTGAAATTATTATAAAATATTTCAAGATAAAATCAACCCCCTTAATCTACCAAAGTACTCCACCACATTCCAGTGTGAAGAAAAGATACCCTTGGGGCTTAGATTAGATTAATCATCCACTTACACTTCATAATAAAATATACCAACGCCCCAAACCTAGAGTATGCTCTTGGTCGCTGCAGCTTAGTCGGAACAACTGGTCAATCAGAAACGGGTGCAAGGTACTTAGTTTTAATAGGACAATCCATTAGAATCGAATCCTAAGAACTCGGGAGGTTGCATGGACTGAATCCACAGAGTCAGCAGGTTCTTAAGTCGGTTCATCCGTGCCTGGTTGGACACTTGGTAAGGTTGCTAGAGCACTCAGTTCGAAGGTTAGGTTTCTTTTGTGCCAAACCAAGAATTAACCCACTCCTTAACTACTCATTTAATAATCTTAAAATAAACCAACTGAGACACTGCAATACTTTCACTTGAGACTACAGAAGCAACTCCACACAGCAACAATCGTAAGCATTCTACATTCTCGGCACTGGTCTATATTTGCTTATGTTTTAAGTTCAATCATATATGTCGTGAATGCTTTCTATCTCACGTGGTGTCGATCTTTTGATTTAATTCATAAAGCAGTACTCAGTTATTATCATTTCATCATTTAAAAAACTCATAGATTAGACTTTTATTTCTGTTATAGATTAAAAGCCTTAGTTTTACTTTTATAGGGACCACCCCACTTGGCTTCGCTAGGAGTAAGCCTAGACGGAGGATTCGAGTAATCAGGTGACAGCACTTGACTCTCACTTGCCCCCAAGGACACACCGAGCGGCTTGAAGGTTTCCTGCTGCGTCCCCCCCAGGTGTGTATTAGGCGACAACATGCCTCAATGTAATAAACCAAAATGGATTGCATTGGAGGCTTGAAGTCCACATGCGTATTGTTTATTAAGTCTGTGAACTTCTTGTTAAACTCATCCACAGTTTCATTTTTGCTTCTCTTGATATTGTTTAAGGCAACTAGCTGATGACGTGGCTCTATCTTTTCCCCCAATTTGTTGATGAAGGAAGTTTTGAAAGTTGCTAAGGAATTATCAAGTAAGTTGATGAACCAATCACCAACATCTCCTTCTAAGGATAGGGCAAAAAGTTTCCTGTAGACATCTTCATGTTTATTTGCTGAATCCCTGACCCAGCTACTAAGACATTTGGAGACTTGCAGTGATGGCATTAGTGCCAGTGAAGTTGAGCAGTTTATCTATAGCTTTGTCTGGTAGATCATGTGGTTGACTTGCTATCTGAGTAATGTTAAGGGGACTGAAAAATTCTCCCATTGTGTTAGACAAACAATTATTATTTTCTACAAAAAGACAATGGATGTCCAAAACAGACTCAGATCCTAAATCTTCAAGGATCCTACGAGAAGCTAACTTGTTTAATCTCCTCCGATAAACCTTTTCAGGTTCAGGGATGAAATCAAGCAGGCCTACAGAGTTCCTTCTTGCTGAATATCTTGGTAAGTTTAATGACAGTGGAGTTGCCAGATGTATCAAGTCTAATTTCAGAGAGTTATTTAGACTAAAAATCTATCAAAAAGATTAAGGTAAAAAACTAAGGTAAAGTCGTCCAGGAACAAAAAATTTGTCCCCGGCAACGGCACTGGAAATGTTGCCCGCCGATGTGCACACAACAACGGAAATCTTTCGAAGCTTCTTTGGAGAATGTGTGGCCTTGGGGGAAAGCAAAGAGTCAGGTGCTGTCACCTGATCTCGACTCCTCCGTTTAGGAAAACTCCTAACGAAGCCAAGGGGGTAGACCCTAAAAAGAGTTTCTAAGGCTCTTAAATGTTTTTTAAGTGTTTTTATGGATTGGGATGGGTGTTTCTTTTTTTAGGAGTTTTTAAGAGTAATTCTCAACAAAATTTATATCCAAGTAAATATTTGCAAGATAGATCACATCCACAATATAATGATAACTTATAAATGAAGCATCCACAGCATGATATGATAAAGCAAATAACAACAACTTCCAGATAGATAATAAGCAAATGAAATGATTTGAACAATTGTTGCTGTTTGTATAAATGACTAGTGCCAAATGGAGCCGATGTCTTGAAATGCTTTGGAGTACTTGAGGATGTTTTGCAAATGTCTCTTGGTAAATTTTATTGTAAGCTTTAGGGTGAGGTGGATTATTATGGGAAAGGGGATCTCCAAGATATACCTTTCAGTACAGGAGATATGTCCAGATTACAATCTAAGGGGCTCCGCACAAGGACATGTGGGTTGGCCGGAGTCTTTAAAGCGGTGTTCAACACTACACCAACAAGAATGTAGTCCAACTGGTGCTCTGAGGTCTTGTCCCAATGGTTCCTGCGTCCCCAGGCATAATTTGCACACTTTTGATTTTAGCGATCAACGTCGGATTTCTGTTGGTTCTCTCGGGAATGTATTTTATTAAGGTTGAAGTGGAGTTAAATGTGAGGAATTAAACACTCTACAACTGCTTCTAGGTATCCCACAAGTGGGTAGAGCATACACAGTGTAGTAAAAGGTTCATTCCAATTTTATTATGTGATGAAAATAAGAACCATTTACTCTCCGATAGAGAGCACTCTTGATCCGCCTTATGGTGAGATTCAAGAGATTTATGAAACAAGTAATGCTAAAACAAAAGTAAAATTAAAACAAGCTAAGTAAAGCAAACTCTCCGATAGAGAGTGTTTTTGATCCACTTTTCAGTGAGATTCAAGAGGCTTTGGATTCTTTTTAAAGCAATTTTATATCAAAATAAATCTAACTAAGACAGAAAAAGTAGTAAGCCTCTCCGACAGAGAGTGCTCTTGATCGACTTTGTAGTGAGATTCAAGAGACTTTTTGTTCTTTTTAGCAGTTTATATCAAAGCAATAAAATCTAGATGAAAGCTTGAAATGAACTAAAGTAAAGCTACAAACTTAAAACTAGTCTAGCAATTTATAAAAATGAGACTAATCTAACATTCTATTCTACTCTTGCAGGTATAAAGCAAATAAATGACGATCAAAGGGCGATACAGGCTTCCCCCAAATGGGGGAAGAAGGGTGTGGGAGCCTTTATCCCACTTGCTCTTTATTAATACCTTGTACAAATGATGGTGTTAATCCTCTTGAAGGCACAAGGTTAGAAGGGGGAATGAAGAAGAGGGAGGAAAATAGTTTTTTGTGCTTTTTGGAGTTTGCTCTTGCTTGTTTTGGTTTTGCCTTAGCCTTTGGGCTTCTTTTGTTTGGCCTTGCTTCCTAGCTTTCCTGAAAGTAAGAGCTTTGAACAAAGATAGGTTAGTTGATAGCTAGTAAATAGATCTAGATTGTGCTTGATTGATCTTTATATAACTCAACTAAACCTATTTTAATTGCAAAAGAAACTAGATCTACTTGTGATTTAACCTTTAAAAGATAGATCTAAGTAAAAATTGCACTTTCAAACTTAAAGTAAACGAAAGAAAAAGAGAAGTTTATGTGGAGAAACAGAAGAGCAGCAGCATAGATTATGAGCAAAGAAGATTCTGAAAGTCTGGATGTGGGACACCAAGGGAAAGATCCACCAAAGCAAGTCTTGAGAAAGAGATAAAGAGCAAACAAGCTCTTCACTTCTTCAAATCCCGAGAACCTGTAACTAAAACACTCTCACACAAAGACCCATCAAATCTAGAAATGCATAAGCTTAGAAATCTAGAAAATATGAGCATAAACAAATGAAGCATATAAATCTTAGATCTCTAATCATATGACAAATAAAAGATTAACTAAACAAGCAAGCTTAGCAATCTTCCCTACAAAATTGATACCAATCCTTCAGTAGGCTAGATCATGATAAAAAAAATTGCACAAAAATGGTTCAAATACATGTTACCTCATGCCACGGGATCATTCCATCCACTCACAAATAGCATCACACAGGTATGACCTCCAAAGTCTCTTTATTCATCAAACTAATACGATAGAACAATATTACGATGCGATCCTCTGCTCCCAAACTCTAACCCGAGAACAATGATGAGAGAGTCCTTGCTTAAATAGGAAAATCAGCCCAAAGAGGGCGCATATGGCAGCTTGGGCGCATTCCTTTGATGGGGGGATTTTTTCCAAAGTTTATGGGATTTAGACCTGCTTTCTAGCTGCCACAAAATCAGCCTCAAGGCTGCCACAAAATCAGCTTCATGGCTGCCATAGAATGTGCCCTCCTTTGGTGAAATGTGCCCCCCTTATGAAACTCAACAAAACATTGCCAATTGAAATTGAAATTGACCAAAACATTGGAATATATTCTTATATAGCCAATTGTCTCTCTTATAAGAATATATTCCATGACATTAATTGAGGGTCACGTCCATTGAGAATATCCACCATATTAGTGGTAGTTAACTCTAATAGTTTGAAATAAAGATTTACTTGAATAATTCCGTGAGGTTATGAAATGTCATGACTGATGGTTGACTGGTGCGGTTCTAGTGGAAGAAGAAAATATCAACTGAATAGACCAATAGTCATTAATTTGGAGAGCCTCGATTGTATAAGGGAACGATGGTCCAGCATATCCATGATGACTTTCATGTTATTATTATTATTATTATTTTTTTCTGATGTCTCACAATTTTTCCTGACACATGATTTAACAGAAGCACAACATCCCAATTGGTTGACAGATAGATCACATTGACATGTCTATTTTCCACGGTGGCAGATCAATTTAATTACTCCATCGACGGCTAAATTACTCCGACGACTGCTGTGGGGTTATTGCTCATGCAGTTTCTGTGGTCTCAATGGTCTCAAGTCTGGTAGTGGCATGTGTTACCCCTCATTTTGGCAGGGGTATCCACGGTTGGATTATTCAGATGTTATCAGGCTGCATGATGAAGAATTCAGGTTGTTGCTTCCCAAGGAATCATGTAGCTGTGGAAATGTTATTTCCTGTAGCTTCTCCTGACCCAACCATACCAGATTACATTGAAGATGGACCTGTTCTCAAAGCTTTCAAACTGATGAGTGAAAGGGTGTAGGAAGAGACATCAGAAATGAAGGGTCAAAGTGCTATGTTCAATAAGGCCCTTATAACTTGAAAATATAGTAACTGGACAATGCAAAAGCCATGTTAGGGGAGATATAAGATACCCTAGATATGTTGATGATAATACAGTACAAAACAACAGCCTTACTCCAACATTTGCAGCAGCAGCTGGAGATACCCAAACAGGTTGGGATACTAATCAGTTTCTTACGGATATTGCAGAAAGCAGAAAAAGTTGAAGAGGTGCCTGTTTTGAGATTGTTCTAATCGGGGATCTTCTAGCATTTAAAAGAAGACTATAGCAAACACCCAGCAACTGAGTAGAATCCCAAACACTATTGGCACTTTCATGTACATGTTAGTCTGGAATTACTTCTGGCAGATTATGAATTTCAGAGAATTATTAAAAAAATATGGTCCAGAATATGGAAGAAGCAAAAACCCTGACAGAAGTTCCAGAAGCAAAGGATGCCAACTCTGTCTTCAAGATGAACATTTCCAGAATTTGCAAGTGTTTTGTCGAATCTCCAACGGGCAGAACCGCGAATGGAAATGCTTAGAGGAAGCACGCTGTAGTTGAAATTCGATGAATTTCTATTTTGACTTCTCTCGGCGAGAGGTAACTCAGGAGACCGTGAGGAAATCAGTAAAAGAGGGGGGAACGATACGATGCTGCTTCATTTACAGAATGTTTGAGCCGGTGATCCTCACAAGAAATAGGATTTACCACGCACTTCATCGACGGCAAGTTTTTGATGCAAAATTGAATTAATGTAATAATCAGGTTTCAACTAAGTGATCGGCACACGACGGATTTAAATCGGAGGCCACTCCTTTTTACACACAGTCAATTTCTCAAGCGATCTCGACAAGAGCAGGGCCATACCCATCACCTCCGGCGTTGCAGGAACATATTTATTCACATACTAGTGGAATTTTGCCAAGTTCGTGCACTAAAAACAAAAGAAAAACTCAAATGAAACCATGGATGTGGGAGGCGACGAGTTGAAAGGAGCTAGATAGTGACAGCCGAGTTAGTCAATTTGACGAAGACAAATTGGAGCTTGAAGTTATCAGCGATTAACTAAAAACCAACAAATCAAAATCGGGGGTCACGTCGATTGATTAGCAAGGAATTTCTTTTGTGCAATTGAAAGGGAATGTTTGTCATGCCCGCAACAGTCGCCAGGCGTTGCTATGCCGTTGGTTAAGTGAGTGTTTGAGATCAGCTCAACAAGCACACTTCTCGTGATTGATCGGGCGTGGTTTAAGGACCCGCGATTCCTGTGATGGACCTGTGATTTTAGTTTCCACTCGACGACCAAGTGGATTGATGGTTATGTCGAGCTTTTATCCACGCATCATTCAGCAGCCACGTCGTGGAGCTGTGATGGGCATTGACTGTCGAGCTGTAATCACATAGAGTGACCCTTTTTTTCGGCCGATTTTCCGGTGGGCCGATACATACAGTAAAAACCGAGTATCGAGCTGAGTTACGGTTGTATTAGAAATTAACCCCAGATAAATCGATTTTTGATCAGCATCATTCGTGTTCGTTAGCGGCCAGAATTAAATTCAATACAGAAAGCTCGGGTTTTGAAACTGACAGTAAGCAATCAACCGCCATCACGGGGGATCTCCGTTGATTTCATAACAAACTGTGTAAGGTGGCCACGACTCAGGTATCGACGGAGTATTTGGCATGTCATTTGGCAGCCGAGCGATTGATGCCGAATCGGATTCAGCGAATTAATTAAGGCAGTGGAAGTTAAAGCTAGTCAGGGGTGTTTTTATTTGACACATGGAGTTTAAAACCCGCAGTTTCATTCACATCCATCAACTCACGGATTGTTCTCTGCTACATGGCGTTTTCATACAGCAGGTCCATCATTCGGTTGACCCACGTGTTGTTGGCCGCTGATTGCATGAGGGAAAATTTCATGGCCGGACTCCAGATCTAGCAGTATTGAGCCACCTATTCGACCGGTGTTTCATCTTAACAGTTGAAGCTCGCAGTTCTCGTATAGTAGATGTTGTATTTGCATAGGATAACCAAGGTTCTTTTATTATTATCATTTAATTGACTAGGTTGGTCAGAGTCGATGGGAGAAAAAAGTGGATCTGGGATCCTACTTTTCCTTCAAGCATTTTATTATTTTTATGTTTTAGGGTTTGAGAGGTTTTTTGGTCTTTTTAAGGGACCAGCCTTCTTTTTGGTAGAGGATGGAAAATTTTTGGGAGTTCTTCCCCAGACCTTAATAGAAAAATATCATGATGGGATTCTTTGGATAAATTGGGACTTCTTTCGCTCTTTGTTTGCCGTTTTTCTTTGTATGCCATCTTTCATTTTGTATGAGGCAATACCTCTCTTAGCTCTCTGCTTTCGACTCTTAAGCTGGGATCATCTGAATAGAAGGCTAACAATCTAGCACAACTTTATTTGACCCATGTTTTTCTCTTAAGCTTTGTGGTTTTCAGGTATGCTCTAGTGCAAGAGCTCTTAGTTGGTTACTACATTCATCTGGCAGCAAGGTCCTTTTAGAGTTTTCCTTTGACTCCATTCGCCCCTCTCTGATACTGGCACTGGTCTTTCCCTGAGGATTGATCTTCCTTTCCTTTCCATCACCCATCCAAAACTATCTTTTGTTACATCCGTTTCTTTAAGGCAGCCTCTTCCATTCACCTTGCCCGTTACTGTACCTGCCTTAGCGATCCTATTTTAGGGATACTCCCCTAGTGTTGGAGAAGAGCCAACCTGAAGCGAAGAGGAGAGGAGTGTGGTGACATTGGCCTCTCTCCTGAGAGAGTTGTCATCCAGCTGGCGTTGCACATTTTGGGCTTTCAAACGACACGCATGCCATTTCGGAGGACAACAGCATGCACCACCCTAGGTGCCGCAGTTCTCTTCGACTTTACTGGCAATTCTTTTCTAGTGCACTTATCAACGGTGGCGGCTGTACTCATGGTGTATGCTCAACGATGGATTGTAATTGATGTATTGCAAATGAGACCTTATTGGCGGTTGTATGATCGACTGATCACCCCTGAAATTTCCAGCAGTCCAGTTGTTTAAGAGACTTTAGGCAACGATTCTCTTTAGGTGTCTTTTTGGAGGTTGTGTTTGGTACTGGGAAGTGAAGTAAACTTTTTACCGTGGGAAATCTCTGATATTTATGCTTATGATCCTTCTTAGCTGTTGGTTCTGTTTTCTTCGAAGTTGCAATTGTTTCTTTTTATAAATAATGGCCAAGGGTTGGTTGTTTTGGTCAAAGATCCAGAGGTCATAGAAATTCTGAAAAAAATTGAGTGTGGCCAAAAGCCTGCAATTATGTTGCCAAGGGCAATGGAATTTGACCAAAGGTTTTCATAATAAGTAATGGTTCAGGACCTGATCAGAACTTGACTCTGAAACCAATGAAATGAACAAAAACTCATTTAGTAACAAATATTCAACATAAGAAGGAAAACAAGTTAAGATCCTTAAAGGAATAATAATATATAATAAATGAATATGAGATAAATGAATGAATATATATGTTATACAATGACCTCCATGACAGTATATATACAGATTGACTGGTCAGATTGTTTGAATGATCATGTCTTTTAGTTAAGTCATGTCGCTTAAGCTATGCTTTTTATTATGATTATTAATTATTCTTATATTACAGTTATTATTATTAACAATTATTATTCATATTTATTTATATATTTATTTTTATGAGATTCAATACAAATTTCCCTCTCAAGTTGAGAAGCCACAACATCCAAACTTGCTGCCAAGTGTGACAAAATATTGACATTTGGTTTATGATTTACCTTGGAGGTTAGCTAGCAGGAAAATGATCTTTCGAAATAAAGCCATGTTTGTTTGCTTCATTATTATGTTGTTTTCTTATTCTCTCCTAATTTAACTATGGCATTTTACTTTCAAGTTGTAGATATGAAATACAGAGAATGTTATTCAAAAAGGCATATACTGAACTTCTACTTTGATCTTCACAGCAATGGATAGATCTGGCCAGATATACAGGACTCCAACAAAGTAAAGTTGAACCTGAAAACTTTGAAGACAGGGAGTTGGATTCTCCTCATGCTGAAGGTGAAAAATAAAATCCAGCAGATGCTAAGCATGTCAAACACCAAGAGGTCGGAAGTTTGGATTAAGTTCTTGGACATTGACAGGTCTGGTCGTTTCATTTTTCCAAGCCTCTGTCAACTAAAACACAAAAGTTATGCTGTTGCTGCTTCTTTCAAGCAGTCAAGGGAACAGGAACATGTATAATTCCCATGCAAAATTAAATTAATCTAAATATTCAGAGTAGCTCAGATCTCACAGGATTCAAATGATAGGAATTTACTATGTACTACTTCTTTTAGCACAAGCTAATTCTACTAAATTCAAAGGTCCAAATTTTCAGAGGCAAAATCTGCTGTACTGTGTTCTGATTCTAAACATGTTGCTCTTCATTGATTATACTTCAATTATAGGTAGGTAATAAGAGCTCACAAATATGCAGAGAAGATTTTACTTTGATTTTGATTGTAAAAAGCATTCAACTGGATATGAACATTGGAAGATGGATGAAGAGTCTTGGGAAATGAAATACAGCATATATCAGAGATATAAATGAATTCATTGATTTTCCCATCAATTCTGCTGTGTGTGCTCTCTTTTGCTCTGTTCTATTTTCCATTCAGCCCTAAGTCACATGACACGAGGACATGCTTTAATTACATGACATGAGGACATGGTACACGTTGATCCCGGAACAGGACAGTGTGTGTATATATATATATATATATATTAAAAAAATACAAATTACAAATATAAAAATGAAATATAGACATAAAGATCCATGTCTTTTAAAAACTGAACATTACAAAACACTTGAATCTCTTCACATCTCGATTTTACCTTTCACGTTCAGAATGAGAGACTGAAAACTTTTTCCCTGCAGCTAAAAGTGAGAAAATACAATGAAAAAATGTTTTTAGTTGACACATGGAACACGTCCAAGGCACATGTTTGACACGTATCCTGCTTTTAGGATGGGGCCAACATGTTTCCTAGCGTGTTTGTGTTCGTGTCCATGTCCAATACGTAGGATACGGACATGGGCCTCTGTTGGACATGTCCTGTTTTTAGATTCTGCTTTCTTTTAGCTCCGAAAAGGCCAATGGCTAGCTACACGTGAAATTCATTACAAATATCTTATTATATAGTAGCTTCATTTTATATTTTCCTTGTCAAAACATTTTGCTACAATTACAGCAATGAAAAGAATTACATCAACTTAAAGTGTCATTGGGAAACAAGGTTAATATTAAAATGATTATGCATGCTGTTGACTTCTGAACACAAACAAGTTGTTTGACCGTAGGAACATATAACTATACGCCTCTATTTACCTTTGGTTTTGGTTTATGGTGCCATTGATGGAATACAGTTTTTCTCCGTTAAGGTCTCTAGGCTTTGTGTTAGGTCTTGTATTCGCAAAAGAGAAATGAGTTAATGAATATTCACAATACTATGTTGAGTGCACGTCATTTGTTGCAGGTGTTTTATATGTTTTTTCACGTCTCTTTTACACATTGAACCAATATTCTAAGAGACTCTTTTAGATTTGCATGTCAAAGCTGAGACATTGATTCTTTCATCAATTCTACTGTGTTTGCTGTCTTTTGCATGTTCTTTTTTCCATTCTGCTTTGTTTGAGCTCTGTAAAAGGCCTATGACTTGTTACATGTGAAACCCATTACAAATATTGCAATATATAGTAGCTCCATTTTATATTTTCATTATAATACCATTTTGCTATAATTCCATTCATGAAAAGGATTACATCAACTAAAGGTATCATTAAAATACATGGTATTAAATTTATATGATGCGTGCTGTCGACTTCTGAGCACAAACAAATTCAAATTGTTGGACTAGGAACATATAACTATTTGCCTCTGTTTACTTTCGGTTTTGGTTTATCGTGCCATTGATGGAACGTAGTTTTTCTCCTTTAGGTTTCTAGGCTTTGTATCAGGTCTTCTCTGCGCAGAAGAGAAATGAGAATGAGTATTCGCAATATTAAAGAGAAGGACCATCATACACAAGGACAACATGTTCATGCTATAGTGTCATCAGTATGTCGAGTACCCGTCATTTGTTGCAGGTGTTTTATATGCATTATCATGTCGCTTTTTCACATTGAACCAATATTCTAAGAGACGTTTTAGATTTTCATATCAAAGCTGAGTCATACATCTTGTGGGAACTCACTTATGAGCAACAATGGAATATTGATATTAATATTAATATCTTGACAAGAGTCAGTTTTGTTCTTCATTAACGATGTATACTTAATAGTCATGGCTTTCTTTCATTCATGTTTATCTTTAATTTGAGCATAGGTAGAGGGATCATCTATGGCCAATACTTTAGCCATACGAGCAAAGTCAGATCTAGTTAAACGAGTATTGGAAGGAATACTAATCTCAGAACCTTCGGATTCAAGAGTTTTCCAAGCCCAAACAGTGCCCAAACAAGAAGAGTAATGGTAGGAACCACATTATTATCTTTGGAGCATTCAGGTGGAGCACTTGAGGAAGAAGGTGAACGGAGATTAAGGGTAGGCACAAAAGTAGAGAAGGGGGTAACAAATATATAAGAGCAACAAAAGATGAAGACAAATGCAAGGTAACAGGAGGTTCATGAGACACATGAGGAGGAGAGACATCATTGAATTGAACATTTCGTCGTATGATAACATGTGTAGATGGATCAAACAATCTTTACACTTTGGAATCCTTACAATAACCAATGAAAATAAATTTATGAGACTTGGGTTCTCACTTTTTCCGTTTTTCATTCGAAATATTTGCCCAACATTCACTGTCAAATATCTTAAAGTTGCTAATATCAGGTTTTCTTCCATTCCATTTTTCTTCGAGAGTAACTTGCAAAACTCATATAGTAGGAACTCTATTTAAAATATAGTTAGTACAACAAATAACTTAAGCCCAAAAACGTTATGTAATCTTTTAGACTAAAACATACATCTAGCCATTTCAACCAAAGTCCTATTCTTTCTTTTAGCTACCTTGTTTTGTTGAGGTGGAGGTGTATAAGAAACAATTTTTTGATGTTGAATTACATGCTTGGATAAATATGCATTAAATTCTTTTTTAGTGAACCCCCCCCCATCTTAATATTTTTACTAGATTATTTTTCAATTATGGATTTAAAATCTTGAAATATACTAAAGGTTTCACTTTTATGCTTCAAAAAATAAATCCAAGATCTTTTACTAAAGTCATCAATAAAAGTAAGAAAATAGATTGCATGAGGCAGAGGAGTTTCAAGAGGACCACAAATATTACTATGAATTAGTTGCAATTGTTTTGTAGCATGCAAAGCTTTACCTTTATCAAACATTTCCATATGATGTTTACCAAGCACATAACTTTCACAAACACCTTGAGTGTAAGAAATCGAAGATAAGCCAAGTACCATTTTAGACATCATTTGCATTTGACTGTAATTCAAGTGACCTAATCTTTCATGCCATAATTTACTTTGTTCATCAACGTGAACAACATATGGATACAAAGGTTGATTTTTACATGAATTAAAACTAGTAAACCTATATAAACCAACTTCATGGTCAATAGGACCTAAATAAACAATTTTGAAGTTATATTTGATATCTTTTAACACATATTTATTTGGCCAAGATTCAAATTTATAATCTTTTTGACACTCATTATAAATAGAAAAAAATTAATGGGCATGTGTTGAACATGAAAAACATCTTCCAATGTACCATTAGGAACGTTACCATTACCAGATCCTACTACTAAAAAAGATTTATCATCACTAATAGATACTTCATGTGAAGTGTGTGTTTTAGTGTCCTAAGAGGTAAATAAATATGTTGTGTCAGTCATGTGATTAGAAGCACCAAAATCCATTATCCATTTCACATTAAAAGAAGATTTATTAGGTTGAACATAATAGGGCCACAAGGCTACTTGTTGTTCTTTGGATGACTTCCTCTTGGCTTTAACAAGTTCATGTCATTTAAAATGAATCTTTTCAAAGTTTTTAATAATCCAAAATACCTACAAGGATTATACACTTTATTTTTATTAGATACCACATTGGCATAATCATCATTATAAGAGTGAGGGGTTGATCCTTTAGTATGTGACTTATGGTTTTTATTAAAAACTCTATTAGGATTATTTTTACTATATTCCATTAGAGATTTATTATTAAATAATTGACTAGAAGCAATTAACTTGTCTTGCTCACATATTAAACCTTTACAAATTTCTTCAAATGTTGGTTTCATAGTACCATTTGACATTTAAATGGCTCTATTCCTAGTTTTAATGAACATATCAAAACATTAAAGCGACTTTTGTTCTACAAGAATAATAAGGGCAGTATCATTTTTCTTGTAATCACTACCACAATTATTTAATTTTTCATTATAGGTTTTAATTTTAGCAAGACAAGACTATATTCTATCAAAATCTTAGGGTCTAACTCATGGATTCTATTTTGAAGATAGTAAGTAGAAACATCATCGTTTTTATCAAATAGAGAAACTAGTGTTTTCCATACCTCAATTGGGTTATCTTTGGCCTCAATATGTACCTGTAAACTAGGGAAAAAACCATTTGTCCAATGAGTCCTCTTGCTTGATCACATCAATTTTCCCATCTAGATAAGTCTTTAGCATTGGTTGGTTTTGCTTGATCACCCTGAACTAAGCACCATATATTCTTATTCATGAGAAAGTCAATCATCTTTCTCTTCCAAGAGGGATAGTTAGTACCAACTGATTCAAGAACATAAGCTACTTCAAAACTCATAATGGGAATTAAGAAAATAAACCCTAATGCAACAAGACAAAAGTAAAGATCTAGAATAAAAGTGAATAAAACCAGAAGGATCTCATTGATGACGAAAACCAACAACAACTTACTGAGGGATCTGTAGACCTACAATAGAAACATCAAATAGAAAACTGGTTTTGGTGTTATTTTTGTCGAAAATAGGGCCCACGCACTTTCTTTGTAGAATAGGTGCATGTGTATGTGCTTTCTCCGTGGGAAAGGCATGTTTGTATGTGCTTCCTATGAACAAAAGGTTCGTCTTCCCTAAACTGCCCGAAACTGTCCAAAAAATAGAAAGTTGTGAAACCAGTTGTCCTCCTGTATGACATAAACTTGGGACAAAACACAACCAGTGCTGAAAAAACAATAGATTTGCTGCAAGAGAGGTAGATCCTTGATATCAAGTTAGTATTCAATGGATTTCAACTTAGATCTACAGAAAAAATCAAGAAAAAACTTGAAAACATTATGAAATTTTTCTGAAAAATAATGATGAGGGTTAGGGTTTGAATAAAATTTCTCAAACATGTAGAAAATGTACATATTTAAAAATACCCGCAAGGGTTTGACATATATGATGGAAAATATACTAGATATGAATCCCCCCCCCCAAAAAAAAATTGAAGAATTGTTGCTCGTAATTTTTTTTGAAAAATTACTGAAGAAGGTATAGCATAGTAACTAGCTTTGATACAATGTTAGAATATTGAGAATATGTATAAATATAAACAATATGTTTGCTAACATGCAAATCAATAGCAATAATCTACTATTTTAGCCTTCTATCCATACAAGCAACAATAATCAAGGTAAAACAATAGAGACAAGAGCAAAAGAAATGATACACGAAATATACGCAATAAAACCCCAAATGGGGAAACGTTCATGAGAAGGTATTGTCTTCTTGTTCTTCAAAAATCTCCAAATATTACACTTGAACTTCATTGCACATATGCTTCACAACTTTGCAATTACATAAGAATTTAATTCTCAACATATGCCCAAAAGCTCTCCTCCACCTATGTTATATAGCTAGAGGTATAGAAGAATTACATCCCATACTACATGTGGACACGTGATTTCCCGCTTCCTTATATGATGAATGGTAATATGAGCATATTACTCTATGATGCATGTTGGATAACTCCTAAATAAGATAAATCCAATTATACCTTGTTTTCCGAGATAAGACATCATAATATCTTATGACATCACACTCAACATCATTACACGTGTAATATAAATATTAAACATTCCAACAAATCTTACTCGGCCACTTACATCAAATATTTTATAGGTAGTACATGAATATTTTACTATGGATTGGGAGCCGATTTTAGAGATTGAAAGTGTTGATCAACATAGATTAACCTTACTGCACTAGGTACCATGAATGAGGTCACTAGAAAATTATATTTTTTTGGTTATTGTATTATATTAATGAGGTGACTTATACATGGTTTGTTTTAATTGTAATTGGCATGGATCTTACTCGGCCACTTACATAAAGTCATATACTGTGTTCTCACCAACCCTTGGAATTAAGAGGTCAAGAAGAGCATCAGGAAGATGTGAACCTTAATTGTGGACCTTGTAAAAAAGAAAAAACCTAGAAGAAAATAATGTAGTGGAGATTAAACAATTTGTGTGATCGACAAATTTTGTTGTACTCTACTTTTCATATTATTTTATGTATCATATAACATTGTTGTATATGATGTTTTTTTACTTTTATTCAACTTCTTTTCCATTGTGATGTGTGTAGTGTTTAGTAATTAAAATCATGGGTATGGGGAGATGAGAGTGATGTGGCAGGGAGGGGCCATATGATCCATAATTTATTAACTTAAATTGTATTTTTTTATTTGAAATCCTTTAATAGATGTTACTCTATATGTCCCCATGGTTTGAGTGTATAGGTATCCAAACGGTTGATCAGAAGGAGGAATCTACTTACATTGTTAACTAGCTACTTATAAACACACATTTCCATCTCATGAAGGCTTTTATATAATATTTGAACACATTCATGTATACTAGACCATATTTTAGTGTTATTTGTATCTTTAGCACTCATAATGGTGATACCATGTGACCTTGGGATTGGTCCTAAGGTGTACAAAAACTTGTGCACCTAGGAGCCTTCAAGAATACCCTCTATAGCCCATTTATTTATGCATTTGTCAATATGGATCACATGATCCTTGTTTCCTAGGAGGGTTCATGGAATTCAATTTGTTCACCACACAACTAGAACACATATTGAAGTTTGAATTGAGGATGTGGCACACTCCTATGGATTATTGTAGATTATACTTTGGCCTAGTAAGGTAGGTTATCTTTATTTGTGTCCCACCAATTGGTTAGAGTACCCTTTAGACTAAGGTCTAAGGAAGGTAACCTCTGATCATATCCAACTTTGTACCTCATTTTCTTCAAAACTTCTTTGACATGGTCAATCCCATCATAAAGGTATTACAATGATGCATTATAATTATTTTGTTAAATGAAAGTGGAAGGAAAAAACTCCAATTTAGTTGCAATGGTGAGTAGTCTTAGTGTCTATTCCCAATCAAAATTTCTAGAAGAGGCAAAGGAGACTCATAATTATGCAATTGAAAGTAGTCTAGACTTAAATAATGTTGCATTGTTGAAAGAACAATAATGAGGGAAACCAAAACCAATCTCAATTTTTTGATTTTTTAATTATATTTTATAGTTAAACAAACATTGCTTAACTTACTTGTAAAGAGTCACATTTTCTAGCATCACATGTATAAGAGTCATTGATTGTATGCCTCTTAAGAGATCTCAAGTTTTCTTTTAACATCCAACCAATGTTGCTTAAGCAACACTTTTTTAATGTTTGTTGTGTCAATTTAACGTCCTTTAAGGGACACCATGCATTTTTCATTAGAGGATAAAAACTCTATGGAACATCTAAAATCAGGCATTCATTTTTTCTTAAGTTCAATGCATCTTTATAGACATTCGATCAATGTTGGTCAATTTTGACATGTTCTTGATGCACAAAAAGAACATCAAACTAGAGTGAATTTCAACCCCAAATGTAGTAGTGATACCTAATGATCATAGTGAAAGGATTGACCGGATAACTGAAAGGGTAGATGTGTTATTTTCACAACCCTTAGTCTGCCAAAGACTATGATTGAGCGTAGAAATATCAAACACAAATGATCATAGATTTTTTTTTTTTGGTAAGACTAGTGCCATATATTTATATTATCAAAAGAGAAGTCACAGTTTTTGGGGAGATTGGTCTGCCCGCAAAAAGGACTGACTAGTCCCCTCGCCAGAATCCCATCATTAACATCTAGTTCAAACTGATATAATTGCAACCCATACATCTTAAAGAGATGGAATTGAAATACTTGTCGATGACTATACAACTTAGAGTACTGAAAATAAAGAACTTTACCATGCATATAGAAGTTATGAGACTAAAACTATAAAGATAATGTGCCCGACAGGACGAGAATTTTAAATAAAATTGGGAATCCATTGTTTTTATGAAATCAAGAGAAATTATACTGAAAATTAGATCATCTAGGATTGGCACAGAGAGAGGAGATAATCATCATCTGGAATGTTGATAATTAGGACTATCTTGGATTCAAGTTCCTTTGCGGTTGCAGGAGCTTTGCTGGTGTCCTCCTTCACTGGCTTCCTATTGTAGATAAGCCCTATGTTGGAGGGAGAGACTTTGCATTGAAAGACTTTTCTAGTCAACTCACAGGCTAGAGCATTAAGCTTGGCATCATATTCCTACTGATTTTGCAAAATTTGTTGAACCCTTGTTTCTAGGTGCCCCACTCTGTCCAAGAGACTTGAACCGACATTTCCCTCCGCGAATAATCCTTGGCCATTATCCGTTATGGTACAACCCAAAAGGGCCTTAGTTTTCTAGAACAATGTTAGGGTTTTGGAGTAACATGTTTCCCTCTTTCAAGTATTTCTAGGATTGTCCTCCAACGGACCGAACTCCTCTTTTAACCTCTGGACCGATAGAAACTCTAACCTATATACAATTATGTCCTCCATCCTATGAATGTGCTCCTTTGTTGCAGGTTTTACAATGCCATGGAATATTTCCTTTACTCATCTCTACTCCTCGAGGACTCAAGGCATATGAGTCCATTTGGGTCCATTGATAGTTTTGCAGGTTGTGCACTTGATGCAAGTCATCCTTCTTAGGCGAGAGAAACTCTTCCAATGAAACTAGATATAGAGGTCAAGCACTATGAAGGGCGTGGAACAATAGTAGCAATGACGAGTTTTCTGCCAGTATGTTCTATTTCTTCTCAATTTGGGTCTCCTACCGAAGGCAAGGACACCAAATCTCGCCATGATTGCTTTTCGGGCATGGGTTATGAACCTAAATTGATCGTAGGAGGTGGAGAGTCAAGCTCTCACATTCGATAATGAATCCATTCGAGGTAAGGCTCGACTGCAGTACATCCGGTGATAAGTAAAATGGATGCTTCAAACTAGGGCGATTGGAACGTGATAATGAGTCACTACGGGAGGAGTTTGCCTTGATGTGTTGGCAGTCCTCCATACGAACATGGGTGGAGGCATCAAGAGGAGCTAGCCACACGGGATTGACACCTGTCATAGGGAAATTATTGGGGATATCTTAATAACATGGGGTATCTAAATAAAATTAAAATATAGATACCTAAATTTGAGAGATTGGAGAATCAAATGGATGCCATGTGGGTTAATAAAATTAACGAAAGTTTTGTTATGAACCCACTTATTAGTGAATTAGAGAAGATATTAATGGCATCTTTATATTTAGAAGGTGATGCTTATGATTGGTTCACATCGTGGTATAGAAAAATTAGTGGTTTCTCAGTTAACTATAAAATGTTCATAGAAGATCTCCTTAAGAGGTTTCATGATGATGAAGAAGATGACACCTATACAAGTTTTTTCCATTTACAACAAACATGAATAATGAACAAATATACCCATGAATGGGAAGTTCTTACAACCAATTTCCCGATCTTACAAATAAGAAACTACTAAAAACGTGTATTTCCAAGTACTGTGAGCTGAGGCTATTGAGACCTAAGAACTTGGTTGAAGCTAGGAGTATGAAAAAAATGACCGAAATACATTTTACTGGTCAACAAAAATTAGTTTTTGATTCTCTAAAGAAGGAAACTAGTTACAACAATAATAAATATCTCCATTAGAAAAGGATAAAAGGAAGGAAAGCAATTCTCTCTGATGTGTAAGAATTGGATTCTAGGTCATGGATGTGAAAGCATGTCTTTATGCTACTATAGAATAGTGGATGCAAAGCAAGTAGGACTAGTCTTGAACCCATGAAATGAACTTACTATAGCATACAACTTAGACTTCAACCATGACAGAACACCACCAAAGGTATCACTGGAATCAATATCATGCACATTACATAATAGGGATGGGGATGCTCTGTATAAAAAAACGAACTATTGGTCGAAAGGAAAAAACACAAGAACCACCTAAACATTACATGCCACCTCATATCACGAAGGTTGACAAGATACTGATGTTGGTGAGAGAAATAATCTGCCTCTCATACAGTCTTGGAACTACAAGCTGAACACTCTCAATTCAAATTTAAAGAATGAACTCATACATTTCTGTTCAGACTGGACGTACTAGTTTAAGACTAGACATCATTAATTTGTGACCAACATACTATCTTATAAGATTGATATCAATCACCAATAGATTGTAATAGTTGGGTGATATTCTCTCCAATGCATTTAACAATGATTGTAAAAACACTAACGCAACATAACACAAATCGTTCTATGCAGAGAACTATCCAACGCTATTTGTATAGAATTCGTATTTGGAATCTACAAAACCTCTAGACATTGAATGTGATTTTTTTCAATTCATGATCTTCCTTGCAATTTATGGATACATCCATAATTTCAACAAGAATGGAATTGCATTGGATAGCATAATATATTTATACAACAATGAAATAAGAGCGCCAAACTATACATCACTATTTCAGAAAACATAGTACATTTTTTAATTCATAGAGACCTATGATCTCTAAATGTGAGAGTTGTTCCTCTTTCTCTATGCATTCCCAATATTAACTAAAAGATAGATTTTCTCAAGGGAATCCACTCCAAATTTCTTGAGATTACACCAAAAACCTCTCCTAAATTATCTAATCTAATTGACTAAATTTAGATAATAAAACTACCTTTGTCCAGATCCAATAAAAACTGGATCAAACTCCTTATTCTTAGAAAATCAAATCTCTAACTTCGCATGCTATATTCTTTAGCTAATTATTGCCTACTCAAATCTCTCAAATCTCCAAATTAATTAGAACTAAAATACTAAATATTTCAAAGATAATCCGAGGAATATAATTTCCTCCTGCAAAATTCATTTTTTTTCAAATTATTGACCTATGAAGGTCAATCATAGCTTGAGGAACAAGATTCTCCTGCATCAGACTCCCAACGGACAATTTCTTTATGTACACCTGTCCATGAGGTCTTGAACTTCACTGCCAAATTTATGTATCTCTCAATTGCTCTGGCTGAAAATTCCTTATTGCATATGCATCCGTTAAGACATTTTATCCTACATCCCAAGGTTCTCCATGCAACTAACTGATTTTTTTTATTGGTATGATGTATGTTGGTTTCTGGAAACATGGTTTTCTAAAGTCTTTTAGCAGGATCTCTCAAGGATTTCACTGTAGGAACTTGAACTTGATCCTCACGCACAAATGGAATACCATATGTATTCACCTTGGCCATCTTTCCTGCAAATGAAGCAAACATATCAAAAGAAACAACTTGCTTATGAACTTGTTGGAATCCTTTCTTAGTCATAAAGATGACTATTATACAAATAATTATCAAAATCATTTGTATGGAGAAGTTATTTGTATGAACTGTTTCCCGAGGCACTTGATGATGCCTTTCCTTTTTGACTACCATCAATTCTTGTTCACATGATTCTACACTCCTTCTTTTATCTAGGATTATGGAGTTTCTCACTCAAAACCTTGTTATTGTCCTTCAAGACAACTTCCTCCTCTACACTTTTATGTTGTTTATTTATCAGAATTTCCTCTTCCATGACAGCTTCGACTATAGGTGCTTTTGGATGATCTACATTTTCCATTGGAAACCTGTTTCCCGCCGTAATGCACACCAGCAGTAGAAATATTTCGAAAGTTGTTTCCTCACGAAAAGTGGGAAAGGTGTGGCCTTGGGGGCAAGCAAAGAGCCAGGTGTTGTCACCTGATCCTATCTCCTCCGTTTAGGCAAAATCCTAACGAAGCCAAGGGGGGTAGGCCCTACAAAGAGTTTCTAAGGTTCTTGTGTTTTAAGTGTTTTTAAAGGTGATGTGATGCAGATGGGTGTTGTTTAGGAGTTTTTGATTTACAATAACAATTTATATAATCAAAGATAACAATTGCAAGAGATTAAGATGATGCACAACCACTTAATAATTTAAATACAAGACATCCACAATATAATATATGAATTTGAAATACAAGACACATGCTTCAGATAGATAATAAGCAAATAAATGATGTCAAGGACCAGTGCCTTATGGAGACAAATGTCTTGAGGGCTTGGGTTGCTTGATACAAGAGTTCAAGTGTGCTTTGAGAACTGTTTTGCAATTGTTCTTGGTAAATTTTATTGTAAATTTTGGGGTGATCTTGATTATTATGGCTAAGGAAAATCTCCAATATACGCGAAGGTACTGGAAATGTGTCCGGAAAATGCTCTAAGTGGTTCCATACGGGGACATGTTGGCTATCCAAGTTTCCAGCAAGGTGTTCAATAAATTACCAACCACTGGAAATCGAGGTATAGCGATCCAACGCCCCCAGGAAGATTTTGCCCACTTTCGAGTATTTGACGATCAACGTCGGATTTTTGTTGGTTATGGGGTATAAATTCTATTATGGTTAAAATTGGATTAAATGTGAACAATTAAGTAGCCTATACCGATTCTGTGTATCCCAGGGTAGGGTAGAGCATACACGACACAGACATGGTAAATTCCAATTTTAGGGGAGATATGTTTGAAACAAGAGAACCAAATAGAAAACTCTCCGATAGAGAGCACTCTTGATCCGCCTTATGGCGAGATTCAAGAGATTTATGATGCAAGGAATTAAAATACTTGAATGTAAAATCTAAACTACCCAAGAATCTCTTTCAGGTCAAAGACCGTACTCAGGAGAGCATGGGGGTTGGTCAAATCAAAGCAAAAGCAACTCTCTGACAGAGAGCACTCTTGATCCACTGTTGAGTGAGATTCAAGAGATTTTGGTTCTTTTTAAGTTTATCAATGTATATCAAACAAAAATGAACTACTTAAGCAAGGACAAACAACTAGCAATTAGCGGAATGGAACTACTCTAAGAAAGTAAAACTAAGATAAGTACTGAAATCAAATCTAAGCTAAACATGCAAAAAGGACACACCAAACACAACACACTTCCCCCAAATAGGGGAAGTAAAAGAAAATGTGGGAGACGTAATCCCACTAGCCTTTTTTTTTTTAGAGTTACAATACTTTGGGGTTTTTATCCCTTGAAAACAAGAGAAGAAGTGAAATGAATGAATCTTTTAAAGGCTTTTACAAAAAGGAGATTGGTTCTTGGGCTTTATTGGATCTTCTTGGTTTTATCTTCTTCTTGTTTGTTTCTTCAAGTCTTTTGACTTGTCTTTGGTTGATCTCTTCTTCAAGCACCTAAGACAAACACACTTCAAGCACGCATTATTTGTTAATCAAATCAAAGCTTGAAAACTAAATCTAAGATCTATAAATGAAATCTAACCTTTGAAAAATGAACTAGAAGCAAGATTTGAACTACAATGCAATCTAAGACTAAAAATTAGATACAAGATAGAATGCAAACTTTTAAAAGAAACTAAGCTAAGATCTAAGATCTAGAAATGAAAACTAACAAATTCTAACTTTTAAAATACTTAAGATCTAAATGCAACTTAAACAAATTGAAGAAAGGGAAGGGAGAAAACGAAAGTCAAGCCAAGGCAAACAAATGGAAAGGAGAGGAAGAAGGGGAACGAATGGAAAGGAGAGGAGAGAAAACGAAAGGAGGAGAAGGAGTTCAAGGAGAAGCAAGCCAAACAAGTCAAAGAAGACAAGGAGCCAAGGATAGATCTTGAAGAGTTTTCGGGCTTCTTGCAAAGTAACCAGTAACCAAGAGTTTAATTGATTTTAAAGGATGGATCTTTAGCAAAATTCTCAAGCTCAACTTTGAAGCACAGATTCGATCTTTGGAAAGCCTTGAAATACATAAATTTTTCAGAAATATAGTGGTGAAGAGGAGAAAGAAGCAACTGAGCTCAAGCTCCTACTTCACACTTGGGAGATATACACAATACACCACTCACAAATAAAGTTTGATCAAGCCTAGTATGATTAATTAAATGGGACAAGAAGAGCATCAGTATTACTGACTACAGTTTGCTACTTCTAAATCACATGAAACCAAGCATCAATTAACAAATTGAAACCACAAATTCTCACCCTATGGACTTATTAAAGACTTCTAAGCTAGAAGCATGATCAAAGCATTTATAATGTAAGAAGCATAAAGGAACAATATCATCTTAATACAATTGAAGCATTTCTCATGAACAGATTGAGCACACCATGTAGACCTCCAAAGTCGCTTTTATTCTAGATAGCAAAAGCTAAAAACTATTACAAATTTGACAGAGTAATCTTGAACAAAAATTACATCATACGAGAGCCAAGAGGCCTCTCCTTTATACAACAATCAAGAACCAAAACCCTAATTCATGAGCATGGAGAAGGAGGGCGAATTCCAATCAAGAGACAAGCTTGGAGTGTAGATTGAATGGTTAACTGAAGCTATGGTAGATGGGATTAAGTGATGTGGCCTCCACTTAGGCAAGGTGCACTCACTCATCCCTTGTTATCTCCACCAATCCAACCAATGGATGCCACCTCAAGCTAGACGTGAGAGCTCAAGGAGAAGGTGCATTCCTCAACTGAAGATCTCTTGTAGTGCTCCGAATTAGACTCAGATCATGTAGGTTTTGATTGGAATCACCTTTAATGCTCCAAGCCATGTCATTTAGCCTATTTGTTTATTCAATTTGGATTATTTTTGAGAGATTTGGATATTCTCCAAAATAATAATTTCTGATTATTTTAATTAATATTTCTCTTTTATTAATTTTTTGAGAAAATATTAATTATGAGGCCAAATAACTGTTTGAAACTTAGGATAAGTGGGTTTGGGGTCTAACCGAAATTTTTGGCTTAGGAATTGAGCCTCCAATATTTTAAATCCACCCCCAAACCACTTAATTATTACATTTGGGAAATTTTCAATTAAACCATAGTAAAATGGCTTAATTAATTGAAAATTTTAATTATTAAAATAATAAAAATAAAAAAGTATCCAATGCATCCGGTAAAAAATTTTCGGACAACGTTTTAAACCACCTAGGGACCTAGGAAATGACCATATAACCGACTCATAGTGTCTAGTAGGTTCATATTCAACTATTGGACTCTAATAACCCCCCAAGGCTTAACTTTCAAAATCGGGCATTCCAGCTTTGGAGGAAGCAGGAGAAAAACTCATCGATTATTACTCGGCTAAAAGAAAAGCATAATCGACAAGTGAAAAAACTCCCTGAAATACCTTAGTTGACAGTCAAGTCTTAGGGGATCGAGCCACTCAAAACCGCTACTAGCACACTTTATTACAAAAACCCCATGGGGCATGGTCATTTCAACAGAAAAATAAAAATGGCTAGCCAAAATTGGCTAAGACTAAAAAAATGAACTTTCGATACTTTGGATATGAACATGGATCATGTTTAAACACTGGCGGCTCAATGGAAGTTCAACTATTGTACAAAATAGTTGGTAACATTTGGCTCCAACTGTGGGATGTGTGCTTGATCTTGCATTCATGCAAGGAGAGGATACGAGAACACTAGAATCTCTGGTTTTTATATAGCTTGTAAAAACATCTCAACTTGACAAAAAACCTTCAGTAGCACAAGTGTTATAAAAATGCCAAATGAAACACAAACTATATTTTATTTTGAAAATAAATTCTAAAAAATTTTAAATGTAGAAAGTACGTGCTCATTTTGAAAAAGCTTTATTTTTCCTATTCTAACATAGCATACAAGAAAATGTTAAGTATAATTAGAAATCCAATGTAACCATCAAAGCATGTCATCAATATAATAATTTTTTACCTTGTCTCTGGTTGCCAGCCAGAGCAAGGGCATGCTTTTTAGAAAATGCAAACCTGCTTGGGTATTCTGGATGGGAGGGATGGATGGGAAATCATAAGTATGTGATAGATATTTGAAGTGCTTCCCAATATGGTAGATCCTCCTACAGGAATCCTCTATCTATGAAAGGATAGGGTAGAGAAAAAACTCAGGATGATAAGGTAGTCCCGGTACCTCATCATACTGATCTAAAAGGCTCTTATGATAATAACTTTCTGTGAAAGTATAAGCCTCGAACCGCTCTAATTCACAAGAGACATCCAATAGACGAGATATATGATTAATTAACTGTACCCAATCCAGCCCTTTACTGTACTGCTTCTCCAAGTCCTCATTGTTCATACTCATGTATGGCTCTGACCGCTCATATGAAAATTCTAAGTGATCCTCCTTACAGCTTTCAAAAATCTCAGATAGAACACTCCCTTCGCTGGACATATCATAGATGGGATTTTCAAAAATATTTTCACAAGTCTCATAGATTGGGTTCTCAATAAAAGTCCAATAGTCATCATCCCCGTCTATGTCAGATATGAGGGAGTCTTCATCACTGGTGCCAAGCCCCTGGCTATACTCATCCTCCTAATGATCATAACAATCTTCCTCAAACAATTGGGTTTCAAAGATATCACAAGGGACCCAACTTTCCAAACATTCATTGTTATGTGGAGAACAAAGGGGAGTGTCATCACACATATTACAAAATTCATGGATTTCTTCATAAGTGTCAATCTCTATAATGGTTTCTTCTAGAGGTGGATCGTGAGTACATATGTGCTCATCATCACTTAAATAGTCTTGAAAAATCTCCCAATCATAAATGTCTTTTGTTTCGGTGGCATGAGGAGGGTCTTCAATAAAATTCGGTCTTTGAAAAATTTCTTCAATGGGATCATCAGGGATCTGATGGGAAAAATTCATACTTTCTGTAATAGGCTTCCCAAACTGGTTCCAACTCTCTTTGGGAATGTCATAAATATCACTTACTGTGTTGATATATTCAGGATCACTTGATATCTTCTCACTGCAACTAGCCTCCGGAAAACCATGCTTTTGAACATATCATGCACAGTGAAAAGTAGATTTGTTGTTGCAGCAACATCCCCCCCCAAAATTTTTGAAGATATTAGGGCCCCTCCTTTCATTTTCCTAGAAAGACTGCCTAAAAAAAAAGAGTTAAGTCTCCTTTGAAAACTTTTGGATTTAGTTTTGTTTCAACTGAGGAATCTGCTTTAAAAAATTGAAGTTTTTCTTCTAAATCAAAACTCACAACTCTTTCCCGAAACTGCGGAAGAACTCAAATTTCTCTCCCGAAACTGCAGATGAGCTTAGGATTCTCTCCCGAAATTGCGGAAAGACTTAAAATTGTTCCCCGAAACAGTGAAAACACTTAGCGTTTCGGAAGCTTCGGAATAACTCAAATTTCTTTCCCAAAACTACGAAAAAACTTAAAGTTCTCTCTCGAAACTGCGGATGAACTCAACAAGCTCGCCCGAAACTGCGGATGAACTTAGGTTTCTCTCCCAAAATTGCGGAAGCTTTCGCCGAGTGTTGCCGCAGTAAGTTGTTCTTTTCCCCAAGTTACTAGACCGTCATATTTCAAAAAAAAAACTTAACAAAGTCATTCGTGAATTTTGGAAGGACTTACTGAGTCTTTCCGAAACTTCGGGACAACTCGGCAAAACCGGCCGCGATAAACTTGTGGGAAAATGAATTTCGGAAGAACTCACAAAGTGCTCCCGAAACGTCGGAATGACTCACCAAACTTTTCCGCCACTGCGAAGCATCTTTTCCATTTCTCTCGCAACAAGCAAATGCCTCGCCAAAGTTTCCCGCCTTTCGGGAGGAACTCATGAGTTCTGGCCGCAACTGCGGACGAAACTTGTGAGTCCGCTCTGCAACCGATGGTCGCGCTTAAATGCCAAGTCGGCTTGAAAAGACCGCGCCATACGAACATTAAACCCCGTTTTAAATCGTCACCTACATGTTTAAATGCCCGCACGTGTCAAACCTTATATATGGGCGGTGAGTTTTCGTTGTTCCCATTGTTATTTTTTATTCAAAAAAATGCCGTTTGGGAGAGTGTGTCACTCCAGCTCAGCGTATTCACCACCGTATCGACCTCACCCCACCACTGTTTCGTCTCCAAGTAAGCTCACCAACCGTTATATTTGTCTTACCTTTACATTGAGTTTTTCTTGGGTTTTTTCCCGTTTAATAACGTGGCCGGTAGGCATTGGAAGTATGTATCGTTTTAAAGAACTTACGGTCCCCGTGCCCCCATAAGTTTCTCAATACTGCCAACTAGGAGTCATAGCCGTGACCAAGTCGGTCCCAATTGGCCCTTTGTCTCTGAGCCGTCCGAGCTTATTTTTCTTTCACTGGCTGCGTTTCGGTCGAACTCCAACCTAGATTGACTCAAAACCAAATTTTATACCGGCTGCATACCGCTTCTCAAGTATTATCAGCGTTAGTAGTAGTCGGTTGAGATACTCAACCACTCGCCTGTTCGGCTCAGTTAATGACTGTGGAAAACGGTTCCTTGTTTTCATTGTTTCCTCATAGGATTTTCCACTCGAGGCTAGCCCACCATTGGCCATTAGAAGTACTATGATGGAGGGCATCCTGTCTCCAAGGACTAGGAAGGAAGTGGGTTTTACATGTCGTATGCTTAACCTTTTTGGAAGCATTCCAAAAGTTCCTAACCGGGCATTGTCTCCCTAGAATAATCAAGTCTGAGGGCCATATTTTGTTTTCTGGAATGATCTATGTTTAGTTTTCCTCCCTAGCATTCAACTTTATAATGTTGTCTATGTTTATCATTGGCATGCTAAAATTGTCATGCTTTATGTTACACTCTCATAATGGGTTACAATTTTATAATCATTCACATTTGGTTGCTGACAGGGATAAACCACGATGCCAAAAGGTGGTAGAAAGAAAGTTAAAGTGATGGAACCAAAACCAGTGCAACTAAGGACTGAAACTATTTTCCAAGACACTAAGTGTACCACCGGTGTTCCTCCCGAGGTTCGTTGGGGAGATATTTACCAGATGATCAGGGACCAGGATATCCCAGATGTGTTATTGGAGGAAGAACAAATCTACATCAACATCAGAACCTCCGGCATAGCCAGGCATTCTACTCGCCCTGAATTGTTCCCGTGCTCTGAAGTGATTGGATGGATATTCAAGCATGCCAACCCACAAACAAGAGTGTTGCATGACAGCAAGGGAGAGCCTTTCGCCTCATTCCATCCAGCGTATATTGCAGCAGCCTACAAATTCTCACGTCCCCAGCAAGCTCTAAATGATGAATGGTTGGGAAAGATGAATAATATCGAGATGGCTAAAAGGCTATTGGTCACAGGCAAGCAGCTGAGGAAGAGAGATAATGATGAATATGACGTTCAAAGCCTAAGACCTCCTTTTAGATTAATTGCCCTAATGTTATGCAGAATTTTCGGCATGCCCGATGGCACTGTATATAGGATACAGTGGGCTCCCATCATCCACTTCATAGTATTCAAAGGAACTGTGTTTGATTGGGCTACTATTCTTTCGGATAGTTTGGCATCCACAGTGGCCGCAGCTAGAGAAGGTTTGGCCTTAAAAAAGGAAGAATTTTACATGTCTTCCTATCTTATTGATTGCATTTTGGCCAAACTCTCTCTCCCTAGGCTAGGTTGCACGTGGGATCAGGCCAACACCCCAGTCTACACTGCCTATAAGATAATGTGGGCTCAAAATTACAGATCAAACTATAAGCTCATCTGCGAAGAGTTCATCATGCCTTTGTATGAGCAGATGTTCAAGGAAGAGCCCAATTGCCTATCAGAAAATGCCATGGAGGTCCTGGAAAACTATGGCGATTTTTACTTCTCAGAACAGGGCACCTACATCAAGATGTTTGGAGGTACCAAAGCACCATACATTTTGCCAAAATACGCTACTGATTATGTAGTCCTCAAGGAAGCAGTCAGGCAAGTTTTCCTTGATGGAATAGGAGGAGTGCTTAACAAGCAACATAAGGCTTCCTTACCTCCTTTGCCTTTTTGCATAGGAGCCTATAAATTCTCAGGGGTTGCAACAGCCGAGGAATACATTCAAGAGCTGAAAGCTTTCCACTTCGGTGAGGTGATCTTCCATAGAAATGACAAGTGAAGCAAGGTTGTCGAGCATTGCAAGGAGGTATATGCTCATTACTATGATGCAGAGGAAGAAGTGTTCAGAGGCATCAGTAACATGACTGAGTTGCAGATTTGTCGTAAAGGCAGTGGAGCTAGCTCTAGCTCTACCTCAGCCCGAGAAGCCAGTTTGCAGAAAGAGAGAGAAGCAGCTGAGGCCCTGGCCTGTGAAGAGCAAATATTGAAAGAAGAAGCAAGACTGCAACAAGAAGCAGAAGAAGCAAGACTGCAACAGGAGGCTAAAGAAGCAAGGTTGCAGAGAGAAGTTGGAGAAGCAAAGTTAGAGAGAGAAGCTGAGGAGGCAAGGCAGCAGAAGGAAGCAGAAGAACGAGAGCAGAGGGAGGAAAGTGAAAATCAGCAGCAAGCTGAAGAAGAAGAAGGTATAAAACTGAAGAGGAATAAAAGATGGAGGAAGAGCTTAAGACCAATGAAGATTCCCAGGAAGGTGGATCCGGCACCCAAGATATGGAAATGGACACATCTCAAGCAGGTGTCTGCGACACCCAAAATGTGGAAACAGACGCATCTCAAGTAGGTGGATCCGGCACCCAAAATGTGGAAACAGACGCATCTCAAGTAGGTGGATCCGGCACCCAAAATGTGGAAACAGACGCATCTCAAGTAGGTGGATCCGGCACCTAGAATGTGGAAACAGACACATCTCAAGTAGTGCAGACCCCACCCATAGAACCAGAAGTACATGTAATAGACCTCCCGATCATCCCTTACGCCCCATCAGAAGATCATACGGTGTCCCAATGGGATAAATTTGTGTATTATAAGAAGAGGAAGGCGGTGGTCTTGAAGTCGGAAGAGAGGATAAAGAGACTCTTCCAAGAAGATATTGTTACCCAGCGGGAGATCATGGTGATGCAAAATACGAATAAGGCTCCCATAGCCATGGCATCCGTCGCTGTGTCAGCAGCAAAAGAAACAAAGAACAATGTGGCCGATATGGTCAGAGAATTTGAGTCAACAAAGAGGAGAGCTCGCATGTTGCAACATACTATGGCTAATGAGCGGGCTTACAGGGATCTTGTAGTGAATAAATATAATCGTCTGTCTGTTGATCACAAGGAGTTGTCAGATAAGTATCACCATTTAGAAGAAGAAAAAGAGCACTTGACAATCCAGATGATGGTTCTGTTATCACATATATAGTAGCCGGGCTACCATACATTATTTTTCTCATTCCAGTACACTATTCAGCCAGTTCCCTTGCATTTGAGATGCCGAGATGAGCATCTATATTGGATCACTATCAGATTATGGACAGCAGTTGCATTCCCCATACCATGACTGAGTTTCAGGACACTCAGAGAGGTGACCGATGTAGCCATTATACCATTGGTACAGAGCAGACAGTAGTGCCCAGAGTTACAGCAGCAGTCTCAGAGGACAGATGATGGTACAGGTTGATGAGCTTTCAGGTATATGACTCAGCAGGTATATCATGGTGTTATGGTTAGATTGCTTTTATACTTATTCTTATAGCATGTCTTAGCACTTAGTGTCATGATCTGGCGATCATATAGATATATGGACCTGGTTGACCTATTATATATATATTATATTGTCCCTACTCAGACCTAGAAGTTCACTATTCATACTCATTGGTTTTACCCTCCTTAGGGAGAATAGAGGTGATCATTCAACCATACCTTGGCTTGCTAGTGTTGGCTCCATTATTCATTGTCTTCATCCATCCGTGACCTACCTTTTAGATTATCACCCTGACTTACTACTTGACTAGTGACATGGAGGACTTTTCCCCACTGTAGCCTCTGTATTGGATGGGCTTCCCTGTTTATTGTGTCTCGGCTCTGAGTTGGTGACAAAACTTACCTATGGTAAGTTGGAGTTCCTTGTGAATCCCCCCTAGTCACTAAAGTTGTGTTGGCTAAACCTGAAACTTTTAGTGCTGCCATGAATACAAAATCTGAAAAATGAAATGCTATATCTTGTATGAAAAGCCCATTCATGCAATGTGTTTCTAAACACACATGAATGAGAGGCATGCCAAATGAACATGGCAATGAAAATAAAATGTTATATCTTTTGGAAAATAAATACCTAGGTAAACAAGCTGTCCATGACACACCTAGAAGTGCTCAGGTAAACAAGTGCCTTAAAAACACACCTGCAGCAAAAAGCCTAAAGAAAAAATGTAAATCTATGCAATGTGTTTATAAACACACATAGATCAAGGCTATGGAAACTTCAGGCCCAAAAAGCAATGGAACTTAAAAGTTATATCTAAACAATTGCTGGCCTTATTTGTATTATGGATTGTGCGCATCTGTGAAGGTGAATAAACCCTCTTTAAACAACTCATCCATTTGCGAGACACCGCCATTCCCTGTGTTATTGCTCATTCAGTATATACTATGGTGTATTCCCTTTCCATTGCCAAAGTGTCACAAAGTCAAGACAGTTAAGTCATCCCTTAGCCTAGCCAGTTAATTCAGCCTTCACCCTGCACTAGCAAATTGATCACAACTATGAAGTGAGTATGATCCTGAAAGTCTAGTCTGAGTAATAATAATAATTAACGACGCTATATATTTGGATGTAGATCGCCAGTTATGATCATTATGTGTTATAATTGTTATTTGAATAAGTTGTAAAGCATGTATTAACCTTGATACTTTTCAGCAGCCTTGGATGATGGTCTGAGTTATATTTGGTCTTGGTTAGACCTAGTTTGACCATGGAGGACCATGGGACATGAGATGTTAGACCTTATGATGATATGGACAGATGATATATGGTCTATGTACACATACATGATGATTCTATGCAGCAGCTACAGGGTTATGATGATGATTCTGGGGGTACAGCAGTGTTTGATCATTTACAAAGCATTATTATTGGCCTTGTTCCGGTATATTGGATATTTATTTTGATCATGCAGAGACTCATATGGTGTATGAGTACACATCTTGGATAGATTTGGACCTTCTGAGTCCAATGGGACAGTTTGTTTTCAGTTCCGGGCACTTACAGTGATGATTGAGCCTCAGTAGACTGTCCCAGTGCAGTTTTGGTCTGTTGGAGGCCCTGTCGGAGCAGAGATGACTTTTATCCTGATGACCTAGGGCGCTGATGATGAAGGGGGTGGTCTAGCCACTTGTTTTTACCATATTACCCCCCTTCCGGACACATTGGTGCCCTCACCTTGACAGCGCCAGCACTCCAGGAGGCTGTTTGGGGCAGTTTCACGCTTCCCGAGGCATTTCAGGATTGGTAGAAATGGCTATTGAGGAAATCGATTTGGGCTACTGAGGCAAAGTTATGGCATGGGATGATCAGTGATGATAGATCGGGACCTTCCACACCTTCTCCAGCAGTTTCAGCTTCATCGGGGCCCGCATCCATCACTTATGGCACTTTCTGTGGATTTTTGAGGTCTTTTGAGGACCACGACTTCACTATGGAGGCACGATTTGGTACATTCATGATTATTTATTGGTTATTGTGCTATGGGGATTGACCAAGGAGGGATAAAATTACCCCTTGGACCCACCATAAGCCTCTTATGATATTTCATCATCATGATTTGGTGGGATTCCCCTCTTCTAGGGCGATTTTGTCCACTTACATTATATTTTATGTATGATCCATGTATTATATTGTTGAGCTCATCTCAACCATTGATTAAACATTTGTATCTTTTAATCTTAGCCACTCATTCAAAAAGTGGTTAGGGTTTTGGTGCCTCTCCTTCCTATTTAAAGGAGAGAGCCTCTCATTGTAAGGGGTCTTTGGCTCTTGGATTATTGGTATAGAAAAATATTCTTGTGGAAATTCTTGTGGTCTCCTTTGCATCTGGTGTTCTTAGATGGCGATTGGAAAGTCTATTGCAACCTAGCATTTGGAAATTGTGGTAAGATCTATCTTTTTTGGAAATCATTGTTTGTCTACAGGAGGGCGACTTCAACAAGGGCGATTTTGCAAGGCTTCTTCAAATTGACTTTCTTGGCATTCGCTTGTATCAGGGGGTTATCATTAGCATCATTGTGATCTATGCTATCTTTCTGTTACTTCTTTTGTGGCATTAGTCTTATCTCTTGATGCATCAAATCTGATATTGTTGACGTTTGTTGTGCAGGAGAGAGGGCGCATTGGCTTCTTGGACCAAATCGACTTGCATAGAAACTACCTCAAAGCTTCTCAAATTGATCGGGTTTGCATAGATCATCATCATCAAGGCATCTACAAGGTTACCCAGGTAAGATCCACAGGTTTGTTTCTCTTTCCTTTATCCAATCCATTGACATAGCTCATAAATTGTTGAAACCCTAAATATCTTAAAACCCCCATTTTACATTTTCTCAGATCTACTTAGATCTAGTGGGTTGTTGGGCATAATACTGAAAACCCACCTCTATAGCATCCAAGGCATCCCGGATCTATAGTTTGGTGAGGATTGGCTTCAATTTGATCCCCTTCCCAGGCCAACTTAGCCTCTCCCAAGCAAGGCGCACTTCACCATTTGAGCAGGTTGACCTAGATCTAGGTGGTGGGTGTTTGAGATTCCACTTGATTTGACATCTACACATCAAATAACATACACCCAGGTTGTCACTTTTCTGAAATCCACCTTGTGGGCCCCATTCCACATTTTAAGGGATTTAATCCCCCTTTTGGACCACTTGGAACCCTTAAACTCAGATCTACTAAGATCTAACCGTGGGATTACCACAAAATTATAGATCCATACTCCTACCTGACCGATCTACCCGGATCTAAAGTTTGGATGCCATCCGACTTGATTTGACCCACTTAATCCCACTTTTTAGCCTCCTTGGGCAAAGTCGCACCACCTTGGAGAAGTGAGTTGACTCACTTCCAGGAACTGGGTACTTGAGATTTTTGGAGATCTGAAACCGGAATAATTCAAAACCTAGGTCTAGACTGTCACTTTGTCAAATCTTGCCTTGGGGATTGCATTCCTTGTTTTAAGGGATTGTGGTCCACTTGAGTCAAACCTAGATCTAGATACATTCATCCATCAGGATCTCCATTGCCCACTTGTCCCAAGTACTAGGAGTCCTAAACCACAAGTCAAACCTACTTTGACTCCACTTCCCAATTCCCAAGGCACTGGTTTCTCTCCAAGTTAGTTCAACCTTCCTAGATTGTTGGATTGACTTGTGGATTGACATATGCATGGTGGACTAAACCCTTGATGCTATCATGTATCATGGTCAAGCTTGTCATCCGTACTAGTTAGCCCCAATACAAACCTTAACTTCCCTGTATTGGACACAGTTCCCAAGGCAGTGGACTTTCCAACATTGAACTAGTACACTAGCCCTAGATCTCACTTCAAACATTATAAGTCACTATTACATCAACTATGAACCAAAGCTATACCTATTGAACCCCTCACTTGGCTTGTGACTTTACCCTTAGGTCTAGGATAAACCATACACCTAACTTCACTTAGAAATACCTTGATTTGGTGTCTTGGTTTTGATCTCTCCTGTCGGGAGTAGATCGGGTCTCCCCCTTTGTTGTCTGGGCTAGATAACATAAAGCGAAGGTTGCCTCGACTGGCGTGACAACCATACATATTTGGAGGTCGAGGTGATCGTGGTTGCACCTTTTGAGTTGCCCTTCCCTATTGCCATCCATGACTGGATCCATCCATAGGGGTAACTACAGTTTAGGTGATAACAGGTTCTAGAAGCAGAAAAGAACGATACTGAAGCTAGAGTTTTTCATATGGCAGCAGATAAGCAGGCAATGGTTGAACAATTAGAGCAGGAAGAAAGCAGAGCGATAGATATGTCTCCCTTTCATGAGCTTTCCTATGACATTTTGAGGCAAATGCACGCCACACAAGAGTTGATTACTGAGGAAGTGTGCAAGCTCAAAGCCATGATGGTTAGGTTGAAAGAAGTTAATGCAGAAGCCAATAGGCTTAAGGGAAAATACACTCGGGTTAAAGCAAACATCCTAAGCCAGATGGAATGGAGAGAAGGGAAGGTTGATTTCCCCAAGCATCTCCCATTCAAGTTAGTAGATGATTTTAAAGAAGATGTAGCCCTTATGGAATTTTGCAGGAATTGTGGCCTCAAGCTAATGGCTAAGATCCAGGGAGCAATTGATAAAAGTAACAGCCTGTATCAAAAGATCCATGAAGTGCATGATAAGTGCAAGCTAATTTTTCCTCAGTCCCTCGATGAGTTTCCAAGCAAAGAGCAACATTTATCAGACTTGAAGGAAGAACTAGGCATTCAAATAGAATATGTAAAAAAGATTGATGTCCTAGCCACTGATGATCTCCATCACTATATTGGGTTGTCATCAATATACAGTCATTTGCTTAAAGAAATCCACCAAGCAGCAATTGCAGAAATTCATGGTATTGAAGCAGAGCTTGGTAAGCATGTGACTTCTCAGAAGATCTTGCTCCCTTCACCAGCAAATGTGGTTATCAGGGACACTGGTATCTGGTTCGGTTACATTGTAGAAGAGGAAAAGAAAGCAGCAGCAGTAGTAGCAGCCAGCACAAGCACCTCACTCCCAGCAGAAGCGCCTCCTCAAGGATGAACACGCTAGTCTTAATGCATTGTTCCTATTTTCATATGTTCTCCCTGTGTTTAGAACGTAAAGTCACTAGACAACTGTCCTTTTCTAGTTTTGAGAAATTTTCTGTTATAAGAAAAGGGCCACGATTTGTTTATTTAGGGGAAAAAGTCTTTAGAAGACAAGTGTAAAGAGCCAGGTGGTAGCCCAAGAGGCATTTTGTAAAGATATAAATAGAAGCTTAGGGAATAGTGTAAGGGGACTTTTGGTAGGGAAAATATTTTTCTTAACTTGTACGAGCTATCTTGCACTTGCTCCAAGAAAATGAAATTTGCCTAATAAGAGCCTGGAGAGGACGTCTTTTGCATGGAAATGGATGTTGGATGCATGGTGGATTATTCTTGTGTCTTTCATATTCTACAGTGAGACCTTTCTTTGCTGCCTTGAATTATTTCTATGTATTGAATGATCTTGTTGTTTCCTGTGCAAATGATTTTTTTCTCCTACATGAGTAATAGAATGCGTTGTATGTAAATTGGAAGCTATCTTTTAATATCTTTTGCCTTTTGCTGTAGTTGTATCTTCATGGTTTAATAGCTATCTGTTGATCTGTAGATGCTTCTTTTAGCACATTACTCATACTTATAGAATGCGTTGTATGTAAATTGGAAGCTATCTTTTAATATCTTTTGCCTTTTGCTGTAGTTGTATCTTCATGGTTTAATAGCTATCTGTTGATCTGTAGATGCTTCTTTTAGCACATTACTCATACTTATAATTTTGCTCATTGCAGGGATAGTTTACGTTTATTTCAATTTTTTTAGACACAGATTTGTTTCAAGTTCTGCATTTAGATTAAGATAGCTTAGGCACTTGCATATCATCTTAAATCATAAAATAAAAAAGAATGGTGGATCAGGCCATAATCGGTTTAATTGAATCAAATCTCCAAATCTAACGATTGTCGGAACCGCTAACCGGACGGATTCCCCATACCAAACGGTGGACAATCTAATTGGGATAGTCTACTGGGGAGAATCCCTTTTTGCTTGATGTTGCGATCTTCGGGGCATCAACAAGATTCTTCATGAAAGTCTCTACATGCCCTACAAAATGGAGTATAATCATCAACCATGTTAGTAGCCTCCAATAGATTGGGATGGCTCTTTTCATGGTTGGGACTTTTCTTTTGCCATGTTGTTTTCTGGGGAAAGTTCCTTTGAACAGGTTGGGTTTGAGCTCTCTCCATAGTTATGACTTTGTTTTGCATTTCCTTCATTTGAGCTAGATGTTTCATTTTAGTGTTCTCCATTCTTTCAATCCTCTCACACATGTCCAACAAATTTTTCTCATAAGAATCCTTTATAGAAGACATGGGATCCTTTTCCTTATGTTCAGTTGGTTTAAAAGGAGTCAAGGCTCTTGAGTAGCCAAGAATGTTTGATTTACCAGATGATTGCATATTCTTGTCTATCTTAACAACCATTTATTGGGCTATTAAAAGAGTAGTGGGATCCTTATCTCTGAGTTGATATTGCATTTCCCCACTAAGTGCTTCAATATAGTAAAGCAAGATGGATTGAGCAGGTGGTTTATAATCAACATTGATAACATTCGTTAAATCCGTGAACTTTTTGTTGAATTCATCCATAGTCTCATTTTCACTTCTCTTTATATTTGTCAAGGCAACCAGTTGATGTCGAGGCTCTTTCTTTTCCCCATACTTGTTGGTAAAAGCAGTTTTGAATGCAACAAAGGCTGCAAAAGAGTTGTCAGGTAGACCAATGAACCAGTCACCAACATCTCCGTCCAAAGATAGTGCAAGGAGTTTCATATAAACATCATCATGTTTGTGAGCTGGGTCCCTGACATAGGCGTTGATACACTTTGTGAAGCTTTTCAGGTGATAGGCAATAGTAATGGCATCAATGTCATTGAAGGTGGGAAACTTGTCTATAGATTTGTCTGGAATGTCATGTGGTTGACCTGCTATCTAAGTAAGGTTAAGGGAACTGTAAAATTCAGTCATTGGATCAATCAAACAATTATTAGGTTCTATAAAAAGGCTATGGATGTCCGAAATAGACTCAGATCCAAGATTCTCAAGGATCCTACGAGAAGTTAACCTATTCAATCTCCTCCTATAAACCTTTTCAGGATCAGGGATGAAATCAAGTAGGCCTACAGAGTTTCTTCTTGTTGAATACCTTGGTAAGTTAATTGACAATGGAGTCGCCAGATGGATTCAAGTCTAATTTCAGAGAGTTGATTGGACTAAAAATCTATCAAAAGGTAAAGGTAAAAAACTAAGTTAAAGTCATCCAGGAACAAAAAATTTGTCCCCCGCAACGACGCCAAAACTGTTGCCCTCCGTAATGCACATCAGCAGAAGAAATATTTCGAAAGTTGTTTCCTCACGAAAAGTGGGAAACGTGTGGCCTTGGGGGCAAGCAAAGATCTAGGTGTTGTCACCTGATCCTAGCTCCTCTATTTAGGAAAAATCCTAACAAAGCCAAGGGGGGTAGACCCTACAAAGAGTTTCTAAGGCTCTTGTGTTTTAAGTGTTTTTAAAGGTGATGTGATGTGGATGGGTGTTGTTTATGAGTTTTTGATTTACAATAACAATTTATATAATCAAAGATAACAATTGCAAGAGATTAAGATGATGCACAACCACTTGATAATTTAAATACAAGACATCCACAATATAATTTATGAATTTGAAAAACAAGACAAATGCTTCAGATAAATAATAAGCAAATAAATGATGTCAAAGGACCAATGCCTTATGGAGTCAAATGTCTTGAGTGCTTGGGTTTCTTGATACAAGAGTTCAGGTGTGCTTTGAGAACTGTTTTGCAATTGTTCTTGGTAAATTTTATTGTAAATTTTTGGGTGATCTTGATTATTATGGCTAAGGAAAATCTCCAATATACACGAAGGTACTAGAAATGTGTCCGGAAAATGCTCTAAGTGGTTCTGTACGGGGACATGTTGGTTATCCAAGTTTCTAGTGAGGTGTTCAATAACTTACCAGCCACTGGAAATCGAGGTATAGTGATCCAGTGCCCACATGCAGACTTTGCCCACTTTCGAGTATTTGACGATCAACGCTATATTTTTGTTGGTTACGGGGTATAAATTTTATTATGGTTAAAATTGGATTAAATGTGAACAATTAAGTAGCCTATACCGATTCTGTGTATCTGAGGGTAGGGTAGAGCATACACGGCATAGACATGGTAAATTCCAATTTTAGGGGAGATATGTTTGAAACAAGAGAACTGTTATCACATATATAGTAGACGGGCTACCATACATTATTTTTCAGATTCCAGTACACTATTCAACTAGTTCCCTTACATTGAGATGCTGAGATGAGCATCTATATTGGATCACTATCAGATTTTGGACAGCAGTATGTATTCCCCATGCCATGACTGAGTCTCAGGAAACTCAGAGAGATGACCGATGTAGCCATTATACCAGTTGTACAGAGCAGTCAGTAGCACCCAGAGTTGCAGCAGCAGTTTCAGAGGACAGATGATGGTTCAGATTGATGAGCATTCAGGTATATGACTCAGCAGGTATATCACTGTGTCATGGTTATATTGCTTTTATACTTATTCTTATAGCATGTCTTAGCACTTAGTGTCATGATCTGGTGATCATATAGATATGTGGACCTGGTTGATCCTATTATATATATTATATTGTCCCTACTCAGACTTAGAAGTTCACTATTCATACTCATTGGTCTTACCCTCCTTAGGGAGAATAGAGGTGATCATTCCACCATACCTTGGCTTGCTAGTGTTGGCTCCATTATTCATTGTCTTCATCCATCCATTTGCCTACCTTTTAGTTTATCACCCTGACTTACTACTTGACTAGTGGCATGGAGGACTTTTCCCCACTGTAGCCTCTGTATTGGATGAGCTTCCCTGTTTACTGTGTCTCGGCTCTGAGTTGGTGACAAAACTTACCCTTGGTGAGTTGGATTGTAGGCCTAAATCATTCTGGTCGGTTGTCCCGATGTTTGGCATTGGCTCGAACTCCCCCTAGTCACTTGAGATGTTGTTGGCTAAAACTGAAAGCTCATGTACTATTTATGGAAACTGATAAATTCGCCCATGGAAACTAAAAAGGGCAAGAGCGATGAACTGCTGAAAAATACTCCTCGAAGAGTATAAGAAAGGTCCAAAAAGCAATGATTCTTAAAAGCTATATCTAAAGAATTGCTGACCTTATATATGTATGAAAAACATGCCCTGGATGCAAGCTACAACTAGTTGTGCTTATCAGCACACCTGAGATCCGAAGGGTTATGTAGGCCAAAAAGGCCATGAAATGAAATTGAATGATCCTAATGAACCTGGATCAACTTGATATAGACATGATGCCTAAGTTGAATAAGCACTCTCTAAACAACTTATCCATTTGTGAGACACTGCCATTCCCTGTGTTGTTGCTCATTCAGTATATACTATGGTGTGTATTCCCTTTCCCGTTGCCAAAGTGTCACAAAGTTAAGTCGGTCAAGTCATCCCTTAGCCTAGCCAGTTATTTTAGCCTTCACCCTTCACTAGCAAATTGATCACAGCTATGAAGTGAGTATGATCTTGAAAGTCTAGTCTGAGTAATAATAATAATTAATGACATTATATATTTGGATTTAGATCACCAGTAATGATTACTTTGTGTTATAATTGTTATTTGAATAAGTCGTAGAGCATGCATTAACCTTTGACACTTTGCAGCAGCTTCCGATGATGGTCTGAGTTATATTTGGTCATGTTGACTTGGTTAGACCTAGTTTGACCAAGGTCAACCATAGGACATGAGATGGTTGGACCTTGTGATGATATGGATAGATGATATATGGTCTATGTACATGTATATGATGATTCTATGCAGCAGCTACAGGGTTATGATGATGATTCATGGTTTACAGCAGTATTTGATCATTTACAGATTATTATTATTTGCCCTATTTCGGTATATTGGATATATATTTTGATCATGCAGAGACTCATATGGTGTATGAGTACACATCTTGGATGGATTTGGACCTTCTGAGTCCAATGAGATATTTTGTTTTCAGTTTCGGGCACTTACAGTGATGATTGAGCCTCAGTAGGCTATCCCAGTGCAGTTTTGGTCTGTCGGAGACCCTGTCAGAGCAGATGTGATTTTTATCCGGTTGACCTAGGGCGCTGTGCTTGGAGGGGGTGGTCAACCACTTGTTTTTACCATATTACCCCCCTCCCGGACACACTGGTACCCTCACCTTGACAGCGCAGGCATTCCAGGAGGCAGTTTGGGACAGTTTCACGCTTCCTGAGGCATTTCAGGATTGGTAGAAATGGCTATTGAGGAATTCGATTTGGGATACTGAGGTAATGTCTTGGCATGGGATGATCAGTGATGATGTATTGATGTCTTCCACACCTCCTCCAGCAGTTTCAGCTTCATCGGGACCCGCATCCATCACTTATGGCACTTTCTGATGATTTCTGAGGTCTTTTGAGGCCTACGATTTGTCCATAGGGGCACGATTTGGTATATTGATGACTATTTTGTTATTATTGTGCTATGGGGATTGACCAAGGGTGGCTAAATTTACCCCTTGGACCCACCATGAGCTTCTTATTATATTTTGTCATCATGATTTGGTGGGATTCCCCTCTCCTAGGGCGATTTTGTCCACTTATATTATATTTTATTAGTGATCCATGTATTTTATTGTTGAGCTCATCTCAACCATTGATTAGACATTTGTATCTTTTAATCTTAGCCACTCATTCAAAAAGTGGTTAGGATTTTGATGTCTCTCCTTCCTATTTAAAGGAGAGAGCTTCTCATTGTAAAGGGACTGGTGGCTTTGGATTATTGGAATAGAAAATTATTATTGCATCTATCTCCAGTGTTGTGGTGAATGTTTTTGGTGTTTGTTCGTTGGTTTTTCCTTTGCACTGAGTTATTGGAGATCTTGTTTTGCCATATCTTTTGTACCACGTTTTTTGCATCTACAGGTGCAGGCCGATTTGCTTTGAGGAGGAAGTATTGGTAGGGAAAGACTCTCCCTACTTCTTCTTTGGATCTCTTTGTTGGTAACAGGGAGTATTACTGTCCCAGGACCTTCTATTCTATGTTATCATTGCATTTTACTTGTATTTCCTCCATACTTGACCTCTCTAATTGAAATCGATTTTCCTTGGATTGACAGGTAGAGGAGGGTGCACTTGTGGGCTAGGGCATCAATTTGGTAAGCAAAATCAAGAATTTCTCATTTGATCTCTGCGGGAATCTTCCTCAACATCAAAGCATCTCTCTTCATCACTCAGGTATGATCTCAAGGTAAGTTCTATCTCCATGATCTATCCACTTGTCTAAAATATTTAAAACCCTAATCAATCAAAACCCCATTTTTACATTTTTTCAGATCTACTAAGATCTAGTGGCTTCTTGTGTAAGATATTGAAAACCCACCTCTATAGTATCCACGGCATCTCGGATCTATAGTTTGGTGAGGATTGGCCTCCATTTGACCCTCTTCCCAAAGCATTTAGCCTCTCTAAGCAAGGGCGCACTTCCTAGTTTGGTGGGTTGACCTAGATCTAGTATGTGGGTAGTTGAGATCCCGCTTGATTCATGATCTACACATCCAATAACCTACCCCCAGATTGTCACTTTTCTGATTTCTACCTTGTGGGCCCTATTCCACATTTTAAGGGATTTAAATCCCCATTTTGGACCACTTGGTATCTTCAAACTCAGATCTAGTAAGATCTAGCCATTATATTGCCTTGAAATTATAGATCCACACCCTCACCTGATCAACCTACTTGGATCTAAATTTTGGATGCCATTGGACTTGTCTTGATTGATTTATCCCACTTTTAGGCCTCCTTGGGTAAAGTCGCACCACCTTGGAGAAGTGAGTTGGCCCACTTCTAGGACGTGGGTACTTGAGATTTCAGTGGGTTTGGAACGGGAGTAATTCAAAACCTAGGTCTAGTAGGTCACCTTGTCAAATCTTGCCTTGGGGGTAGCATTCCTTGTTTTAAGGGATTGCGGTCCACTTAGGTCAAACCTAGATCTAGACCTATTCATCCATCAAGACTTTAATTGCCCACTTGTCTCATGAAATAGGAGTCCTTAACCACAAGTTAACTTTACTTTGAATCCATTATCCCAATTCCCAAGGCACTGGTCTCTCTCCAAGTCCATTCGACTTTCCTAGATTGTTGGATTAACTTGTGGTTTGACCCTTGATGGGTGAGCTAAACCCTTTGATGCCATCATATTTCATGATCAAGCTTGTCACTTGTACTAGTTAGCCCCAATTCAACCCCTAAACTACCCTGCATTGGACACGGTTCCCAAGGCAGTGGATTTTCTCACATTGAGCCAGTACTTTAATCTTGGATCCTATTTCACAAATCATAAGTCACTCTCACATCAATAATAAACCAAATCTATACTTATTGAACCCCTCACTTGTCTTGTGACTTCATCCTAAGGTCTAGGATAAACCATACACCTTACTTCACTTAGAGTCAACTTGATTTGGTGTCTTGGTTTTGATCTCTCCTGTCGGGAGTAGATCGGGTCTCTCCCTTTGTTGTCTGGGCTAGATAACATAAAGTGAAGGTTGCCTCGACTGGCGTGACAACCATATATTGGAGGTCGAGGTGATCGTGGTTGCACCTTTTTGAGTTGCCCTTCCCTATTGCCATCCATGAGTGGATACATCCATAGGGGTAACTACAGTTTAGGTGATAACAAGAACCAAATAGAAAACTCTCCGATAGAGAGCACTCTTGATCTGCCTTATGGCAAGATTCAAGAGATTTATGATGCACGAAATTAAAATACTTGAATGTAAAATCTAAACTACCCAAGAATCTCTTTCAGGTCAAATACCGTACTTGGGAGAGCATGGGGGTTAGTCAAATCAAAGCAAAATCAAGTCTCCGACAGAGAGCACTCTTGATCCATTGTTGAGTGAGATTCAAGAGATTTTGGTTTTTTTTAAGTTTATTAATTTACATCAAACAAAAATGAACTACTTAAGCAAGGAAAAACAACTAGCAATTAGTGGAATGGAACTACTCTAAGAAAGTAAAACTGAGCTAAGTACTGAAATCAAATCTAAGCTAAAGATGCAAAAAGGACATGCCAAACACAACACACTTTCCCCAAATAGGGGAAGTAAAAGAAAACGTGGGAGCCGTAATCCCACTAGCCTTTTTGTTTTTAGAGAGTTACAATACTTTAGGGCTTTTATCCCTTGAAAACAAGAGAAGAAGTGAAATGAATGAAGCTTTTAAAAGCTTTTACAAAAATGAGATTGGTTCTTAGTTTTAATGGATCTTCTTGGTATTATCTTCTTCTTGTTTGTTTCTTCAAGTCTTTTGACTTGTCTTTGGTTGATCTCTTCTTCAAGCACCTAATACAAACACACTTCAAACACCCATTATTTGTTAATCAAATCAAAGCTTGAAAACTAAATCTAAGATCTAGAAATGAAATCTAACCTTTGAAAAATGAACTAGAAGCAAGATTTGAACTACAATGCAATCTAAGACTAAGAATTAGATACAAGCTAGAATGCAAACTTTCAAAAGAAACTAAGCTAAGATCTAAGATCTAGAAATGAAAACTAACAATGCTAACTTTTAAAATACTTAAGATCTAAATGCAACTTAAACAAAGTGAAGAAAGGGAAGGGAGAAAACGAAAGGCAAGCCAAGGAAAACGAATGGAAAGGAGAGGAAGAAGGGGAACAAATGGAAAGGAGAGGAGAGAAAATGAAAGGAGGAGGAGGAGTTCAAGGAGAAGCAAGCCAAACAAGGCAAAGAAGACAAGGAGCCAAGGATAGATATTGAAGAGTTTTCGGGCTTCTTGCAAAGTAACTAGTAACCAAGAGTTTAATTGATTTTAAAGGATGGATCTTTAGCAAACTTCTCAAGCTAAACTTTGAAGCACAAATTCAATCTTTCGAGAGCCCTGAAATACACAAATTTGTCAGAAATATAGTGGTGAAGAGGAGAAAGAAGCAGCTGAGCTCAAGCTCCTACTTCACACTTGGGAGATCTACACAATACACCACTCACAAATAAAGTTTGATCAAGCCTAGTATGATTAATTAAATGGGACAAGAAGAGCATCAGTATTACTAACTACAGTTTGCTACTTCTAAATCACATGAAACCAAGCATCAATTAACAAATTGAAACCACAAATGCTCACCCTATGGACTTAATAAAGACTTCTAAGCTAGAAGCATGATAAAATCATTTATAATGTAAGAAGCATAAAAGAACAATATCACCTTAATACAATTGAAGCATTTATCATGAACAGATTGAGCACACCATGTAGACCTCCAAAGTCGCTTTTATTCTAGATAGCAAAAGGTAAAAACTATTACAAATTTGGCAGAGTAATCTTGCACAAAAATTCCATCCTAAGAGAGCCAAGAGGGCTCTCCTTTATACAACAATCAAGAACCAAAACCCTAAGTCGTGAGCATGGAGAAGGAGGGGGAATTCCAATCAAGAGACAAGCTTGGAGTTTATATTGAATGGTTAACTAAAGCTCTGGTAGATGGGATTGAGTGATGTGGCCTCCACCTAGGCAAGGCGCACTCACCCATCCCTTGTTATCTCCATCAATCCAACCAATGGATGCCACCTCAAGCTAGACGCGAGAGCTCAAGGAGAAGGCGCATTCCTCAACTGAAGATCTCTTATAGTGCTTCGAATTAGAATCAGATCATGTAGGTGTTGATTGGAATCACCTTTAATGATCCAAGCCATGTCATTTAGCCTGTTTGTTTTTTCAATTTGGATTATTTTTTAGAGATTTGGATATTCTCCAAAATAATAATTTCTGATTATTTTAATTAATATTTCTCTTTTATTGATTTTTTGAGAAAATATTAATTATGAGGCCAAATAACTGTCTGAAACTTAGGATAAGTGGGTTTGGGGTCTAACTGAGATTTTTGGCTTAGGAATTGAGCCTCCAATCTTTTAAATCCACCCCCAAACCACTTAATTATTACATTTGGGAAATTTTCAATTAAACCATAGTAAAATGGCTTAATTAATTGAAAATTTTAATTATTAACATAATAATAAATAAAAAGTATCCAACGTGTCTGGTAAAAATTTTCCGGACAACGTTTTAAACCACCTAGGGACCTAGGAAATGAGCATATAACAGACTCATAGTGTCTAGTAGGTTCATATTCAACTGTTGGACTCTAATAACCCCCCAAGGCCTAACTTTCAAAATCGGGCATTCCAGCTTTGGAGGAAGCGGGAGAAAACTCATCGAATATTACTCGGATAAAGGCAAAGCATAATCGACAAGTGAAAAAACTCCCTGGAATACCTTAGTTGACAGTCAAGTCTTAGGGAACCGAGCCACTCAAAACCCCTACTAGCACACTTTATTACAAAAACCCCATGGGGCATGGTCATTTCAACAGAAAAATAAAATTGGCTAAGACTAAAAAACTGAACTTCTGATACTCTGGATATGAACATGGAACATGTTCAAACATTGGCGGCTCATTGGAAGTTCAACTATTGTACAAAATAGTTGGTGACACAACCATCTACTGAACATTTGATTTATCACCACAGTCTCATATTCATTTAATAAAACATTCGTTTCTAAAAGTGAATCAATTACCTCCAGATTTGTAATAGTTTTTTTTAATTTCTCAAGCAAATTAATTTTTGCTTCATTTTCTTTTTCCTGCTTCAAAAACTCTGTCTTTCATCATCAACAAATGCTTTCCAATTTCAATTTCTGCATTTTTAGTATTCAAGGGTATGTGGGTATGATTCTTCCCATCCATTTCAAAGGCATATGTATTCTTTTTCCCATAATGGATTGAATTATTGTCAAATTGTCAGGGTCTACCCAAAAGAATATGACAAACATCCATAGGAATAACATCACACATTACCTTATCTTGATAGCTTCTGATCTGAAACACTACTCGACATTGCTCATTTACTAAGATGTGATGTCCCTTTTGCAACCATGACACCTTGTAGGGAGTTGGATGCGTTTTTTTTTTCAAATCCAGCTTGTCCACCATCTCTGTAGACACCAAATTATCAGTACTTCCACTATCAATAATGACTTTACATCACTTACCTTTTTCTTTACAAGTAGTCTTGAATAGTGTCTTTCTTTGCGCTAGTTATCTAATTTCCTTAGTTGGTTTCAACAAGATTCTTTTCAATAACAAAGAATCTCCAACTTACGGTGCATCATCATGTATAAGTGATTCCACTGCTTCTTATTAACCTTGGGAAGCGTATGTACATTTTTCTTTGGAGGATCATTCTCTGGACAATCCCATGACATATGTCCCAACTTACCACATCTATAACATTTGACTTGGTAATATCTGCCCCTGCCTAGGCCTCTTGAGAAATATCTTCTTCCTCGGAATGAAACATTACCCCTTGAATATTGCTCTTGTTGATGTAAGTTACTAGCTTCTTCTTTTTGTTCTTGTAACTATCCTCTTTCTCCAAAACTTATTCCTCTTGCTTGTTGACATTGCTTCTTGGTCAACTTCTCTTCAATCTTCAGAGCAAGCTGACAGGAATTCTCTATAGTTCTTGGGGACAACAAAGCAATCTCATCTTGGATGTCAAATCTTAGACTGTTAATATATCTAGTAAATTTTCAGGGGTATCTTCAATGTGACCTGCTTTGATATTCATTTTATAAAATTCTTCAGTATATTCTCTAAATGTCATTAACTTTTGCTTCAGATTTTGCATTTTCTTGAATAGAGATAATTGATAATCTACGGAAATAATTTATCTTTTAATTTCACAAAATTTCTACTCCAGCTTTTGAGCATGGCTTTTTTCTTTCTTTTCCTCTCTTCCTGTACTACATCCCACCATAAGGTTGCTTGTCCTCTCAACTTCATGACAACAAACTTCACTCGCTTGTCTTCATCAACCTCCCCATAATCAAAGTGCTTATCCAAAGCATTTATCCAATCTATCAATTCTTTAGGCTCTAAACTACCATGTATGTAGGTATCTCCATCCTTGATCTTGAAATAGACACTAAGATTGACCTAAAAAATCTGACTTCTACATCACTAAAATCTCTTGTTACGGGATCACATTGTCTAGAAGCTTCCAAGGCCTCCAATATCGCTAGTAGATTCCTCATCTCTTCTAGAAATTATGCATTTGCAATAGGTCTTCCTCTTTGACCTCGTCCTTGGCCTCTCCTACCTCCAAATTTTAAAGACATGATCTCTTGACCCAAAAAGTCACTCTTGCTGCCTGTGAAACGTGTTTCACTTTCAGATTCACACTTTGATATCAAAATTGATGCTAGTGAGAGAAATGATTTTCCTCTCATACAATCTTGGAACTACAAGATGAACACTCTCAATTCAAATTTAAGGACTGAATGCATATACATTTTAGTTCAGACTGGACGTACTAGTTTGAGACTAGACATCATTAATTTGTGACCAATGCACTATCTTATAAGCTTGATGTCAATTACCAATAGATTGTAATAGTTGGGTTCTATTCTCTCCAATGCTCATAACAATGATTGTAAAAACACCAACGCAACATAACAAAAATCATTCTATGCAGAGAAATCTCCGATGTTATTTGTATATTGTAAATACAATACTCAACATACTTCAGATCTGAACGCCTTCATAATTTATATTTGGAATCTACAATACCTCTAGACATTGAATGCAATTTTTTTCAATTCATGATCTGCCTTGCAATTTATGGATACATCCATAATTTCAACAAGAATGCAATTGCGTTGGATATAATAATATATTCAGACATAATTAAAATAAGAACGCTCAACTATACATCACTATTTCCACATTGGAATATAATTTAGACAATAAATTTAGACAATATTTTTATTCTAGATAGTTCAGAAAACAGAGTATATATTTTTATTCACAGAGAGCTCTATCTCTAAATATGAGAGTTGTTCCTCTTTCTCTATGCATTCCCAATCTTAATTAAAATATATACTCGCCCAAGGGAATCCACTCCAAATTTCTTGATATTACACCAAAAACCTCTCCTAAATTATCTAATTTAATTGACTAAATTTAGCTAATCAAACTACCTCTGTCCAGATCCAGAAAAAAGTGGATCAAATCCCTTATTCTTGGAAAATCAAATCTCTAAATTCCCGTGCTATATTATTTAGATAATTATCCCCTACTCAAATCTCTCGAGTCTCGAAACTAGTTAGAACTAAAATACTAAATATTTCAAAGATAATTTGAGGAATATAATTTCCTCCTACAAAATTAATTCGTTTTTCAAATTATTGGTTTATGAAGGTCAATCATAGATTGAGGAACAAGATGCTCTTGCATAGGACTCCCAACGAACAATTTATTCATGGAATCCTATCCATGAGGTCTTGAATTTTGCTACCACATTTATGTATCTCTCGATTGCTCTGGCTGAAAATTCCTTATTTCATATCTATTGAGACATTTCCTCCTGCATCCCAAGGTCCTCCATGCAACCAACTGATTTTGATTTTGTTTTGACTGGTACGATGTATGCTGGTTTCTGGAAACTTGGTTTTATGAAGTCTTTCAGCAGGATCTCTCAAGGATTTCATTGTAGGAACTTGAACTTGATCGTCATGCACAAATGGGACACCATAAGTATTCATCTTGGCCATCTTTCCTACATATGAAACAAACATATCAAAAGAAACAATGTGTTTATGAACTCATTGGAATCCTTTCTTAGTCATAAAGATGACTGATATACAAATAATTATCAAAATCATTTGTATGGAGAATTTATTTGTATGAACCGTTTCTCGAGGCACTTGATGATGCCTTTCCTTGTTGACTACCATCACTTCTTGATCACAGGATTTTGCACTCTTACTGATTAAAGCAGGAATATGGAGTTTATCACTTAAAACCTCGTTATTAACCTTCAAGACAACTTCCTCCTCGACACCTTTTTGTTGTTTATTTATCAGAATTTCCTCTTCCATGACAACTTCGGCTATATGTGATTTTGGATGATCTACAATTGACATTGACAACCATCTACTAAACACTTCATTAATCACCACAACCTCATATTCATTTAATGAAATCTGCTTTTCTGAAAGTGAATCGATTACCTCCATATTTGAAACAACTATTTTTGATTTGTCAAGCAAAGTAATTCTTGCTGCATCTTTTTTTTCCTGCTTCAAATATTCTTTGTCTTTCATCATCTCCGCTTGCTTGCCAATTTCAATTTCTACACGTCTAGTCTTCAAGTGTATTAGGGTATGATTCTTCCCATTCATTTCAAAGGCATAGGTATTCTTATTCCCGTCATGAACTCATGAACTGCATTCCTATCAAATTGCCAGGGTCTACCTAAAGAATATGACAAATCCATTCGAATAACATTGCACATTACCTTATCTTGATAGCCACCGATATAAAACTCTACTTGACATTGCTCATTCACCAAGATTTGATGTCACTTCTGCATCCATGACACCTTGTAGGGAGTTGGATGTGTTGTTTTCTTCAAATCCAACTTGTCCACCATCTCTGTAACGCCAAATTATCAGTACTGCCTCTACCAATAATGACTTTAAGTTTACAACACTTACCTTTTCCTTTGCAAGTAGTCTTGAATAGTGTCTTTATTTGCGTTGGTTCTCTAATTTCCTTAGTTGGTTTCAACAAGACTCTTTTCAACAACAAAGACTCTCCAACTTCCAGTGCATCCTCATGTATAGGTGATTCCACTACTTCTTTTCCAGCTTGGGAAACATATGTACCTTTTTTATTTGTACGATCGTTTTGTGGAAAATCCCATGACATATGTCCCAACTGACCACACCTATAACATTTGACTTGCTAATCTTTTCCTCTGCCTTGGCCTCTTGAGAAAATCTTCCTCCTCGGAATGAATCATTACCGCGTGAAGATTGCTCTTGCCGACGTGAGTTGCTAGCTTCTTCCTTTTGTTCTTGTAGTTGTCCTATTTCTCAAGAACATCTTCCTCTTTCTCGTTGACTTTGCTTCCTGGTCAAATTCTCTTCAATCTTTAGAGCAAGTTGATAGGCACCCTCTATAGTTTTGGGGACAACAAAGAAATTTCATCTTGGATGTCAAATATTAGACTATTAATATAACTAGAAACTTTTTCAGGGTATCTTCAATATGACTTACTTTAATATTCACTTTATAAAATTCCTCACTATATTGTCTTACGATCATTAATTTTTGCTTCAGATTTTGCATTTTCCTAAATAGAGATAACTGATAATCTTTGGGCAGGAATTTACCTTTTAATTTTGCAACCATTCCGCTCCAGCTTTTGATCATGGCTTTGTACTTTCTTTTCCTCTCTTCATGTACTCATCCCACCATAAGGTTGCATGTACTCCACACGTTGCATGTACTTTTTATCATGGGTTTGTACTTGATTTTCCTCTCTTTATGTACTCCATCCAACCATAATTAATCATCGTGAACCATATTTCTTATTGGTTATTAAGTTCTAGGTTTAGTGCTCAATGATGTAGTGTGGTAGAATTAATCTTGGTAAACTATATGTAGCTAGGGGAGGGATGCCAATAGTGGCGCAGGGTCCACTGCGCCACCTCAGCGGATAGGTGGCGGACCTCAAAAAGTGTACGATAGGTGTCCACTTGATAGCGCCGCGTGTCCGGTAGCGAGGGTCATTAATCGCTAGGGTTTATTCGGGTTTTTTGCCAGTCAAATGGCCATTTCGCTGGAGCCTGTTCACCTCCCTGTGCAATGTTGTTTGGGGCCGGTGTGTGGCCGTTCCGCCACCCCCGGTAGTGGTCGGCCCATGGTCCTGTGGCCGCGTAGGTGTATGTGCATGTTGGTACTACCTCTCCTCATCGACGGAGCACGGGATAACCCGACGCAGCACGACCAATTCGCATTTCATTCCGGTGCCCATTCGACTTCACGTGCCTTTCGTCTGGTGGCTTTGCTCGATTCTGCATTTCTTTGGTGCTGGGGTCTCCCTATTGGCGTTCGTTGGTGGCTTGGTTCGGTGCTGGTGTCTCCCTGTTGGCGTTCGTTGGTGGCTCGGTTCGTTGCGGTGCACTCCTAGTTCGCGGTTGTTGGTGGCTCGGTCGTTGGTGGCCTCGGCTGTTCATCCTGCAACCGGTAGGGTTTCCTACTAGCATTTGCAAAGTGTTTTTTAACACTCCACTCCTCCTCGTGGATGATTTTGTTAAGCCTTTGCTCGGTTTTTGTTTGGTTGCTTGTGTTTTTCTGTGGCTCGGTCGTTGTTTTTCTTTGCTCGGTTGTTGGTGGCCTCGGCTCTGCATCCTGCAATGGGAGGGGTTTCCTACCAGCAGCTCCACAACGTTTTTTAACACTTCACATATCCCCATGGATAATTTTGTTAACTCTTTGGCTCGGTTAGGGTTGTCTCGGCTTCTCTGTGATAATTTCGTTTTGAGTAGTTTTTCGGACCCTGTCTGGTTACTGGTTTTCAACGATGGTGTATCAATTCTATAGTGTGGACAGTCGGCTTGTTAACACCCCTTGGGTGTCTTTGGTTTTAAGGCCAATGTTTATGCCTGAATTTGTGACGGTTCTGGCTCTGCGTGCATGATTGTAACTTGGGGCAAGGTCTGAAAACTTGAATCAAAACTGAATTTACTGTTATGGCTTCCACCGATTTGTCTTTGGGTTGGCTTCCACCGGTTTGTATGAATTATACAATTTTTAACACATTTTTTGTTTAGGGTTTGCGGTGGAGGGTTTCGTATGAGATTGTATGTTGTTCTGCAGCTTATATTTGGCTTTTTTTAGGCATGTGCGGTCATTAGTTTGTAAATGTGGTGGTAATGGGGTTTCAAATTTTGGCATGGAATTCGATATTGGGTCGATGAATGAATGTTGTTTGCTTTCAGTGGTTGAATGCTGGTTGCTTTCAGTGTAATTGAAATTCATTTTGGTGATTTCGGTCATTTGTAGCAGTAGGGTTTAGAACTTGATATTCATCTTTGCAGCAGTATATGAAATTGATTTTCGATTTCGGTCATTTGTAGCAGTGGTTTCTGAATGATGTGGATATGAAATTTGCAAATGAAAATGGATATGAAATTTATTGTGAATGTTTGTTGGTTGAATGTCGGTTGAATTGTAGATATGGTCACTATAGATAATTGGTAATTGGGAGCAATATTGGTAAACCTAGCCTAGATTATTGCAGCATGGGTAATTGGGAGCAATATTGGTATTTTTTAGCAGCAGTAAGGTTTAGACTTTTGATATTCATCTTTATATTAGTTTTCGAAGCTGCAAAAGAAGAAGAAGATGTGGAAATGAAATTTGGCATGGCCCCTCGTGGATATGAAAATGTTGTGGATATGAAATTTAGTGTGAATGTTTGTTGGTTGAATGCTGGTTGAATTCTGGATATGCTTACTATAGATTACTCTGGATATGCAATACTGTAATAAGAATTTGGTTATGATTTTGGTAATTTTGCAGCAGTAGGTGTTAGAACTTATATTCATATTTATATTAGTGTTTGGAGCTGCAACAGAAGAAAAGGATGTCGATATGAACTTATGTAGTGAACTGATGCAGAAACTTTGACACAGTTTAAGCATTTGTTGGTATATAGTTTAAGCATTTGACAAAGTATAAGCATGGCTAGCTTGTGACTGTTGTTTGGCTAGCTTGTGCATGTTAATTTGTTTATGGATTTGAGTTTAAGTGGAAATTACAGTTGGTACTTAAGACTGTTGTTTGGCTAGTTTGTGCATGTTCATTTGTTTTTGGATGTGAGTTTAAGTGGAAATTAGATATGGTACTTAAAAGTGTTGTTTGGCTGGTTTGTGCATGTTAGAGCAAAGTTGCAAATGGCCAGATACCTATTGCTATCCATAGAATTAAAATAAATGAGGGCAGCAAGCAAATTGTGACTTAAAACTGTAAACTTAAGCCACACACTGGCCCCAAACAACATTCCACAGGGAGGTAAACAGGATCCAATGAAATGGCACTTTGAACGCCAAAAACCCCGAATAAACCCTAGCCATTAATTGTGACTTAAAACAGAAATCTTAGGTGATGGCAAGACTAACACAATGCAACAAACAAAAAATGCAAGTGATTAGGTACAATAATCAACTTAATTGCACCTTTGACAAAGGTTCAAATTTTAGGGTTTTCCTTTTGCCTTATAAGCCACCTTGAATGAGCTTCTAACAAGAGTGCTGCTATGAGTGGTAAAAAAAAATAAGATGGATTTTGAAGCAGTTGTGTTATGTAGGCAGGAAGGAATGGTTTTCATAGAATGGAACAAAAACCTGCATGGTTATGTAGGCAACATTCATAGAATGGAAAAAAAAACATAAATGAATAAAACCTGCAACTTTAACATATGTTCAAATTTTATGGTTTTCCCTTCACCTTATAAGCCTCCTTGAATGAGCTTATGAAAGGAGTGTTTCTATGAGTTTGGGAAAAAAATAATAGTTGGAATTTGTAGCTGTTGGCAACATTCATAGAATGGAAAACAAACATAAATGAATAAAAACCTGCTCATTAATAATAAAACAACTGCACTTTATATTAATAGAACTGAAATACAAATACAATGCCTCTATTTGTGGTAGATGTCGATGCCTAGGATTTGCAGTCTGTATGAAAACTATCACCTAGGTTTTAGGTTATATCAAGCCCTCATCATGATTGATTTGGGGCTGCACAAAAAGAAAATGCCTTCAAAACAAAATAGCATTTGGTTGGCCTATACACTTGATATCCTATTCTTGAAGAGGTTCGTCACCTCCCCCATAATTTCTTGTAGGGTTTCCAGTTTGAGGCAAGTAGGGTGGCCTTACTGAGCATGTTTGATTAGGATGGGTGGGTTGGTGGAAACAGAATGAGGCCAATTTACTCCTTGAAACCAGGGAGGAATTGAATAGCCATAACCCTGACTTGTGCTTGGGACCCCTGCAATAATTGCTGGTGTTGGATAAGATAACATAGAATGGGCCCCTGCACTAGTAGGAATAAAGGTGGGGTGTAGACCTTCCTGATTATAGTGGGGTATCTGAATGTTAATAAGATCCTGGTAGAATCGTGCAATGCTTGCAAATGCTTCTAATGATCCTTCCATCATGTTCTTATCATCAGTTGTTCTTGTAGTATCAGCCATCACATTATTTTGGTTCATTTGTTGCACCTTCCTCGCTTCCTTTGCTTGCCTTGCCAACTGCTTCTGGTGTTCTTTTTCTTGTCGATTAGCCTCTCTTACAATCCTTTCCTGTGCCCGCTGTCCAGCTGCAATCATCCTTGCTTCCTTCGTTTCCTTTGCAAGATCTTTCTTCCTTTGTTTTAATTCATGCAAAGCATGTTTCTTTTGTTTAGATTCAACCAAGAGGCTTATGTACTCTTCTGAAGTGAGTAGTTGTGAACTCCGGCCCAATCGGAGAATGTCTTCCTGTCCTTCCCTTCCTTGCGTTGACACTCTCTCCATTGGCAACTTTAGGAATATGCCAAGCCTTGGTGTGTTCCCTGGCAGTAGTTCTTCAGCTATGAGAGGTTCTTCTGCTGTAGTATATTCTTCAGCTGCATCCTCGTTGTCTATGTTGGCATCATCTACCAACCCACCATCAACATAAAAATGGACAATCTCATATGGCTGCGAAGGCATGTTCATGCTTTCATCGTTGGTGGAACCACCAATGTGTCTGTTTAAGTTCATCATGGTCTCTGCCATCCATGATGGTTGGGATACTTGGGTTGGCACTGTCAATGTGTCATTGTTGCTGCCTGGACTGCGACAACCATTGACCACATTTATATGTGCCACAGAATCCACTTGTGTGCCGGCTAGACCACCTAGCCCCATGTTATCTTCCGCTGCTTTGTCATCGAATTGTGTAGCGCAGACCTGTTCATCGTCATCAGAAGCACCAACTCCTTCGCAGTTTCCTTGAGAAAGGGACATGATGTTGTCCACAGCATCTTCCTCTTCCTGCCCATCCAATTACTCTTCGACATCCTCAAGATCTTCGCCAGCCACAGCTTCTTGGCCATCCACATCAAATGCTCGGCTACACCCAGTGTCATGCATAAGAGTATCATAATTCAATGGCCAAATACCTGTTCACCTAAAACCAGCCTTGATATTGGAGGAGGTGAGAGCCCTTTTGAAAGCCTTGCTTGCAAGCTCAGCTAAATCAAACCTCTTTACCTCTACCCCTGGGTTCTGAGCCATCCATGCAGCATGTTCCGACCTGAAATAAGCCTTGAAAGGACCAAACACACTCGCATCCAGGGGCTACAACCTGTGAGTGGTGTGAGCAGGAAGTGTTAACAAGTCAATGTCCAACCTATTTGCCTCCTCGATGGTTTGCACAGCAATGTGGCTTCCATGGCCATCTAAAACCAACAGGTGTCTGTTTTCAGGCGAGACACCGCCTAGTACGGATGCTGCAAAGTGGCAAAGCCAATTCAGGAAAATTTCTTTAGTCATCCATGCACGCCCTAGGTTCACAGTTTTGGATATAGTTTTGCAGCCGAGTTTTTCCCTTGAACAAATAAAACCCCAGGATTTTCATACCAATTGCATTCACACATGATAGAATGGTTATCCACTCCCTGCTCTTGGGAAGAATCTTTGGCACATTCCTACTCCCTCTCTTTGCAATGACCCGCATGCCACAATTCCTTCCTGCCTGTAACCCTGTCTCGTCGTAGTTCCAAATATGGTCTAGAGTGTAAGAGTGTTACTCATATGCAGAAGAAAGAGTGTCATAGAACTTGGAAACAACCGTGGGGCGTAGATTCAATGCCCCGTCTCTGTCCAGGCCCTCTGCAGTTCATGGCACTAGCTCTGGATGCCTTTTTTTGAAACCAACCCACCAAGACTTACCTGGAAACCCATCTTTGAATGGGTTTGGCTTCCCCTGACAGATTTGAGCAACAGTTGATTTCAGTTGTATCAACTCTAGCCCATGTCCCAATTCGGCCATCTCCTTACACCACACCACTACCTCCTCCTCCTCCTGTTCAGTCATGACTGTAAGAGGACCTCTCCTCTTGGTATGGGTCCGGCCATTTATCCAGTAATGGATTGACGTGGGTGCAATCCCATATTTTTTGGACGTTGCTCTAACTGAAAACCCATTGAATTCGACATCGTCAATTGTATCCAGCATGTCTTCTTTTGTCCATCCTCTAATTGCACTGATTTTCTTCGTTGAAATGGCACCTTGCACTGTGGAAGATGGTGGCAATATGGGTGATGCTGGAACTATGGGTGGTGATGGCTCTATTGTTGATGGTGGAACCACACCATCTACCTCTTCCACAGGACCATTCTCAGAATTTGTTGTAGCAATGTTGTCATTTGAAACACGGGCCCTTTCGTCATCCGATGATGTGCATTGTAGTTGGGTACCCCGCTTCCTTGTGTTCCTTGTACGACGTGCAATATTGACTCTTGGCATGGCTATGAGAATCTGCAACATCCATACATGTAACATTTAATATGGTATTATATCCAGACAATTAACCTGCGAGTATTATAGATCCTTTTGCAATGGAATTACAAAATAATCCACAAAATTGCTCATGTTTTAGGTTTCACTGCTAAACAAGAATGAAATTCTTTCACTTATCTGGGGATTCCATTTTTTTAGGGAAGCATGTTTTGAAAGATTGGAGAAATGTGATTGATAAAATCAGAAAAAGATGGAATATTGAGGAACACAATGGTTGAATCTGGTATGGAGTTTGGTGTTTATTAAATCCATGTTAACTTCTTTAGGTATCTACCAAAACTCTGTTTTGCTAGCCCCATTAGGTATCTCTAACCATATTGATCAACTTCGGTGTAAATTCCTATGGCAAGGGGAGGAAATAATCAGAAAACATATCATTTGATTAGTTGGAAACAAGTGATAGCACCTACTAACAAGGGAGGTTGGAAATCATAGATACAACTATTTTAAATAAGGATTTGGGGGCTTAAATCATGCAAGAACAAGGATCATGGACCAACAATTTGATAAGATTCCTTGCACTAATATGGAATTTGTGTAAAAGTTCAAATTGGGAAAAAGGATTTTAGTTCTTATCAGCATTTAACTTTGCTTCAAAATTAGATGAGAGTTGAAAACCTCACTTTGCTTTTCGATATCTCAGTCTAGAATGCAAAAGGAGAGTGGGAGGGTTGGTTGGACATTAATAAATACTAGATCATCTAAAAGGTCAATGGAAGGATCTACTGATGCTTTTGAATGGTCTAGCTACTATAGAGAACATAGGTGTTGATAGGAGGGTTTGGGGTAAACATTTTGGTAGATACATAGTAAAAGAGGGGTATCGATGAATGGTTGAGTCCTGGTTGATGGGGATTAGTTTTTTGATACAATTGATCAGTGTGTGCATAGTGTTTCATCCCATCAGTGGATTTCAGACAATGCATCACGAGCATGAATAATTTTCTGCATTATTTCTACATTATTTTTAACATTTTTATAATCCAATTCGTTAATCTGAAATGGCATAAAAAATTTCAATGTGATTGTAAAGGAAATCTGATTTTTCATAATCCAATTTGGTTTGCTAGAATGACATCAAAAATTTTAATGTGATTCTAAAGGAAATCTGATTGTAAAGGAAATTTTAATTTTAATGTGATAGTTAATGTTGGGCTAATGGTTATTGGAAAACTTAGATGGTTAATCGAATACATGAAATAGGTTACTGTACATACCTATCACACAGTGCACACACTGCTGGGCTGTTGATGGATGGTTGACACTGTGCACACACCGTTGGGCTGTTGATGGATGGTTGAGTCCTGGTTGATAAACACACTGCCTGGCTGATAAACGCACTGCTTGAAAGATAGATGAATTGAAGGGATGCAAATGGGTTCAATTGTGTGCAAAGAGGTTGGTTTATCGTTTTTTTATGTTGAAAATGATTGCTTAGGGGAATTGACATGGATTGCAAGGTTAATTCTGGGAATGGGAAGCTGAGATTGATTTGGCACCAATCCAATGGCCGGAGAATTGTATTTGCATGATCCATGTGCTCTTAGTGTGTTTAATGGATGATTTGTTGTTGGCCAGCTGCTTTGGTTGAGTTTAATGCTTGATTTGATCTTGGGTAGCGAATTTTGTTTGTTGAGTTAAGGGTTTAATGGATGATTTGATTTTTTGATTTAAGAGCTGCTTTGGTTGAGTTTAATGCTTGATTTGATCTTGGGCAATGAATTTTGTTTGCTGAGTTAAGGGTTTAATGGTTGATTTGATTTTTTCAGTGGGTGGGTGTCATTTATTGAGGTTGCATGTGTGAGTTGTTGAATCATACTGGACCATATGCTGACCCCCATTTCACTTGCAGTGTGCATGTGGTAACGGATGATGGAACATTGCTTCTCCAGTTGTGGTTCATGAGGGCTGATGTGATGCCCAGGGTGTACTTAGTGGATTAAGTATGATAGGCTTTTTTGTTGTTAGATTTGTCATTAATGGCAAGACAGAGTGGAGTCTCAATTGGAATTGAAGGTTTCTAAACTTTGCATTAAATGGACCAAATACTGTCATCTGGGGTTCTAATCAGTTATTAAATGTATTTTGTACTATTTATGCATAAATATGTCTTTTTATGAATTTTATTTAATCTGGAAATGTTCAAGATTAGGGTGGTTGATGTGACGGGAACCATAACCACTACTGGTTCCCGCACAACAATAGGAGCCTCTCCCCTATGGTCAACCATTGTTACAAGATTAAATAATTGTTTAGAATTTAGTGCATTTGTGATGCAAACTATTAACATATTAGGAATGAATTAATCATGGAAAAATTTAGTTAACTATATTCAAGAATATAAATGTATGTTTTTATTTAGGGGATTAATGTTGCCATTAAATTGCTATATGAAACCATAGTCAACTAGGATCAATTACTAAGGTCAACCATCATTACTAGGTCAAAGCATAATGGGTTAGTTGGTTGGTAATATAGATCGTTGACATATTAGGACTACATTTACCCATAATAAATCATATTTGTTATTATTTTTAGGGGTTGGTTCATGTTTAATGTGGTGATATTAACCATGGACAAAATATGCAACAATGGTTAACCATAATATACTTTACTAAGCCACTGTTAGTTAATTATAGGTTACTAGGCTAGTAGGTCGGTATGTTAGTAGTATCAATCATTATCTTATTAGCTAAACATTTAACCATAGAAAACTATAGATGACTATGGCTTAACATTATCATTTAGGTTATAATATAATGGATATATGGGTTAGAATTATAGGGGTTAAATATGAAGAAGGTGTTATTGATTATAATGATTAGGTGTTATTGGGGTTTTATGTCTTTTGGATTATATAATATGAGATGCGGATTTTAAGGGATAGTGATTAGGAGTTAGGGGTTAATATATTTGTATAGTTGTTTAGGTTAAGGGTTTCAAGGATTACAAATTATAAAAATTATAAACTAGAAGTGTTACATAGATGTCCTTATAGTGATATCTACAATCACAATTTGGTGCATATAATCCTAAATCAATAAAATCAAAAGATAACCTAGCTTTCCGCCTCAAAAACATCTCATTGGTCCATCTTAATGACATCTAACAACTTAGAGGATTGCCATGATCAACTAGTTGGGTGATACAAGTGAGGGATGATAGGGTTTTACAATTAAGGTTTATAAGGGATATGATTAAAGCAACAATTGTTTGCTTGATATTTTCAATAATATTATAGTTTTCGTGAGTTTCCAATTATGACTTTTAATTTTCAATTCTCCATGCATTACGAAAGGATTGCAAATATTTTGGTAGAATTTCTGCTTCCCAGAACATAGTTGAAAAAATCCAATAGTATTAATGCTATTGGTTGATATAACTAAAATAAAAAAATTAATTTTAACTAAAAATTGAAAAATATGGTATCATAACCATTGTCGATCAATATACTATCACCGACCTTTTTATGAAGGGCCCGAGACTATGGACATAGTGATGGGTATATGAATATGCTACAAGTTTTTTGTGTGCATCATGTTTTTTAATGACAGAATCAACAAGCTCTTTCTTGGATATATAGTCTTGCTTAGGATTGTTATTTTTTTATAGCAAAACTTTTCATATATATAGGATATGTCTAGATGGGTTGATATCAACACTCATGGTTATGTTATTTTTTTTTTGTGATATGTTGTAATTCTAAGAGCATATCTTAGAACATATTTTTTAACTTTTATTTAGAATACATGTTTGGCATATATATGCACATTGTAGTTTTATATTTTGATGGAGAAATAAAATTACGTTTTTTTTTGCGAAAAAAAACTACTGTCGATCAATAAAAATTAAAAGAAAACAAATTAAACATTATTTAATTGTATAAATAAACGGAAATTAAATTTTATGGGAAAACTTGTAAATTTCAATAGGATAAGGGTTGTATGGGGACAAAATTTAAAAAAAAAATCTTTTTAATATATTTAAATGCAAAAAAATGGACCAACCTCTCAAGGTTGATGCCATTGGGTCGATGCAATCTCTATAAATGAAAATGGGTGCCATTTGGGTCATTTCACAACTGGGTTGATTTATTTTGGGTGTCCAATCCACTGCTCAATTGAGGGTTCATGGGAAAAAACATGGTTTTATTTTTTTCTCTTATATAAAAAATAGCTCGATTAAGTTCTAGGGTCAATCAAGATCTTAAATGCTCGATCAAGATATTTAATGCTCAAACCAAGACTATTGTTCAATCATTCGGTCAATCGAGATTGTTTGACCGACAACTCAATCAAGCTTGTAAATGCTTGATCGAGCTATTTAATATTCAGACCCACAACATCCATGAACCACACCATCCATTGGCCAGTTGGTCAGTCAAGGATCTTGATCAAGCTCTGAAGAGCTCATGGATATATTGAGAACTTGGTTTTATCCTTAGAGGTCAAATGATCATTTTCTTAACCTAAACAATCCCTCGATCAAGGGTTTAGATTTGCTGCCAAAAACACTTGATCAAGAATTTATACAAGCTTTTGTTCAAGATCTTAATAGCATTATCGAGCTATTAATAACACGATCAAGCATCCATAAAACGCTTCTCCCTCAACTGATCTACCCTAGAATTGCTACCCATCTCCATGGATTCACCCTGCATCTTAAGCAATGTCGGCATAAAGATACCAAGCCTTGGCTAAATCATTGGGGAGTCAAGGAAGATGTCACTTTGTAGAATAATGATAATATTAAAAGTATCGTTACATATAAATTTAAGGAGAATTTGTGGTGCGATAAATAATTAGAGGTTAAGAGAAAATTAAGATACTATAAGGAGGTGATCAAATCTAATCTAGAAGATCAAAAGTATATCTCTATTTTAACTAGCATAAATAAGAAAATGGCCATTGCTAAAATAAGAACAAACTATCATGATATCCATAGTGAAAGAGTGCATTGGACAATTCCTAAAACTTCATGGGAGGAAAGAAATTGTCATCTTTATGACAATAAGAGGATTGAGGATGAAAATCACTCTCTTGGAATGTCCTACCTACTATGATATCAGCCTTCTTAGCCTTTTAACTCATAGCAACAATGGTTATTTAGAAGTGCTTCTCTTAAAGTTTTTTGAAACATATAAATCAATATTCCATATACTAAAGTTGGTCTAAATAGACATTACATTAATGAGCATAATCATCATATCTTTATATTTTAAAAATTAAAATTCAATGTAAATAGTATATGATATGGATTTCTATTTATTTGTTTGTTTTTTTATAATTCTTGTACAACATACAATATTGCCAGCGTAAATGTTACATATATGGAATTCTTTTAATTTGTTTGGTTTTATATTTAATTATGATTAAATTTGAATGCATTATTAAGAATGATTTTATGATTAATTAATATAATTAATTTAAAAATGTAAATAGAAATGAGTATTGAAAGATTCGATGGACATAATATAAACAGGTGAAGTTTTAAAACTAAATGTATAATCTTGGTTATATTAACGATTTAATATAAAATTAAATCATTTTCATATTGGTAGTTATATCAAAATTAATTCAATAGGTAACATTGAAAAGTAAGAAGAAAATGAAGTCGTATCCTAAAAGGTGCACATTAGATCAAAAGCAATTTATATAGATGAGTTATATTTTAATATGAAAATTAAAGTAATGCGGTTTGTAATATTCAATAATCATAGATTTCCGTGGTTTTATTTTATAGTTATAGGTAGATTGGTGAAAGGTGGTGGTTAAGTCTTTATAAGTTATCAATTCAAATCCTGTGGGTTAGAATTTGAGGCTGGGAGCTTGGTTCGAATATTTCTTGTGGTGGGCATATCGTTCTTCCAGTCAACACTAAGATTAGCCTTTGCCAAGGTAAGTGTGATTTGTTGTTTAAATTAGCTAGTCATCAATCGTTGTGATCCTCAACATCGAAGACAATTCACAAAGTCAATTGCATGGCATTCGATTCAAGTTAAATAGGTTCGATAAGGTTGATGAGACCAGGGATGAGGATGGTGGGAATTCAGTGGACTACTTTCTGGCCACACGTATACAATAACAAAAGGTTGTGGTAGCTCTTGCCTATAATTTGTTGTATAAATTTTTATCCACTATTTTATCACAATCCTTGTTCATTATCTACTTAATTCTCATTGCAAAGAAACAAGCTATAGGGATTTGTTGTTTTGCAACTTCCATTGTTTTAAATGAAGTTAACTATTCAAATTAATAAATTAATTTTGCATAGAAACTATAACTAGCAAAACCACTTAACTTGTGGCACGTGAACACCCATAGGTCACAAGTTAAGTGCCATGATAAGTCTCCATACTTAGTTGTAATTACCTGTTGTTGTATATGCTTCAACTACATGTTACCTTCTTTAGTTAAATGGGTTATGTGTCACCACTACGTGTTATCCATACATGAGTTACGAGTTATCCATGCATCAACTACCAGTTATAATATATATATATATATATATTATAATTGTTTATTTCGAATTTTGAACGACGACCATAAACTCAATCTAGACAATACACTTGTCCCATCCTCCTTTAATCTAGGAAAAGCATAGATGGTAGTCCACCCCAAATTCTAAGATACTATCACAACCACTTAACTTGTGGCTGGTGAACACCAATAGGTTACAAGTTAAGTGCCACAAATAAGTAATAAGTTAACATTTACTTGTTCTCAATGAGTGGTTGTCATCACCCATTGTCTATGCCTCATCTACATATTATCACTCGCCTTCTTCTAGTTAAATGGGTTGTCCGCCACGAAGCCTGTGATCCATGCACAACCACTTAACTTGTGGCTGGTGAACATGAATGGGACACAAGTTAAGTGTCACAAATAAGTAATAAGTTATCCGTTACTTGTTGTCCACCATCAAACCCCTTATCCATGCATCGACTAAGAGTTATCCATGCATCAACTACCAATTTTTTCTTTTTCTGTTTCTTTTTATAATTGTTTATTCAAATTTTGAACGACTACCATAAAATCAATCTAGACAGTACATTTGTCTAATCCTTGTGCAATCCACGAAAATCATAGAAACTAGATCACCCCAAATTCTAAGATATAAACACCTATAGGTGTAATTATATTTTACATTTTTACACCAATAGGTGTTTATATATTAGAATTTGGGGTGGACTACCATCTATGCTTTTCCTAGATTAAAGGAGGACGGGACAAGTGTATTGTGCTCAGTAACATGTAGCTAAGGCATAAACAACAAATGATTACAACTAAGCATGGAGAACAAGTAAGAGGTAACTTGTCCATAACACTTAACGTGTGATCACCACAAGTTAAGTAACTGTGCTAGTTAAATAAATTATACAATGGAATGCAATTACTATAAAAAATTGTAATAAAGAATAAATAATTTTTTGACAAAGTTGTTTTTTATAAATTAATAATTGTCATTTATTAGTGATTAATGTATTTTCACAACTCTTATTAAATGTCTTTTAAAAAATTATTACATTTAGATAATGAAAAATAATTTCTTCTAATTTAAATTATTCACCAAAATTTATATAAATTTAGCATTGATCCATGGAAATCTCACTAAATACTTAAAACCTATTAAGTGAATATTGATTTTGGTATCAACGAGCCTCAACGAACCTCCTGAAGTGCAGCCCGTGCCTCCATTTTAATGGCTTAGAGGTCAAGTTTTTTAGACTACAAACTAGCCCACGAACAAATTAACACACCAAAAAATGATTAATAAAATAATTTTATATTAATTTAAATTATTAAATTTATATAAATTTAAAAATATTTTTGAATTTTGAAGTCTATATATTAATAAAACAAATTAAAACATTAAATTCATATAAATACAAAAATGTTTTTATATTTTAAAGAGTCTATATATTAATAAAACATCTGAAACCTACACTAATTTAGAATGCATAATTTGTATTCAAATTTATATAATATATTTTATATATATATATATATAATTCAAGTAAAGAGATATTGTCACATCAAATATGGATCAAATTTATTATTATAGACGTAATTTTTTTTATGTATAAAAAATCATAATTATCAAATTAGGTTTTTATGTATATTTTTTTAATATGTAAAAAAGCTTAATAAATTTAAAATAAACATATATTAGTTTTTTCTATATAACAAATAATAATATAAAATATATATTATAATTATTATAATATTTTTTAGTTATTTTATAAATAATGTAATATATATTAAAATTATTACCTTATCTTAAGAAAAATAAATTATTACCATCCCTGCGTATGTTTACTCTATAAACAAATAAATTATATTTTATTTTTATTTTTAATGGTAATTTAAAAGTACATTTATTTTAAAAAATAAAATAACATCATGTTATTTATGGAATAAATTAATAATATTATAAATATAAATTTAATATAATGTTATTTTTGGAAATAGATTTTATTTATTTTTAATAAAAATTTTATAATTATATTTTTTTCAAATTAAAATTATATAAAAAATACTTAATAACTACACATAAAAAATAACATGCTCTTTATTAACTTAATTAGGATAATTAAGATGAAAATACCTAATTTAAAGACAACCACAACTCCATTATAAGATATCAAGATATAACATTAAAAAAACCAACCTCTTTGAAGCACTGCAAAGCCTTTTTAGAGAGAGCATCCACCTCCCTGTTCCCCTATTTAAAGGTGTGAGAGATAAATAGACTATTGAAAAGATTTGCGAGTGTGTTCATGTCTCATCCAATAGCAATTGTAAATGGAACTTTCTCAATGACTGATCATATCCTTCCTCTCGTTCTATCTATTATGTGTACAATTTTTTTGATATAAAATAAATTTAAGATGAATATATATTAGTTTTCTCAAACATATAAAAAATAATAATATAATATATATTATAATTAATATTATATTTTTTAAATCTTTTTAAGTTATTTTATAAATAATATATTAAAATTATTACTATATTTATTTAAAAAAAAAATTATTTTATTTTGAATAATATTTTAAAAAATATATTTATTTAAAACAAATTAGATATTATAATGTTATGGAATAAATTAATAATATAATAAATATAAATTTGATATAATATTATTTTTGAAAATAATTTGTATTTATTTATTTATTTTTTTATTTTAAAATTACATTAAAAAAGATACTTAATAACCACCTACAAAATACAATGCTCTTGAGTATTCCCCCAAACTTAATTACGAGAAAATATCTTTTTTAAAAACAACAAAAAATCTACTATACGATTTCAAGATATAACATACATAAAACCAATCTCTTTGAAGAAGTGTAGAACCTCTTTAGAAACAACATCCCTTGTTCTCGTATTTAATAACACTAGTTCATCCATTTGATTATCAAACAAAGAATTTATAAACAACATCCCTTGTTATCATATTTAATAACACTAGTTCATCCATTTGATTATCAACAAAAAATCACAATTTAATAGCACTTGTAAATATAAATTTTTATCAATAAAGAATCACAAAATGTGTAGAGAGGATTGACCATGAATAAAGTGAAAGTTAATCTTAAAAGTTACATCTTGATCCTCCACCATTAGTGCTTTAAAACTGATTTTTCCTTTTGAAAATAAGTTTATGATATGATTAAAAAAATTATCATTATTTTTATGATAAATAAAAAATTATCATTGTTTTTTTTAATACAAGTGTAGAGATCATCCTTAAGTAATATGGAAACAAAGATTATTTTTCAAATATAAACAGAGCATATTCATTATTGAAGAGTGGAGAGAATAATTTTAATACGGTTTCTTATATTTTGTCCGTATGGAGGACCACCCGTGACCCAAACATTCACGACGTTCTATTTGACTATTTTTTTTCAACGATACGTTCTACTTGACTATATACACAAGCTTTCAGCTTCGCCACCTCAAAAGGCGTTTGACTTGGGGCAACCCATTCCATTGGGGTGATGAGGGTTCAAAATTGAACATGTTACAGCAGGTGAAAGGGTTTCCAGCCTGTTCTAGAAGTGTTATAAAAAAATTGCATGTCAAAAAAATTTATAATTTATAATTTTGATATTTTATGAAAAAGTGCAATAATTATATTAAAATTCCATAATAAGTGTTAGGTTTCAAATTGCTAGCCAAATATTTTTAATTCAGTGTTCAATTCCTGATGTGCTGCTAGCATTAAATGTGTCATGAAATATCTCTCTAGGAAGAAAAATGAAAATTAGTTTGGGAAGAGTGGATTGATGGTGCTCTACTCTTTAAGGGATGTGCTCCTTTCCTTGAAGACTAAGCTGATTTCGTTTCCTTGTTGAAATAATTTTTATGTTTGCTTGTTTTGAAGGTTTTTCATGTACAACAGATATGTAGGCTGCTCTTTCTTTGACTTTGATCCTTTGCTTTTTGAATCCTTTGTTTATCTGGAGGGTGAGGTTTTTTTTATGCATCAGTAGTTTTCGATGAAATGGTTATTTATGGCCATGACCAGAGTGTCTATGTAATCTGGAAAAAGTATTTTTTTATTTTACATAATAGAAAAAGTACATTTTTTCTCCTTGAAATTTTTTTGGGGATGGACGATGGCTATTGGCCATCACTATTTGCAAGTATGCCCCTTGAAAAAATAAAAATAAAAACTATTCAATATATTGTTACAAACTTATCTCCCACTATTCTCATATCAAATCTCAGCAAGTTTTGAGATTTATTTGTTTCTTGATTTCTTTAATAACAAAAGGATAAACTTGTTAGGTTAGCGATCGAGCAAGCTTAATTTATTTTACTCAGCGTCACATCTGAATTTATGAGTCTCCATTACTGAACATATCATAGTGATACATGATACAACTGGGTTGCATTTTTTTCACATCAAATTGCTTAATTCATGATCTTCATGACAATTTTGAGCATGGAAAATTTTTAGTTGTAGTTTCAACTCTAGTTAGTTCAACAGTTGTACCTACATCCACTACAATTCTTTGTATAAATGGCATTCCCATGAAGAGGATCAAGAGGGCTTTGGGTTTGAAAATGATTCATTTGGATACTTGTTATTTTGTTAGTTTGAATAAAAATCTTCTTTAGTTGTATTTATATATACTTGAGTTACTTTCTATTAATCATACCATATAACGAGTTATTTTCTCTCTATTAATTTCTGAACATGTAATGTATTGATGAAGGGTGTCGTATCACTTCAAGGAAATTCCTCAAGGAAGCATGTCCTGTCAAGACTTAATGCTCTCCTCACCCGTTAAGATTGGTCTCTATCACATCCTACAAGAAAAGAATGGTTGCGTCGCGTCATAATTTCCTTTATCAACCACAAAATTACTCACCAGGATAGATTTTCACGACTTACTATACACGCATTCATTTAACAAACCGGTTGTTCTTCAATTACTCATTGAATTTTCGTAGTAGGTGTTTCTTAGAGGGAATAGCCCATGCTTCTCACTAATGCTAATAAGAAGTCTTTCCCCACTTCTATAAATACATTTTAGCAACGCTAAATCATCCCACCAAAAAACAATAAATCCAAATGTCACAAATTAAAAAATTGAAAATGGGTAAATGTTATATAAGGATGAATATATTTGCCTTAAAGGGAGTTTAAAGGGAGGGATTGAAAATGGGTAAATGTTATATAAGGATGAATGTGCGGGCATATTCGAGAGTGCAGCGAGGGAGTTTAAAGGGAGCCATGTGTAATCGGAAAGGAGATTTTGAATAAAATATCAGGTTGCAGAGTTTGGGACAAGGTACGGTCATCCAAATATCTGAGTGTTTATACAATATTATAAAGGTTCAAGTCTATATATTAAAAACTCGGATGTGGACTTCGATTTAATTTGAAGTAAAAATACTGGATAAATGGATGCATGGGTTCCGAGATAGGGTTTAAGCATACTTGGGGTTTTCACCATTAGTTTCACCACATAAAGGGTTACAAACAATGAGTATTTGAATTGGTATTGGTTAATTAAAAAGAAAAGAAAGGAAAACATGATTGGGTTCAGCTGCGCAAATTCAAAAGTTGGACACCAATGATTTCTAAGCAAGGATTCAAGGTAGATGTATATATTCCCTCCATTTTTTTCAGTGTGTTTGTTATTGAAACAATGATTTTTTGTAGATGTGATAATTATGGATTTATTGATTTATTTAGTGGCATAAATTTAATTAAAAATATAAGATTCTATTTAGAAATTTTTTTTATGAAATGTGTAATTAATTTATTATTGTCAAATAAAATGTGATTTTTTTTAAGCTTTTCATCCCAAAGTGCTACACAATATATACCCTTCAACTGAAATTACGACCCACCCTTCAAATTTGAACCTGTTGGGGTCTTGGGCAATAAAGGGATTGGCGGTAGACTTTTGTGATTTATATTCTATTTTAGATCTCGGTCGTCCAGGGGAGAAAATTCCAAGGACAAAGTAAAATTACGATTTTATCTTGCAGTCGGGATTAATTGACACCTCTTCCCATGGACATGTTTTCTTTTAAAGAAAACCAAAACCTTTCCACAAAAAATTAAAGGTCTCACATATAGGATTGCAACCTCACCGTGTAGAGGGGTTTAGAAGATTGAGCGCTCATATAGGAAATGCTATATAAATTGGAGGTTGTTTATAAGTTAGAATGAAAGAGCATGGGACATCTGTAATGAACGTTATGATCTTTATCTTTGGAACATTTCACATGATAATAAATTATTAGGTGCATTGAAGACTTTAAAATAAAGTTGACTAAATTTTTTAAAACATTTATAATTTTTTTAAAGTGTAAAATTTTTAACTGATTTTAAATTTCTAATTATAAAATATTATTTCATAAAAAAATTGAAAAAATCAACTTAATAAAGGAAAAAATTGGTCAATCTTATCCTTTTTGATCTTCTATATCTATAATTTTTTATTTTATTTTATTTGAAAGTTGTATAGATTTTAATTGCTTTATGTATTTTGATTTGTTATATTTTTTCGCCATTTGCTTTTATTTTTCTCTTAAATTCCCTTTTTGTGAATTTATTTTTAAGTCTTTTCTTGAATTTTCTTATTTTTGGTTTCTAAGTAGTGTGTGCATTGTTTTTACTTACTTAATTATTTCTTGTTTAATTATATGTGCATAGTGTTCTAATACACTAACTATGTCATTAGTGCATATTTTTATGTCCATTTCTTGTGTTTTATTTATTGTTTTTAATCTTTTTTGAAATCATTTTAAGATTTTGTGTTTTAGGTTTTTTTGGGTGTGATTTTAATTTTTTCGATCTTGGTTTTATGTTTCTAGTGGATTTTTTTTTGGTTATTTATTATTTAATATTATTTTAAGTTATTTTAAATTTTTAGTTTTGTTGAATTTTTTTATTTTAAGATTTTGGTTTTTTTGGCCATGGCTCATTAAACTTGGTTGAATTTTGCTTTTTTTTCTTTCTCTTCTATTTATGGTTCTTTTTACTTTCTTCTCTCAACTTGTTTTCTCTTTTTTTTTATCCATGATTATTCTAGAAAACTAAAAATATTATTTAGGTTGTTGGTTGTGATCTTTGGTAGAAATTGCAATTAACATTATTATTTGACAAAATAAAAAATTCAATAGACTATCATGTATGAGAAGAGCATTTAGTGCATATAAAATGGTTGACATTTATCATATACCAAGTAATACACACTATTGAAGGGCATTACGGGGAGGCTTCGCATGAAGCTTCCCACGAAGCTTTAGACATCTATGCATACTTTTCTTTACCCTGTTGCATCTAACAACTCTTCTACCTGTAGAGGTGATCCCGATCTTAAAATATAAAATAAAATTATAGTTTTATAGGGATTAATTAACATCCTTCCTCATATCTTAGTGATCTCTTGTGTGTCTAAATACAATTTTTTATTTTTTATTTTTCCCACAAAAACACCAGCTTATTTGTTTCGTTCAATGTAACATGCAATCTTCATCTTTCTATCTCAATATTTAAATTTATTTGTATTTATTAAGAGAAATTACTTAATGGATTATCGTTATTGAGACATGTTAATCCTAATTATGAGTTTCCTTTGTATTTACTAGGAGATTATGATAAGGAATATCTGTGTACCTCCCAAGATGAACACCTCAACAGCAACAAATTTCCCTTCCAAGAAGATACACTTTGTAAGGCCCTAGCCTTAAGAGGTTTTGGGCACCTCCATCACATGATCACCTTGGGGGTTGCCGGCTAGCACTGATAGACATGGCATGAGGTTGATGGCTAAATGAGTCAGTTTTGAGGTGATTTGGCCTACAACTAGGTACACCATGGATATGTTGGGCACCTTTGCATGAAGACAAGGTGCATCATAAACATAGTGAACTCACATTAGTTGGAAAGACTAAGAGAATATTGGAGGGAACTTTGTCATGTATAGAGTGTTGTTGCAGGAAACTTCATCAACAAGCATGCATTATGTATGACAAATGAAGTGGAAAGAAGAATTGATTGGCTTATATATGACATGTATAGACTCAGTTGGGTGACCGTTGGCTTGGTGGACTAAGTGGGTGCACTTGGTTGGATACATGTCAGCTAGGATCACATGGATGCATGCCAAAAGGAAAGATGTTGGATTCATGCACTTGTTGGGAACACCTCTTTGGGAAGAGTTGGGAAAAAGGAAAATATGTTCACTTGGATGCACCATGTCAAATGTGCTACCTCAACATAGTTTGTTGGATGCACTCTAGGAACACATGCAAAGGGTATGGATGCGATGGGTGCACCTACTAGGCACACTTTTGATGGGAATGGATTCGATCAGTGCACATGTTGATCACACTATTAAAGCAAACTACCTTCTCCATAGCATAATTCTCCTACCTAGTAACCTAGACCTTGACTTCATGTCTTTAGTGGGCCAAACCTCACTCATCTTGACCACCTGAGTCACCCTATATCCTAATTATAATCTATAAGGGTCTCAAACCACCTTATATGACAATGTAAGAAAATCCTAATGTCCATTCTTAGCTAAGCTAGGTGTATTCCTAGATTTGGGGGCATCTCCCTTGATTTGGAGAGTGTTTCCTTTATTTTAGGGATATTGGAGTTCATATTTAGTTAGTAACTAAGAGCGCTTTCCTAACTCAGGATCTCACTAACCATTCATGTCCTAATTCATCCATTAGCACCTTCTTTAACCTAATTAGGGTTTTGCTCATTTAGTTAGTTAATTGAGCATCATTTAGTCAGAACTGTGGTTATGAAGTCATGTGTCAGTATAACACAGTTAAGGAGAGTTAACATGGATAACTAAGGGTTCTTATGCTCTAGTTAATCCTAACTTATCTCCAATCACTACATTGGAAATTCCGATTTCCTCCAAACCTAATTCGAATTACCTCACTTTAAATATTGTTCACCATCACTCATTCAAGATAATGAAATACATCATTATTTTCTTCTTATATACTTCTATTTTTTGTGTAATGATCTATTTTATCTCATTTATTACATGATTAGTTGATGGTTTATTTGATTTTCACTGTATATCTTTTTAGTTTATGTGCCTAGATATATATGTTCAAATTTCATATGGTATCATAACTTTGTTCTTAGGAGAAAGCGCTTAGGAACTCTTTTTGCATGTCTAAGAGCAAGAGCATGTTGAATCCAAGAGAGAAGTACACAAAGGCAAGAGCATGCTAGCTGCAAAATCTGAAAAACCAAAATGAACTTTGAAGAGGTTCCATGACCTCTACATATTGTTTTAGAGGGCCTACCATAGCTTGTTTGAAAGGTATTTCCGTCATTTGAAATGGGTTTTTTGTGGAATTCAATTTTGCTTCACTATTTGAAAGATATGATCAAATGAACCTCAAAGTTGTTTATGAGATCAGATCCGCCTGTACCCTCCATTTTGGAAAGACATTTCCAACTCCACAGGATCAGATATATTAAGTTCCTTATATAATTTGAAGGTGTTTCTATTATTTGAAATGTTTTTTTTTGAAAAAATTGATTTCTCTTCATGGTTTGGGAGATATCTTTAGTTGAATATATCATATGTATGTTGCATTGCATGGCTGCACACACCTTTTCTTTTGGCTACACATTTATCACCACAAAGTTGCAGTGAGAGCCAGAATATTGGATTTAGTTATGAGGAGATTATTTGTAATGGAAAACAAAGATTTAATCATCTCCCATCTTTGAAACCTCAATCAAAATATTTTCAAAGAAATTAGTGAACTTCACATCGGACAAGAGAAATCGAAGATTTCTCTTCAAAGTCTAAGTGCCTATTTCCTCCACAATTATGCATTTGTTGGAGGTTTAACAGAATATCATCAAGATCAAGTTGATGCATGGACCATCCGCTTTGGTGATATGGAGAAGATGATCACTCTTCTCAATCAACATTTTTTGGTCGATCTAAAGGAGAATGAAGATATAATATCTATCTTATAGGAATATTTGCAAAAATTTGTTGCTTCTAACACAACTTCATGCTTTTTTTATTCTTCTTATGATAGTGGTAAATTGGGTGTTACTATAGATTATACCTATGTTTCTACATACTCTTCATCTTTCATTGCAGATACTAATAAAGAGAAAGACACTATAGATTCAACTACAAATACAAAAGCATTTACTGCTATTCAAAATATTACAGCACCTGGTTCTTTTGAGTTGCATTGTGGAATTGTATCCAAACTACTTTTGAATATGGGCTACACTAGTGGTGTCCTTGGTAAGAATGGACAAGGGATTTCAAACCCTATTCATCTTGTGATGACACCAACTAGAGTTAGATTAGGTTTTGATGATGCTTCATTAACAATATCAAGCTGTATTGATTCCTCTACTACCCAAGTTTAGTTTATTCCATCACTTGAGATCATCACATCATATGAATATTCTACTAATGAGTTGAAAAATCCATTTGTTACACCTATTTTTGATACATCTTTGGATCTTACACAGCCAGCATCAACACTAGCTTCAAAATTATCAAAGTTTCTAGCATTAGACTCTTCGACACCAAAATTAGAGCTCTTGGAAACATCAAACTCTCTAGCATCAGCTTCAGCGTCTACATGCATCATCCACATATTGAAATCCTCAACATCATGATCGGAGACAACATCGTCCTCCTTTTAGGTATCCACAACCATTTTTCAGTTCCTCTTCCATCAACTCATTGAAGAGTAGGAATATACGACAACATGTTGGCAAGGTACCAACTCTGAATATTTTCTGTGGTTGGCTTGATGATTGGTCATGGAAACATTTGAGAAAATATATGAGGACTTTCTACATATTTGTTTCATCCACTATACTTGGGAACCATTCTCATTCACCTCGACTTGACTGATTAGGCCACATTTATAGTTCCATTCTCCACTGTTTTGATGACTATTATGGTGTTTTCTCTACATGTTGGAACACTTTGACTAGCCCGACCATCTTGGTGTAGGTTGGAACCTTAGTTGTTTGTAGAGATCTGAGAGTTGTTGACTAGTGTTAGCCATAGCATTTTAGCTTCAACACATTCATTGGTGCAGATTATGATTTGTCATTTTCAAATCATGCTTCATTGACTTGTCATCCTTTCTAGCTTTTGGCGATCATCTACCACATGGTGTATGTCATAATTGCTTAGCAACTTCCTTTATTTCTTCTTCTTTGATACAATGTACTTTCAGTGGGGGGTTTCCCATGAGGTTTTCCCTCTTTCCTCTATTTTTCAGTCTTCATTCTTAGATACATTGTAAAATGGGTACCTAACATGGCCTTGGTTCCAGGACCCATTCATCATCTACACCCTAGTAGTGTTTAGGGGGGGTTTTGGAAATATTACACACTCCATAAAGAATAATGCACATATTTTACTGTTTTTATTGGCATTTATTGCTTTTAGCATCCATTGAAAAGGATTTTGCAGCCACCAAAGATCTAATTTGCAGCCATCAAAATGCTCATTTGTAGCCATTAAAGAAGTGCATTTGCAACCATCAAATAAGTGCTCATTTACAACCATAAAAAAAGTGTGTTTGTAGCCACCAAAGAGCTCATTTGCAGCCATCAAAAAGTGTTATTGTAGCCATCAAAGAGAGATTTTGCAGCCATGGATTTCCTATCTCCCCATCTCAATTGCTACACAGTTGGTATGCTTGATCCATTCTTGTTAAAGGAAGCCCTAGAAGCTTCAAAACACATGTCCTATGAGGACATATTCACATACATTAAGAGGATGAAAGAGGCCCCAGAAGGTTTGCAACTTATGGACTACGAGGACATATGCACATCCATCATCCACCATTCAGGTAAGGAAGACCCTTTTACAGGCGTATAAGAAGAGGTGATCTACAAATTTATTCTCTCCAAATTGATTTTTAACTACAATATCTTTTATGCTTTCCATTCTACTAAATTGGTTGTTGGAGCCTCTTGCAAAATGCATTATTTGGATTGTTTGTTTCCTCCCTCCTTTAAGATCAATATAGGATCTCACAAATGGGATTCTAAAAGAGCTCAAAATTGCATGTGCTTGAAACCATTGAGGAGAACAAGGATGTGAGCAAGAAAAATCCCCCATACAAAGGCAAAAATGAGCAAAAACCAAGGATTTCTCATGAAGATTTCAACTCCGATGATGGAAAAACCAAAGAGGAGCAGCCATGGTGTCCTTACTGCAATAAAGGACCACACAAAGAAGAATATTTCAGGTATAAATAGTTATTTGAAGAAAAGGAAGAGAAGGAGCGCAACAAGAAAGCTATCACATCCACCTACATGTATGCACTTTCAGTAGTGTCCACTCCATGCATCCTTGATTCATAATACTTTGAAGAACTTGTCTCAAATCACGTTCAAATTGAAGAAGCCATTGGATAACTTGTCCCAAACCAAGTTCTCATTGAAGAATACCTACAGCATGTCTCTTTAGTCTTTGGATCTATAACCTTTGCTCCTACAATTCACTAATTTTAGCACAAATTTTTCTGAGTAGATTTTTTTTTTTGCATTCTCTTTTATGGGGGGGTTCCCATGTGTTTTTTTTTCCCTATTTCCCAGTTTTCATAGAATTTTATGTGTGCATGAGTACCTAATATGGATGCAAATTGTTAGGTCCCATTTTTTATGTGTGCATGGGTACCTAATATGGCTGCAAATTGTTGGGACTCATTTTATTATTGTTTATTTCATCTAGTCAGGCTTAGGGGGTGTGTTAGAGAAAAATACCTTCTCCATATCATAATTCTCCTACCTAGTAACCTAGAACTTGACTTCATGACTCTAGTGGGACAAGCCTCACTCATATTGACCACCTGAGTCACCTTAGAGCCTAATTCTAATCTATAAGGGTTCCAAACCACCTTATATGACACTAAAACCAAACCCTAATTTCCATTCTTAGCTAAGCTATGTGCATTCCTAGATTTGGGGGCACCTCCCTTGATTTGGGGAGTGTTTCCCTGATTTTAGGATTGTTGGAGTTAATCTTCAGTTAGTAACTAAGAACGCTTTCCTAACTTAGGATCTAACTGGCCATTCATGTCCTAATTTACCCATTAGCTTCTTCTTTAACCTAATTAGGGTTTTGAATGCTCATTCAGTTAGTTAATTGAGCATCATTCAATCAAAATTGTGGTTATGAAGTCATGTGTCAGTATAACACAGTTAAAGAGAGTTAATACGGATAACTAAGGGTCTTTAGTCTTTAGTTAAGCCCAACTTATCTCCAATCACTGTATTGGAAATTCGAATTGCCTCCCTTTAAATATTGTTCACCATCACTCATTCAAGATAATGAAATACATATTTCTTTTCTTCTTATCTGCTTCTAATTTTTGTGTAATGATCTATGCTATCTCATTTATTACATGATTAGTTGATGGTTGATTTGATTTTCATTGTATATCTCTTTAGTTTATGTGCCTAGATCTATATGTTCAAATCTCATACACATTTGTGATGGATACGGTTGCAATGGGTGCACTTGTGAGTGCTCAAACACTAGATGTACTTGCTATCACATGGCGTAGTGGGCACACCACCATTGAAGATGGATGTCAGTGAACAATTCATGAGGGCATAATTGAGTAAGATGTGAACACTTGGGTCCACTTAGACTTCTATATATATATATATATATATATATAGGACACCTTAAAGTGTCTAATTAATTCAATCATCTTCACAAGTGATTCACACAAGTTCAATGTGAGCTCTAAAATTGTTCTAATTAATGGGTTTTTCTATAGTATGATGAATTTGGACTCGTTGAGATAAAAATGAAGAGATAAATAGTACATGCAGGAGGCAGGCCTATGGTAACTTCAAGTTTTGGTTTGTATAGAATATATTTGTTGTCATTGGAAGAAGGCTATTTTTCCTTAGATTCGTTGTACTTCTATAAAAGAGGGGAAGGCAAGTGGTCTCCCTCCCTTGTTGTATATTATGGACATTATTCTCATAAATAAATTTTAAGGCATATTCCTTGGGTTCCCCTTGTACATGTGCATGCGTACAATGTATTCTTTATTAGGATGGATGTTGTTCTATTTCATGTGATGCTTTATGTCGTTTTGCATTGGCTAAGAAAAGTGTTGGCTAAGTGTTGAATATTGCTAAGTATAATTGTTGAAGGGTTGTTTTAAAGGTTTCATTTGGATGCCTGTCAGACTGTTGAATGAACTTGGTCAAGTAGGACTTAGTTATATTTGATGGTTTGTAGTCTAAGATGAAGTTATGGGCAGACTTTAGGTAATGAAGCATAGTTTGTTTGTAATAGGCATAGGATGGACAAGCCCAATCATTTGAGGTAAGGCATTGCTATAGACCTCAGGTGTTGAAGCAAAGTTGTGAACACCCAAGTTTGAAAAAAAAATTCAAGTATATTATAGGTTCGTGACAAGTGATATTATAGCATAAATTGGGGTTGTTCTGACTCTCTTCACCACTGTCACTCCTATGACAGGTGATATTAGAGATGAAAAATGGTGATATGTACTAGGCACATGTGAGGAATCTAGAGAGGACTAGTGTGTAGGCTAAAGCTTGGGAAAAAATGTTGCAAACTTTAACACACCTAATGGAAACTTGGGCACTACTATTGGAATCATTTGGAAGGAAGGAGGCCAACTTCATAGCATGGATGCATGCCAAAATTCTTATGTCTAGAGGAAAGGATGTTTCTTATTTTCTTTATAACTAAGATCATTTTTCATTGTTTGTACTATGAAGGAAGAGTTGGGAGACTTGGAAGAATTCCAAGTGCGACCAACGTTTATTGCAAAGCTAGACGCATTGGGATAAATTAAAAAGAACATTTCCAACGAAACATTAGAGGTTTTGGATTCCTTGACAATATGTTTGTGAAAGTTCATTGCAGTAGGTCAACAATAATAATTTGTGATGGTGAATTTTGTAGTGTATTTTAGGAAGAGTATTGTTGTAGTTGATGGAGGTGGCCTCGGTAGCCACCTACCATCATCCTTTACCTATTAAAATCCATAGGTGGTGCATTTACTAGGAGTAGGTAGTGGATCCTATGACATCGATAAAGGTGCCCAACTTTGTTAAGGGTTGGACACAGAGGAGTCATTTCGTTAGAAGGACCAAATGTGCGATAGAAGCATGCCATCTCTTCTCCACAATGATGTCAGTTCAAGAATCTACTATCCAAGCAGTAGGATAGTGGGAAAATGGCGTGCTAGTGCATGAGTGGCTTGAATAAATTATTGAGTTATAGGAGGTGATTTGATAGAGTTGAGGAATATATGAAGACCATTCCTTGGGAAGTAGCGATGATAGTGCCAATGTTGTGGGAACTTAATTAGAAGGAGAAAGAAAATCCATTTTTGTGTAGATATATGTAGGAAATGAAGAAGTCAGCCGAGAAAAAGTATGCATTATACCTAGATGGATTAGACTGGAATGAAGAACAAGTTGTATTGTAAGATGTTTACTTTCCTTTGTGTATGGGAACTTAGGATGTGGTATAAAAATTTGACCGAGAATATGCTTACCTACCTTTGTGAATCGGAAATTAGGATGTGTTAGAGCCTTCATTGGGGATGATTGTTAGGATGACCCAATAGATTGAAGGTGAATAAATTACTCGCGTGAACACGAATCTCTTAGCAAGAGGTATGGAATTCTTTGGATTCCTCATTGCACATAGTATACTTTGGACATGGGATCATTTGAGGGGAATGGCTATGATATCCATCTTACAACTTCTTCTCATTAATAGTTTCCTTGGGAAAACTTAATTCCTATAAAGTTTGTTAATGGATCCTAAGTGTACTAGAAAATATGTTGAGATCAGTGAGGGAGTTGGAAGTGTGGATTGTAGAAGGTGACTTAATAGTTGAGGAAGGGTTATTGAAATTCCTATTATTGAGTAAGTTGTGCACATTAATTTACCAAAAGATAAGAATTGGGTGCATGGTGGACTTGTGTTAGTTATAGTTACAAAGGTCAACAATAAAGCCACATACCAAGATGCAATATGTCACACACATAATCATTCACAAAAAAAGGCAGGTCAAATGAATGTCTCATTCTTGAAGAAGAAAAATTTAAGTGTTGGGTCTATGTAGTGCAAAAATGCACTTAGCCAACAAGAATCTTAGTTGTAGTGCAATGGAATGGTTGAGGAACAAGTTCATAAAGACTTGTATGATTTTAAGTTCTCTTATGCTTCATGAAGATTGAGAATTTGAGGGTGACACATGATATGTTTGTTTATAAGTATTGTATAGCCTAGAAGAGGTTGTTGGAACTCATCCACTAACCAAGGGGTCAAGTAAATTAACGCAAAATCAATTCAATAAGAGGCAAAAGATGGGAAGGTGACTGAGGTACCTTTGTGACAATTTAGAGGCAAAGTTGGTGACCTTTCCTTAGTCCAATTTAGAGGCCTGCTACACAAAATGCTATGAATAAAGTCTTTAGATGACATCGGTGGTAATGTAGCTGAGCATTCTTGCACAAGAGTGTTATGCAATACACGAAAAATATATGTATGTGTCATAATAGTAACCATACGCAGTGTGGTATCGACAACAACATGTGTTACGAATTGCGTTTATTATAACATACCATGGTTTGCATTTTTCAAAGGATCTTTGGCCCAAGTTAAGTTCGTTATGTTCATTCCTAAATATCTCATATAATTATGTTTGTGTCATATCAAGAAAATGTTTAATGTGTATTTGTCGATTTTGATAAGCAATAGCATGTTTAGACAATGTATCTTCAAGTGAACTCATGAGAGTTTCATCAACTTGTATACGTTTCGGAGTTCTTCGAGGTGTAACTGCTAATGGAGGTAAGGTTGTTGGAACTAGAGCATGTACAACATCACCAGAATGCTCTAGCGTTTCGATAGGAGCCTCTTGTCTTTCATTCTCTTGTTGGTAGTTGGATGTGGGAAATTGGACTTTCTCTTGCACGGTCTCCATAACATTTTCATCTTTCCTTGTAAATCCTCCATTCAATGCCTCCCTAACTTCGTTGCTTGTATAACCACAACCTAACAAGTCATTCACTGCCATAGTTTGAGGCTGACTTGATGTGGGAATTGAAACATCCCCTAATGATCACCTACGTTTTAATTCTTGACTAATGCCATGGGGTGCTTGTTCATCAAATGTTGTTGAAATTGAGGGCCCCTCTAGGGCATCATATACGGTTGGAATTGGATGAGTTTCCATGGAATTCCTTCGATTCCACATGTCCAATATTTTATTTTCTCTAACTTCTTCCGTGGTTTCTTGATGCTTCTCTTTCCTTGCCGATTTCCTTTTTCGATTGAGTGAATTCCCCATGACCACAACGAGCAATACTAAGAAAATAGATTCTTGAGGTGTGCTCAACTATTCAAATATCCAAATTCTTTCTCAATTGTGAATATAGGTTTTTCAAGCTTGCTCAATTGTGAATATAAATACTTCCTCAATTGTGAATATAGATTCCTCAAGCTTGCGCAAATGTGAAAGTAATTTCCACCTCACTTGTGAATATAGAAAATTCTTCATTTGTGAATATGGATTCTTCAAGCTTGCTCAATAGTGAATGTAGATTCTTCTTCAATTATGTTCATATAGATTCCTCAAGATTTCTTGAAATTGTGAATGTAGAATCCTCTTGGAGCTTGCTAATTGTTAATGTAGAATCCTCAATTCCCAATGCTAACTGTAGAATCCTCTTCAAGCTTGCTGATTGTGAACATAGACTTTGAAGTTTTTTTGCAATGTTGTCAGGGAGACGGGGAGACAAAATGAAAAACTTCGTGTATGAAATAGGTAGAGTATTCTGCTAGATTTTTGCACAGAAAAAAGGTGCTAGCGTTATCGACACACAAAATGCACGCGCGTTTATTGAATGTTAAAAAAATCCTAGGCATTTAATATGTTTGGTGCACGGCTAAATAACACCTAATGGAAGAAAACACGCGAGCGTTTCTGCATACAAAAACCCGCTAGCGTTATGGTAATCTACACAATTTTCATTTTCATCAAAACGTTATTTAATAGTTTCTATGGGTTAGGAGGTTAAATAGGGATTTGGTGTTAGGGGCTAAGGGGTCAAGGGGCTTAGGGGTTAGAGATGCGGGGTGGTTAGTGGTAGGGGAAGGGGGACTAGGAGACAACGAGAAGGGGGGGGGAGTAGGAGAGAGCGAGAGAGAGAGGGGGGGGGTTAGTTAGGGGTAAGTGGATATGATGGGGGTTAGCCAGGGGCCGGGGGAGAGAGAGAGACAGAGAGGGGGGGTTAGTAATGGTTAGGGGGGTAGAGGAGGGAGAGAGAGAGAGAGGAGAGGGTGTTAATTGTAGGGAGTGAGAAAGAGAGATGGGAGGTGTGGTTAGAGATAGGTGGAGGTGTAGGAAGAGAGAGAGACCGAGAAAGGGGCTTAGTAAGGGCTAGGGAGAGGAGGGGGTTTTGGGCTAGGGGGAGTAGCAGAGAGATAGAAAGAGTAGGATGGTTAGGGATGGGGGAGAGGTTAGAGAGAGAGAGAGAGAGAGAGAGAGAGAGAGAGAGGTGTAGAAGCATGGAAGAGAGAGTGAGAGAGGGGGGGTTAGTTACGGGTAAGGGGCTAGGAGGGGGGTTAGCGAGGGGGAGAGAGAGAGAGAGAGAGAGAGAGAGAGAGAGAGAGAGAGAGGGTGTTAATTGTAGTGAATGAGAAAGAGAGATGGGAGGTGTGGTTAGAGGTAGGTGGAGGTGTAGGAAGAGAAAGAGACTGAGAGAGGTGGTTAGTAAGGGATAGGGAGAGGAGGGGAGAGAGATAGAGATGAGGGGGTTCTGGGCTAGGTGGAGTAGCAGAGAGATAGAAAGAGTAGGATGGTTAGGTGTGGGGGAGAGGTTAGGGAGAGGGAAAGGGGGTTTAGAGAGAGAGAGAGAGAGAGAGAGAAAGAGGTGTAGAAGCAGGGAAGAGAGAGTGAGAGAGGGGGGTTAGTTAGGGGTAAGGGGATAGGAGGGGGGTTAGCAAGGGGGAGAGAGAGAGAGTGAGAGAGGGGGTTAGTAATGGTTAGGGGGGTGAGGAGAGGGAGAGAGAGAGAGATATGAGAGGGTGTTAGTTGTAGGGAGTGAGAAAGAGAGATGGGAGGTATGGTTAGAGGTCGGTGGAGGTGTAGGGAAGAGAGAGAGACTAAGAGATCCCAGGTTAGTAAGGGCTAGGGAGAGGAGGGGAGAGAGATAGAGAGGAGAGGGAGTAGCAGAGAGATAGAAAGAGTAGGATGGTTAGGTATGGGGGAGAGGTTAGCGAGAGGGAGAGGGGGTTAAGAGAGAGAGAGAGAGAGAGAGAGAGAGAGGTGTAAAATCATGGAATAGAGAGTGAGAGAGGGGGGGTTAGTTAGGGGTAATGGGCTAGGAGGGGAGTTAGTGAGGGGGAGAGAGAGAGATATTGAGAGAGGGGGTTAGTAATGGTTGGGGGGGGAGAGGAGGGAGGGAGAGAGACAAAGGAGAGGGTGTTAGTTGTAGGGAGTGAGAAGTAGAGATGGGAGGTGTGGTTAGAGGTAGGGGGAGGTGTAGGGAAGAGAGAGAGACTGAGAGAGCTCGGGTTAGTAAGGGATAGGGAGAGGAGGGGATATAGATAGAGAGGAGGGGGTTTAGGGCTAGGGGGAGTAGGAGAGAGATAGAAAGAGTAGGATGGTTAGGGATGGGCGAGTGGTTAGGGAGAGGGAGAGGGGGTTTAGACAAAGAGAGAGAGAGAGAGAGAGAGAGAGAGAGAGAGAGGTGTAGAAGTAGGGAAGAGAGAGTGAGAGGGGGGGTTTAGTTAGGGGTACGGGGCTAGGAGGGGGGTTAGCAAGGGGAGGAGAGAGAGAGTGAGAGAGGGGGTTAGTAATGGTTAGGGGGAGAGAGCATGGAGAGAGAGAGAGAGAGAGAGAGAGAGAGAGAGAGAGAGAGAGAGGGTGTTAGTTGTAGGGAGTGAGAAAGAGAGATGGGAGGTGTGGTTAGAGGTAGGTGGAGGTGTAGGGAATAGAGAGAGATTGAGAGAGCCTGGGTTAGTAAGGGCTAGGGAGAGGAGGGAAAGAGATAAAGAGGAGGGTGTTTAGGGATAGGGGGAGTAGGATGGGAGGTGTAGATAGAGGTAGGTGGAGGTGTAGCGAAGAGAGAGAGACTGAGAGAGCCCGTGTTAGTAAGGGATAGGGAGAGGAGGGGGTTTTGGGATAGGGGGAGTAGCAGAGAGATAGAAAGAGTAGGATGGTTAGGGATGGGGGAGAGGTTAGGGAGAGGGAGAGGGGGTTTAGAGAGAGAGATAGGTATATAAGAAGGGAAGAGAGAGTGAGAGAGGGGGGTTTAGTTAGGGGTAAGGGGATAGGAGGGGGGTTAGCGAGTGGGAGTGAGAGAGAGAGTGAGAGAGGGGGTTAGTAATGGTTGGGGGTGAGAGGAGGGAGAGAGAGAGAGAGGAGAGGGTGTTAGTTGTAGGGAGTGAGAAAGAGAGATGGGAGGTGTGGTTAGAGGTAGGTGGAGGTGTAGGGAAGAGAGAGAGACTGAGAGAGACCGGGATAGTAAGGGCTAGGGAGAGGAAGGGTTTTTGGGATAGGGGGAGTTGCAGAAAGATAGAAAGAGTAGGATGATTAGGGATGGGGGAGAGTTTAGGGAGAGGGAGAAGGGGTTTAGAGAGAGAGAGAGAGAGGTGTAGAAGCTAGGGTTAGTGTTAGGGGTTGTGGGGTTAGCGTTAGGGGTTATGGATTAGGGGTTGTGAGATTATAGATAAAGTGGCTAGGGGGTTTAGGGGTTAGCAGCATTATGGGTTAATTGATTTAGTGCTCTAGGGTTAGCGTGTTAGGGTTTATGAGGTTAGGCATTAATCGTGAAGGGGTTAAAGGATTAAAGGCTTATAAGGGGTAAATTAGAGCTTAAAGAGACTAATGCACACACAAACATAGAGATCTCATGCAAACAAAGACCACACATGCAAACGTAAAGCGCACAAGCAAATGGAGGGCATGCTAGCACAAGGGAGGTCACACATGTAAACATAGTGTAGAGGTAAAGAATTTTTTTAGCTGTATAGGGTAAACTAGAGCTTAGAGGGCTAATGGTTAAAGGATTACATGTAAACAATTAAATGACTTAAGGGATTTAGTAGTTTGGGAGTTAGGGATAAAGGTATTAAGGACTCTAGGATTAGGGGGTTAGGTTTTAAGAGGTTATAAATTGAGGTCTAAGGTGTTATAGTGTTAAAGGCTTAGGGAATTAGAGGATAATGATAACAGTGATGAGAGATAAAGGGTTAATTAAGGGACTAGGGATTTAAGGACTAATACCTTTATAGGTTAAGGGATTTATGATCAACTATTAATGTGGTAAGGGATGATTTGTTAAGGGCTTAGGTTCTTAGGAGTGAAGGGATTTAGGGGGTTTGGGACTTAGGAATTATGGGTTTAATATCGTGTTCGCGTTATGTACATACAAAATGCTCGCGCCTTTTTTACAGAAGAAACGCACTTGCGTTTCTTCTAACACCAAGTGCACCAACCAAAATATTTGAAATTAACTATAACGCGCACTTGTTATTTGAATTTAAATATAACGCACGCACGTTATGGAGCACCTAATTACCCACTCCTCCTAGGCCCGCGTGTCAACCACAATCCTATGTGGTTGGTTCAGAGTTACCAAACCTGTGCTATGGAATTTACTGAACCATAACTAATTAGGCATTTCCACCATTTTTCTCAATATGCCTGTTTTTCACCGCTCTCTACAGCATGACATACATGACCATTATTGACGAAATTTTAGGCATAGATATAATTTTTTATGCAAATTCCAAATATGTAATTTTAAAAAAAAAATATTGAGATTTTCTATTTGTTTCCTAATTTTCTTGTGTCATCACTCCTTAAGTCAAAAAGCATAATGTTAGTGTTTATTCCGTAACTTTTTCATTTCACGACCATTTAAAAAAAAATTGTATGCTGCACTAGTCGACACCGACCTCTACATGCTTTAAAAAATCCAAGTGGAAATAACTGCATTAAGACTTTCAAAGGCTGCACCCACATTTGACGTACCGTTCTCGAGGTTTGATCACTTACATAATTATAAAAAAATAAAAATTAAACATTTAATTTTGGAAAAATAGTGTTGCACTAGTGCTACGAGTCTGTACATGTCTACCAATTTTTGTAGCCCGAAACCATCATTTAGGCACTGAAAGGTTGTACCCACAAAACATATACCTTGTCATTTGCCAAAAAAATAAAAAGTGATTGTTAGAAAAAATAAAATTTGACATAGTTATGTAAATTTTCAATACTTAAAAATTATATATTCGGAAACGTGACTCAATTTCCTACGTTTCATCTTTTTTACTTGATGCAAGATATCTTGTGTAGGTATCTCAAAAAAACCAAGTAAGTTGAGGGATGCCTGATTTTTCAGTTTTCTATTGCATCTAACGTGCCAAAAGTAACCCTCATTATCTTGCACATGCCCAAAATTATAAATATCAATACTGCACATCTCAACAGATAAAACAAAAGGAACAATTGATATTTATTCAAACATAATACCGAGCAATCTTGACTTTCAATATTAAGTAATATCATATATTGCATAATCCCAGTAATTTTATGTAAAAATTGCAATCTCGAGATCCGAAAAACATTTCCCAAATTTATTGCTAATCGTGTATTATTGCATATACAATATACAATATGTTAATTTCTTAAAATTTCTTATTGCTAATTTCTTAACATTTACAATATAAAAACTTCAACCATTTTTTAACAATGAGTTTTGGATTGTAATATAATATTTATGAAGTATTGAACTACACTTAAGTCTTTTATTTGGAATTTATAGAGGATTACTCATAAAATGTTGTCGAAGAAAATAATTTTATTATGATATCTTTCACTTGTTTTGATTGATGCTAGAATAACTATATTATAAGTTGAGCTACAATCAAACATTGAGGGTGAGACCTATGGTAAAATCTATAAATGAAAGCAAACATGTGGAATATGGAGAATGTTGGAATTATGAAAGATAGGAACAAGGAAACTTCATGAATCATGAAGAAACCCTCGAACTAGTAAAACTACACTTGGCCAAAAATGCATACACAACATAGACAATTATTGGATGAAAGAACATAGGATCTTGAATCATTAGCTTTTGTTGTGAACCTTGGGTTGTTAATATTTTTTTGCATTATTTTATTTTTAATTATAAAATATTGGATAGGTCATTGAACTCTAGTTTGTTATGTGTATTTAAAAAAAAACATATATTAAGATTCTTAATAATTCAATAAAGCAAACTAGCATGTTGTGTGTATTTGTTGTTAATATATTTTTGCATTATTCTATTTTTAATTACAAAATCTTGGATAGTTCATTGAACTCTAGTTTGTTATGTGTATTTTTTTCCCAAAAAACATATAATAAGATTCTTAATAATTCAATAAAAAACAAACTAGCATGTTGTGTGTAATTGGGTTTTATTTTTTCAAATTATATATTAAGATTCTTAATGTTGTGCTTTGAATTTTCTTAAATTTATAAACAAAAATGATAATTTAATTTTCAACAAAATAAATTACTTTGTACATTAAAAAAATTATAATTTGTTTTTTAATAAAAATTGATAACTATAGGATGGTGTATAGTTGTTTAGTTTTTATTTGATGCATATTTGTGATTATGAAATACCAAACATTCTAATGAAATATTACTAATATGAATTTTGATTTTTAGAGGATGTTTTGGATTTTTAATTTTTTTATTGAATAAACTATTAATGTTTATTTGAATTTGTGTTTCATTTTTTTTGTTTAAATAAAATATTTGGTCAAATTGTAAAAAGACACAGACTAAGCTGCTCGCACCTCTTGTTTAAGAGGTGTTTAAGAAGTGATTGTTGATTACTGTAGAATGATTAAACACCATCTTCCATACAAAAAATTTATTATGAGTACAAAATTTGACACCCAATGTTTTTAGTGTATTACACAAATGTTAACTAAAATGTTAATGATTTTTACTTAAATTACAATATCACCACACATTAAACTAGAGTTTTGATTAAAATATAGGAAAAAAAGAGTGTGAAGTAATTCCATTAGTTAAGAGCCAATCCATAGAAATTCCTAAGAAAATTGAATATGGGGTCTCAAAAACATCCATCACTTGGGAGAGTTCTTACAACCAATTGTTTATGGAAGTTCTTATTCAATAAAGAAATATATATATAAGAAATAATTCACAAATATATAGAACAATATTCACTTGTAGATTGGATTAGGAAGCCAACTAATTCTATTTATAGTGATTCCATTGTATGGAAGGCAATGATATTAGATTTTTCTCTTGATAGGTAGATGGCTTGCATGAAAGTTGCATAATGGAAAAAATATGATCATAGAAGCAGATGCATGCATTGGTTATCGATTAGTTAATGTGCATTAGTTAGGAGTAGACACGTTCTCCTTCACCTAATATGGGAAGATCCATGGTAAAGGGGCATGATAGACCCAATAAATTATGAGATTATAAGCAAAGACAAACTTGAGCTGTGAGTAGAGGAGATTGAGGGAACCTTTAGTTAATTAATGATACTAATCATGATGTAGTGGGTGACATGGTGAATTGGAAATCAAATTTTTTTCACGATGTTTTATTATGTGAGTGAATAGTTTGAACCGTAAATTATTCCATTAATAAGTTACTCTGGAGTGTCTTCCATTTTGATGGTCAACTCTCAATCATTTGATCCTTATTAGTGTTTAAGCTTTCACTAGCATTATGCAAGTGTGCTAGTAACAAATCAAATGTTTTTTTCAAATATAAATAAACTATATTATTAAGATTTTAATTCAAATATCAACAAGAAAAAGTTTTGTTGCAACAAATTCCCTATAATAGAGATAGTCATGGAAGATTGCATTCTAAATGAAATCCTTGTCTTGATTTTATGTATAATTTAGATAAAATGCACTGTCAAATGCTTTGTATCTCCAAGAGATGGAGTTATGTTTACACCTAAATCCTCGAACTTCATTTTTCTCCTGCCTTCTTTGGTCACTCCAACCTTCTGCACTTGCTTTAGTCTAACCTAGAGGGATTTCAATGGAAAGAATTTGATGACTTGGACGACTCTTATAATGGCAATCATAGGACAAACGAGTGTGATTTTACTAGACAACTTATGCAAGTGGCTGCGCTACTTGGGGTGGACCAATTATAGTGGGGGCATAAATGCGAAGTCCTATGAGTTGGTGACATTATAGTGCTTCAATGTCTCTTGGAAGCTTATCAATTATAACCCGAGCCTATAATGGATAAGCCTCCGAGAGACATAAGAGGGCTAGCTCACATCCCTCCTCAACTACCATAAATGATTACATCCGAAGACAAAGACATGGCAAAGGTTGTATACCAATGCTCATAAAGATAGCTTTGAGTTTTCGATATGCAAATGTATACTAATTATATTTATTATTCCCTACACGTAATTATATTTATTATCCTTACACGTACCAGATAACATGTGGGAAGGGAATAATAAAGTACATTCATTATTAAAGAGTGGAGATAATTTCTTATTGCCCCATTATGGAGGAGTACCGTGACCCAAATACTTACGTTCTACATGACTATACACAGAAGCTTTTCATTTCGCCATCCCATAAGCGATTGACTTTGACCCTCCCCATCCATTCGTGTTTTGGGGATAGAGGGATTGGTGGTAGAATTTTGTGATTTAAATTCAATTTTAGGTCTCTGTAGCCGCGGGAAAAAACGGTCAGCAGAAAGCGGCTGCTTTATCCCGACACCGCGTGAGAAAATTGTAGTTGCAGATACAACGAGTCACAGACAAATGAATCTTTAAAAGATAAAGTAATTAAAGCAAAATGAATAATGTCATAAAAGAGAAAAATGAGCTGAAAAGTGGCCAGCTATAATAGCTAATATTTACCCAGTTCCAATTTGAACTGGATTCGAATTCGGTAAGATTCGCACGGCCGGTACATAGTGACACACAGTTGACTAGAAGGCAGAGAGGCTATAACATTCTTAGTGTAAATGGATTACGGTTCAAGATTTCAGAGAGGCTAACTGTAAATGGATTACGGTTCAAGATTATAGAGCAAGCGCGTGTAGCGATGGAGAATGATTTGACCACATTGCAAACCAAAGCCCCTGGTATTTATTACAATCATGTTTACCCTTTTCATCGTTATTTACAAAGTGTTCATATATATATATCATAATATGGGGATGAGGGCAGAAGCCAGCGGTGAGGTCTTATGGTTGTCTTGACAGAAGTCCAGTTTCGATTCCTGCGGGGAAGATGCGGCCAGTATAAGCTCCTACAGAAAATTGCACCCCAGAAAAAGCTCGTAAAATATATATATATATATATAATCAGCCAGCAGTCCCGAGCAAAAACAATTATTTGGAGGCTGTAATGGACGTCTTCATCTACGCTCGATGTCAAGACGTTGACTGACGGTGCTATTTTCTACTTCAATCAGTTTTATGTTGGGCAAAAACATTAAATAAAAAATTCATTGCAGTGATTAGCGCATTGCTGCTTGATATCGAAAACTGAACCCATATAATCCTTAATCCATTCCACAACCCGCCCACGGATTATTTTTTTACTACTATTTTAGCAGGTAAACACATTTTCCTGGATTTGAAATCGGTTTCCATTCCATTTATACAATCGAAATACATATAATCACACTGCCACAACCACAGGTACGCATATAGCAAACATCCAGCCAAGCATGATGATGGTGGTGGTGCTACCCTTTTATTATCATTTACACCGAAGTAATTAATCTAGGTCGTTTGACTATGAGAGACTATAACTATTACGATTACATATTAGAAACACCTCCATCATGTGTCCATATTGCTGGGCATTCAGCAAAGTACAATCTGGAATGACAAGGCAGCGATGACAGAAAGAAATATGAAACACCAGCATCATGTGTTCATATTGGTGGTCATTCAGCAAAGTACAATTACATATATACTAGAAACACCAGCATCATGTGTTCATATTGGTGGGCATTCAGCAAAGTACAATCTGGAATGACAAGGCAGCGATGACAGAAAGAACTATGAAAGTTAGAACAAAAACAATATCCAAGGCAACCCTAACTTTGTATCTTCTCTTTGCTGATTTACTTTCTAAAACGATGAGTAAACCTTTTGACCTTGTTCCTCTTCTAATCTTTTTTCTTATCCGCCATTTGGCTATCAAATTCTGTGCAATGAAGAAGAAGGTCATGGTTGACACCAAGACAGAGAGAACGAATGGTAACCACCATTTGTCACATCGCTTTAGAGCCAAGAAAACCGTGAAGAGTCCTACTTGAATGGTTGCATCGATCGCCAAGGATTGCACGTTTTGTTGGGTGAGATTCCTGATCCAACATGCAGAGCGGCTCAGATGTCCTCTATTCATTCCCATGATTTCTGCAACTCAACTCACCCAATCACAAGAATGAAAGAGGCGAATATGTATATTCGCAAATCTCGACGTTCGAACAAATTAGGAAGTCTTTGCAAATCACATCCAAAATAACAAGCAAAACGAAATACTGTGTTTCCTGCATTGCTTTCTTTCACAAAAACAAAAATTCATCGCACTGCCATGCATACGAGGACCACTAAGTGTATATATAAGAGTTTTTCGGCGTAACTTCATGGCAGCTTCGACGTAGCTTCTTGGCAGGTTCGTGGAGCTTCGAGGTAACTTCGTGGTAGGGTCAAGGTAAGATTTTGAAAACAGATTCACCAAGTTTAAATCGAACATTTTACTTAATTTTTATGAGAGTGTGTATGATTTTGATCCTATTGAATGGAGTAAGCTAACGACGAAGATTAACTGACCCTCCCGTCCTCCCGTGAGCCCTTCGATTTTGTAACAACTTCTTTGGTTTTTGGAAAGATGCGATAAAGGATACCAGATTTTATAAATTCTTATCTTTTATCAAACCTCAGTTTTCAGTCATCCTCTAAACAAACTTAATTTGATAATTTTTACTTAAATCGTCAATCCAAAAACTTACTCCCCTACCCAATCACTCAATGAACTTTTACACGTGCCTATGTTTTATTAACCAGGAATCAGACATTCCCCTTGTCAAAAATTGATTTCGTAAGGCGCCCACGTCACAAGGTAGAAATTTCAGTTGGATAAGCGCTCAATTTTCTTTTGACAGAAACTAAAATTCCATGGACTGCCATGACTAGGAGGAATGTATGGCTGATATTTATTATCATATATTACAAAGTAGTGTTGAAGGTCATTTGGGAGCACACTGTTGAAGGGCATGAAGCTTCGCGCGAAGTTTCAGACGTTCATGCATGCTGTCCTTTACTAAAATTCCATGGACTACCATGACTAGTAGGAATGTATGGCTGATATTTATTATCATATATTACAGAGTAGTGTTGAAGGTCATTTCGGAGCACACTGTTGAAGGGTATTTCGTGGAGATTTCGCATGAAGCTTCGCGCGAAGTTTCAGACGTTCATGCATGCTGTCCTTTAATCCATTACGTTTGACAATCTTGTAGAAGTAGAGCTGTAGAGGAATCACCTCACAAAGTAAAGTTTCAGACGTTCATGCATGCTGTCCTTCAATCCATTACGTTTGACAATCTTGTAGAAGTAGAGCTGTAGAGGTGATTCCCGTCTAAACACACAAAGTAAAATTATGTCCTCTTTCACTCCTAAATTCTTTCAAACAAGTTCAAACCAAAACTAGATGCACACAACAGCGAAATCATAAGTGTTGGGTATGAAGAAAAACGTGGGCAACCAAAAACAAACTGGTAGATGGGGAAATCACCCTGGGGAAGCAAATTCGTTTTCAGAAAACGTTCATGGGCATTCAAGGGCAGGAATGACCTCTATAATCCCCCAAATCATGACTCCCTTTCTCCCAGCCACTATGCAATACAAAAACGAGCTCCCAGCTGTGGAAAATGCAAGAAAATGGTAGAAAACGTGAAGTAGAAAGACCCAGCTAGCTCATACTGCGTGAGAGAGCAAAGACCATGGGTGAAGAATGGCTTTGGGCACCGTTTAGTGGGTGTTTTCTTGCCCAAGAAGAAAAATGCGTTTTCCCAGGTTGATGGCTTGTCCATGCACGAAATTGGCTGCCATACCTCTCCATTCCGAAGACATTAACTACCTCAACAAACTCTTGGAAGAATTAAATGATTGGGTGAATAAGTCAAAATGGGTGGTTGGGGTTCATTCATTGACATTTGGCTTATCACCATTGGCTCAAGGGTTTGAATAATCTCCCTCCCTATTCCTTGTAGAATCATGCCCCCATCTCTTGTTGCATTGCATAGCTAGTTGTGGGTATTTCATTAAAATTCATATTTACATGATGGGACGTGACAAGAGATAGCCTTGTTGATTAGATTGCAACCAATTCAGAACAAGCAGAGAAATAGCTGTAAGAGAAACTGGGTCATCAAATGTGCGAGAATGAGCATATGCCACCATATTGTCCTTACCTTTCTTGTAAGTGATCACATAGGCATAACCCATGAGTTGGATAACCCATTTCAGGTGTGCTGGGGAGGAGACCCATTGTTTCAGGAAATTTTCCCGACTCTGGAGATTAATATTGATGCAGAAATAATTCCCTAATAGGTATGGCTTCCATTTCTGTATTGTATGCAAAATAGCCATAATTTCTTGCTGAGATGTAGATGCGGCTAAATTCTTACCAGAAAGGTCTCTTGAAGGCAACAAGCCCACTGGTTCAGGAAGGACACCTGCATATCTATCCAAGGAAGTAGGGGAGACCGTTGATGGGTGCATCTGAATGGAATGGAGTTGAGCGATGACACCATGTGAATTCTTCTTAAGGATCTTTTCCAGATGATGTGAACTGATGATGCGGAGAGACCCTTGTTGTAAGCCCTTAAATTTGTGTTGTTTCCCATTGACTGAAAACTGCATCAAAAGTTCAGCAAAACCCCATAATATGGGGCCAAGTGTGCGTAACCATTGAATGCCCAAAACCACTTCACATCTGCCTAGGGACAAGGAAAACATGTCAGAGCGCAAGTTATAATCTTCCAGAGAGATACACACATTGTGACACTTCCCCTTGCAAGGTAAGGTGCCCCCATTGGCAACTACTTCAAAGTTGGAGGAAGGATGGACAAACCAATCAGCATGTTTGGCGTTCCGAGGGTCAATGAAGTTATGAGTGCTACCGGAATCAATGAGTATTGTAAGAGGAAGCTTCTTGAAGTAACCCCTGACCTACATTGTTTGGGGGGTGGTGACGCCGAATAAAGCATGGAGAGATATCTCTGGTTGTTCATCCTGAGATGGGGGGTCAATAGGCGGCTCCTGAATGTCAACCCGATCATCCATTGTATCCCTGAGTTTCTTCACCAATTGTAGAGGAAGGTGAAGAATCTATATCCAAGAGATAGAGCTTTTGTTAAACACATCTGTGTCCCCGAGTGAATTTCTCATCACCATTATAACAAAGCCCTTTTTCTCTGCATGCCTACATCTTTGTTTTAGACAAATGCTTGATAGGAGTTGGCCGAGGAGCTGGCGGGATGGGAGGTCGTTGATAATCCATATTTCGAAAGGGAACAGAAGTGGGTTTGGAGCGTTGTTGGGCTGCAATCTTGTCTTCTTCCAACTTAGCCAACCCTAAGACTTCCATCATTGTGTTAGGATAGAACATTTTAACCTCTGACCAGATTTCATCCTTAAGACCATTGATAAAACAACTCCTGTAGAATTTATCAGATAATCCTTCTGTGTGATTGGCTAGTTTGTCAAATTTTGTCTGATACTCTCTCACAGTGCCACTTTGACGAAGTCTAGTGAGTGCTTCGGTGAAGTCATCAAAAGCACTAGGACCAAATTGTTGCAAAAAGAGTTGGCAAAAATATGTCCATTTTGGCTCGTCATGAGCCTTGATGTACCAACGGTACCATTGAAGGGCTTCCTGTTCCAAATGAAAGGATGCAAGTGAAACTTTTTGGAGATTAAAAGTATTATGCAGACTGAAATACTGTTCTGCACGATAGATCCATCCAGTCAGATCAGTACCATTGAAGCAAGAAAATTCAAGCTTTGGACCACGAAAATTGCTGGAAGAAGAGAACCCATTGGCTGCAGAAGATTTTTGTTGTCGGTTATTGTTCATGGCTGATTGCCGAAGATGGAGGCTGAGAAATTTTTCATTCAGATCTTGGAGTTTGGTTTGGATGGCTGCAAGTGCTTCCTCCATGGTTTTTGCTCCTGTGCGGGTGACAACCATAACCAGGAGAATTTTTTTTTTTTTGGGGAATGGATAGAAAAACACAAGTAAAAGCTTATTTAGTAAAGGGAAATTTGGATTTGGGAAAAACCTGGAGGGGTAATTGGGGTTTGACTAGGTTTTGGACACTTTCTGATGGACAGAGAAGCAAAAATTGGGGATTTCAGAAGCAGGGTGAAAGAATGAGAAAATTTGTCAAAGAGAGACAAAGAAGCAGAAATAGGGAATGAACACGGTGGCAAAATTTGGAGGCGAGTGGGTGAAAATTGAAGAAGTTATGGCAAACCCTAAAAATAGACAAATGTGGGATTTCTGGCTTTGGGAAGTGGAATTTGGGATAGGGTCCTCAGGAATGAAATATGCAGAATGGGATTGCAAGGTTGTCAGTGAAGTTTTAGGGAAAACAGAGTTAAAACAAGGGAGATATGGCGAATTTTTTTTTTTTTTTTTCCTTTTCAGAATGGATCTGAAACGGCTTTTGGAATGGATCAGAAACAGTGGGATCTGGAATGACTCAGAATGGATCGGAAATGGCTGGATCTAAAACGACTTTTAGAATGGATCTGAATTAGCTTTCAGAATGGATCTGCAACGGCCCGGAAGTGGTCGACAATAGATGGATCTGCAATGGCGCGGAAGTGATCGACAATAGTTCAGCTGAAAATAGATATGACCCCAGGCATGTTCGGCTTCCTATCGGTTCAGGGGATTCACTCGGCCACCGATGTTGTCTGACGGCTTGCGTATTGGGGTAGTACGCCTCACTCCACGACTCAGGTAAAACTAATAACCGCTTTGCCACAAACGACAACTCTTGGTTTACCTCACAGGTGGGAACTAGTTAATCAGGTAGGGGTTGTTGCCCTTTTCGTTGGCAGGTCCTCTCAATGGGCCAACTACTTTGGGGTTCTTGTGGTACTCCTCACAATGAGTTTTAGGGCTTATGCCCAAGTACTTCCCACAGTTAAGCGGATAGAGATTATTCCCAGATCCGAAGTTGCAATAGATGCAAAAAAAAATTTGGGCAGAAATTTCACTTAGCGAGCCCAAGAAAGTGCTTTGATACCAGATTTGAAGAACCTGCAACAATTAATTAATGAAAATACACGAGATAGTAGAAATAATCGAACTCGGAATCACTTTTATTGATCGCGGGCCACTTTGAGGGGGCAACATCCTTTGAGCATGCTCAATACAAATAACTTCACGGTCCCTTCATTGGTCTCAACAAAAACTTATATACTAAGTCTAGGCGCCAATACCATGGGTCAATATCATGTGTCAATACAAACCATGGGCCAATACAAACTATGGATCAACAATTACTATGGGACGACTTACAAAGCATATGCGTCCAACAACATTAAGACAAACTATGGATCAACAAATACTATGGGTCGACTTACAAAGCATATGCATCCAACAACAATATACTAACAAAGTAAATAGAAGGGTTGACATGGGTTCCTAACAATCACATGATCACCTTGGTGGTCGTCGATTCACACTATCATACATGGCATGAGGTGGATGGTTATACCAGCATATATCCAAATCCTAGGCTCTATCAAGTGCCGAGAGGGATCAAATTTCCCTAGGTGCAAACCTCTCCTTGAATAGCTCCTTGAGTGCAATACTTGAGCCACCTAATCCTAAGCTCTAAAGTCTCTAGTTTAAGTCTCATATTTACTTTTTACTTTGTATTATTCTTTTTTGTTTAAGTCTCATAATATTTATTATTTTTTACTTTGTATTATTCTTTTCTGTTTACTTTGTATTATTTTGTTACTCGACAAACTCGACAAACTCGACAAACACTCTAAAATCTCATATTTACTTTTTACTTTGTATTAAAAGTAAAAAATAAAGTCTCTAGTTTAAGTCTCATATTTACTTTTTACTTTGTATTATTCTTTTTTGTTTATGACCGACATAATATTTATCACCTAATCCTAAGCTGTAAAGTCTCTAGTTTAAGTCTCATGTTTACTTTTTACTTGGTATTATTCTTTTTTCTATATAGCTGACATAATATTTACTTTGTATTATTCTTTTTTTTTATGGCTGACATAATATTTATTACTTTTTACTTTTTATTATTCTTTTTTGTTTACTTTGTATTGTTTTGTTACTCGACAAACACTCGACTTACAAATGTTATTTATGGCCGACAAATATCGACAAACACTCGACTTACAAGATCTCCCTCATACAAATGTTATTTATGACCGACAATATCGACAAACACTCGACTAACAAGATCTCCCTCATACTGGGCTGTAGAGCGCCTCTTGGCGCAATGAGTCGATTTTGGGGTTCTTTGGCCTATCGTCTAGGCACACTATGGATATGTTCGACACCTTTGCATGAAGACAAGGTGCATCATAGACATTGACAACTCACATTAGTTGGATAGACCAAGAGAAGCTTGGAGGGAACTTGGTGAGGTACAAAATGTTGTTGCGAACAACCTCACTCGTAGGCATGCACTATGTATGGCAAACACAATGGAAAGAAGAACTAATTGGCTTGGAGGGAACTTGGTGAGGTACAAAATGTTGTTGCGAACAACCTCACTCATAGGCATGCACTATGTATGGCAAACACAATGGAAAGAAGAACTAATTGGCTTATATATGACATGGGTAAACTCAGTTGGGTGCACATTGGCTTATTGGACTAAGTGTGCGCACTTCAATGGATGCACGTTGGCTATGAACATTTGGATGCATGCTGAAAGGAATGATGTTGGCTTCATGTACTTGTTGAGAACACCTATATGGGAACAATTGGGAAAAAGGAAATTGGGTGCACTTGGATGCCCCTTGGTGGACGCACTTCCTCGACATATGCACTCTAGTCACACTTGTAGTGGGTGAGGGTGGGATGGGTGCACCTACTAGGCCCACTCGTGATGGCCATGGATTTGATGGGTGCACCTATTGAACACACTTGTGATGGACGTGGTTTCATTAGGCACACTTATGGTTGCTCACGCACTGTATGTACTTGTGATCACATGGCACAGTGGGCACAACACCATTGAATATGGATGCCAATGAACAAGTCATGAGGGCATAGTTGAGGTGGATGAAAACACTTGGGTCCACTTAGACTTGGAGGAACTTGCAATCTAGCTTGGGAAGACTTGCATATATAGTGGACACCTCAAAATGGTATTTCATTCAATCATCTTCGCAAGTGATTCACACAAGTTCAATGTGATCTCTACAATTGTGCTAAGTTATGGGTTTAGCATAGTAGGGTGAATTTATACTAGCTGAGTGAAAAATGAAGAGGTGAATAGGAATTTCATGAGGCAAGCCTATGATAGCTTCAAGGCCTTTTTTGTACAAAATTGTTGGTAATTGGCAGAACGTTATTTTTCCTTAGATTCGTTGTACTTCTGTAAACGAGGGGCAGGTAGGTGGTCGCCTTCCCTTGTTGTATACTATGAACGTTCTTCTCATAAAAAAAATTTAAGGCATTTTCCCTGGGTCCCCCCTATACATGTGCATGTGTATAGTGGCTTGTTTATTAGGACGATTATTGTTCTATTTCATGTGATGTTTTATGTTGCTTAACTATTCACATTGGCTAAGAAAAGTATTGGCTAAGTGTTGAATATTTTGAATTATAAGTGTTGATGGGATGTTTTAGAGGTTTCATTTGGATGCCTATCAGATTATTAAATGAACTTGGTTGAGTAGGACTTAGTTACATTTGATGGTTTGTAGTCTAAGATGGAGTTATGGGAATTATTTAGACAGTGAAGCACAGTTTGTTTGTAGTAGGCATAGGATGAACAAGCCCCTATATCCAAGGTAAGGAAGTACTGCAGACCTTAGGTGTTTAAGCAAAATTGGGAAACCCCCAAGTTTGAATTATTATTTTTTGGTATATGGTTGGCTATAGGTATCAACAATAATATTGTATCCTTTAATCTTAACTTTAGTTTTCAACCCATGGATTCATACAATCTTTAGAGGGTTCAAAAAAGTATATGCATCTACAAAAGGAAAAACTTGTCTACTAGCATGAATGGGAATTTAAACTAATAATAGTAATGTAACCTAATTTAAACAACATAGATCATTCTATTTTAAAACAGAAATAACTTATATCTACAAGCAATAGAAATGAAAGATCTAACTATTCAATTTAGCATTTGTTTCTTTATCATTCCCAAAGTGGCAAGCTAGACTAGATCCCCAGATTTAGCTAAGTAGCCAATGCTGATGAGTTGCCTTACTATGGCTTGGGTATATAATATGCATGAAACAAATTAACTATCGATTCCATGCAAGTTCTTGAGGTGCAGAGGGTGAGTATTAACTAAATTGAATAATGGATGCAAGCATATAAAGTAAATAACCTTGAGCAAGCATGAACCTAACTATTGAAAGAATAAACAAGGAATATATGTGCATAGGAAATGAAGAGATCCATGTATTACCCCTGGGTGGGACCTAATCAAGGCTACTTTAGGAATTGAGAGACTACTTAGATAAGTGCTGCAAAATATGTCCTCATTTATTCAAAAAGTTGAAAATACATAATAAGTGTCTTGAACTTCAACAACGATAACAAGTATAGGAAAATGATAAATTTGCAAGAGTGGAAGCCTTTGGGATTACTTACTCTTCCCCTTAAATACAAAATAGGTTCATTCAAATGAAATCTAGTCTTCTTCAACTGAACTGAGTCTTCATTACTGCTTTAGGACTACGCATCATCCAACTGCTACGGTTAACTTGAGATCACTTAGGTTGATAATCAATATGTGGTGACACTTGCTAGACAAGGTATCATAATAGGTGTTTTGAATCCATGATTCCACTACTATTGTGGCAAGTTGGTTGAATTCTCCAACGTGCAAGAGTATGAATTGTCTATTATTCACATACTAAGTTCAAATTATTAGCATGTTTGCATTAGTCACCAAATAAGGAAGTTAAAAGAAGTTAAATGAATAATACCAGCCTGTAAAATTAGTCACAGCAGATCTAATGAACAAGTAAATCAATCACGATAGATGAAACTCAGAAAAATGGTGTAAAACTGTGCAAAACATGCATCAGTGCTCAATATCCCAATGAGGGTGAATAATTACAATACAATACAGTAACAATGACTGAGCAATTCGAATTGACTAAGGAGGTCATTCGAATCACTGAATGGAATAGCTTGACTCCAACTAGGAGTCCTCATCATCAATCAGTGGTGGTCATCAATGCACAAGAACCAGTCATCCAGGTGTCAATATGAGTCTAATTGAGTGTAACATGTGTAACTGAAGTGTGTAGCACTGATATAGGGAAGTGGGCTCAGTGGAGGGCGCATGGGAGGCTAACTAAAGTTAGAACAAGTCATCTCGTCAATCTGGAGGTCCAACGGAGTGAAACAGTCAGTCGGGAGTGAAACTAGCCTCAAATTAAGGAGAATCGGAGCTAACTGAGTGTAACTGAAGTGGTAGGTGAAGAAGTGCACCCTTATCTGGCAGTAGGTGAGAAGTGGGTGCCTTCCTAACTAGGAGGGCTAATGAACTGATGTAAGAAGCTCCTGGGTGCTAGAATAAGGTGGCTAAGGTGCTGGAGGCATCAACTTGGTGACTGGGATGCATGCAAACCCTAATTGCATGCAAGATCCTGAAAAAGATGATGTGGATATTCGAACAACCCCCCTGAAGCTAGACTATTATGTGCAAAAAAAAAAATAATAATGTGGGGCCCTGGTAACTAAGACCAAAGGTCACCCCAATACAATAATCCAAAAAATGCTGAAAATAAACTAAGTGAGGAAAGAGGGAAAACCCAGTGGGAAGAAAGCCCCCCCTCAAGCTAAAGCATAATAATGGATCAATCTGTCTCCACCATGATGGAACTCACCCCCAACAGTGAACGGAGGTAAGAGAACTTCTTCTCAGTGAAGCTCTTGGTGAAGATGTCTGCAATTTGCTCATCAGTAGGGCAATATTGCAGAATGATGGTGCGATCATGCACCAAGAGTCGAATGTAATGCATATGAATCTCAATGTGTTTGGTCCTCTACCGCTAAACTGGATCTGTGGAGATCTTGATAGCACTTTGATTGTCACAAAATAGGACAGTCAAAGTAGTGCCACCAAAACCAAACTCGGAAAGAATACCCTGCAACCAAACTGCCTGAATGCAGGCATTGACTGCCCCTCGATACTCTGCCTTTGCTGAAGAAAGTGCAATGGCTGCCTGATTTTTGTTGGACCAACAAATAGCACCATGACCAATCATGAAAACATAACCAGAAGTGGACTTCTGATCAATGCTATCAACTGCCCAATCTGAATCAATAAAACCAATGAAATCAAGCTCAGAATCTGCAGCATAATGTATGCCAAAATGTTTTGTACCTTGCACATACTGCAAGATCCACTTGGCTTCTCGCCAATGAAGCTCATGGGGCTGCTGCATATACCTTGACACGACACTCACGACATATGAAATATCAGGCCTTGAGTGTGTCAAATAAAGTAGTGAACCAATCAACTCTCGATACATACTGCAATCTGCAAGCGGTGTAGAATCTCCCTCCTCAAGACTGATTCCTGAGAGGAATGGGAATGGGGCTGCCTCACATTCAACCATATTAAACTTCAATAACAGGTTGGAAGCATATTTTTTCTGAGATATAGTGATCCCATCAAAATTTTGAGCTATCTCCAAGCCCAAAAAGTGACTCAGCAAGCCCAAATCGCTCATGTCAAAAGCTAGATTTAAGGTAGTTTTTAGCTTGTTTATTGAAGTAAGAGTGCTACCAGTAATGAGAAGATCATCAACATAAAGTACAATAACCAACAAATTACCTTTAACTCGTTGAAGATACACATTCGGATCAGATTTGCATCTTTGGAAATTCTGAGAAAGAAGGAAGGAGTCTATCTTTGCGTACCAAGCTCTTGGGGCCTATTTTAACCCATACAAAGATTTCTTCAATCTGCAAACTAATGATGGATCTGATGTGTATCCCTCTGGCTGCTACATATATACCTCTTCAGTAAGGTCTCCATGTATAAATGCACTCTTCACATCCATGTGGTGCACTTCCCAGTGCTTGGATGTGGAAATAGCCAAAACAAGGCGGATGGAATCCATCTTTGCAACCGATGCAAAGGTCTCAATGTAGTCCACTCCTTGGACTTGGGAGAAACCTTTTGCCACCAACATTGCTTTGTATTTGCTGATAGAGCCATCAGCAGCAACTTTCGTGCGGTAGACCCATTTACACTTCACTAATTTTCTTCCAGGTGGAAGAGAAACTAGCTCCCATGTATTGTTCTTTTGAAGAAAACTGTACTCTTCATCCATGGCACTTTGCCATCTCGGATCTCGGTGGGAAGAATAGTATGATTTGGGATCTAAACCAATCATCAAATAACAAATCTTAGGAAGTAATGGATCAGAAATAGAAAGAGCCATACCTGCTCTTTGAAAGTCTGCTCTTGTTCGTCTTGGATCAGCAGGATTTCCAAGGTTCGAACCAGCAGATTGAAGAGTGTTTTGGGCCCACTTTGGTAATTGAAGAGGATCATAATGGTCGGATTCCGAACTTGATATGTCATGATCATCATGTGTTGATAAAATATCAGAAATATCAGAACTCATACCTTCATTATCGCTGCACGGATCTTCTTCTGGTGAAGGTGATGAAACGACAGTTTCTTCCTCGACTAGTTGCAATTCTTGAAGCGGTTCTTCAAATTGCACACTGCGCTCTATGAATATATTTTTAGATCTGATATCCATGAGTTTATATGATTTTGATTCTTCCCCATATCCTATTAGTATGCACTCAATACTTTGTGGATCCAAAGCTCGTCTCTTCTTGGAAGGAATTCTAGCCCATGCAGTAGAGCCAAAAACTCTCAAATTTGACACATCTGGTTTGTGACCAAAGAATGCTTCGAAAGGAGTCATACCTTTCACGGATGAATGTGGAACATGGTTCTGTATGTATGCAGCAACATTGATTGCTTCATCTCAAAGATTTGTAGCCAAACCTTTTGATTCAACCATGCATGTAGCCATCTCTTTCAGTGATTGATTTTTCCTTTCCGCTACACCGTTCTGCTGGGGTGTGTAGGGAACTGTATGTTGGATTTGAATTTCGCTTTGGGAACAAAGTTGCAGCAAATCGGCCTTGATATATTCTCCACCATTATCAGATTTAAGAGCTTTGATCTTTCTCTCAGTGGCGGTCTCAACAGAAGCCTTAAAATCCTTGAATTTTCCCAGCACTTCTAACTTGTTTTTGAGAAAAAATACCCATGTAAAGCGGGAAAAATCATCAATAAATGTCAAAACATACCTTGAACCATTTAATGACGTATGGAATAGTGGACCACTGATATCAGAATGTATCAACCCCAAAACTGTAGAAGCTCTGCTAGCTTTTCCGCGGTTGAATCTGTGCTCGGGGTGCTTCCCAATAATGCAACCAGTGCATATTCCCTTCAAGGAACGGAGTTGTGGAAGACCATCTACCATGGAATTGTTTGATAACAGTAGCAAATGCTTATAATTAAGATGTCCTAATCTTTCATGCCAAAGCCTACTAACCTCATTACCATGTATACGAAGAGCAGTGGGCTTTGCAAGCGGAATAAAGTGTGAAAACTCATAGCATTTTGCAGTGTGGTTCGCCTTTCCGACTGCAAAAAGTCTTCCACTTTTGATATCAAAAATTTCAATTGTATTAGGGCTGAATGTAACTTTCTTCGGTTCACCAGTGTGAGTCATTTGATACACAGAAAGAATATTTGAAGCCAAGGAAGGCACATAGAGAACATTCTGAAAGCTTCCATGATCTACATGAATCGTAACTTTTCCCTTTGAAGAAATTTTTGAGTCATCTCCCAAATGGATGGGGATGGAGCTGTTTGATTCTTCCACCACAGCCAACAGTTCCTCCCCAAAGAAATCAGAGAAGCCCAAGAAAAATTCAATAGGCCAGCCATCCGGCCCTGGGCTTTTGTCTTTCTGGAAGGATTGCATTACCTGCGAGAGCTCAAATGGCAGCACCTCCTCCATCAAAAGTTTGTTCTCTTCCTCCCCCACAAAACGTGGAAAGAGCTGAGCCATCCTGATAACCTCAGCTATAGAGGCCCCGGGTTGTGCTGTGAATAAGTCTTCGAAGTGTTGAACACCCATCTCATCCAAGCCATCAAAGCTGGAGACCCAATCCCCTTCAGGTGAAGATAGTTCCCAGATGGAGTTTGTGCATTTTCTCCCCTTTGCATATGCTTGAAAAAATTTAGTGTTCTCATCCCCACTTTGTAACCAAATTGCCCTGCTTTTCATTCTCCACATCTCTTCTCTCTCACACAGTAAAACATTCCTGCTACTTTCCCAGTCCAGCAGCTCACCTTTCTGCTGTTCGTCCAGATATCCCATACCCTGACAATGTAGAAGTCTATCGATATTCATCTCAGCAGCCCTCAGGTTCTGGTCATCTTTGACCCTTTTCTCATTGGCCCAGAGTATAGTGGCCTCTTTTATACGCTTGAGATTGAGTTGAAAGTGTGCGCCCGCATGCTCCAGTGACTCCAAAGGTCGATGAACCCACAGATTCTGAACTAATTTGATATAATCCTCCTCCTTCAACCAGTTAGGATTGAACTTGAAAGGACTAGGGGGTTTGTTTCTACTGCCTCTTAACTCCAGTAGAATGGGACTGTGGTCGGAAACCCCCCCAGACCCCACCCATTGCTTGACTACATCAACCCCCAGTACCAACACATCAGCTACCAGGAACCGGTCCAGTCTTTTGGCCACCCTTTGATCCCCTGTTCTCTTATTCCTCCAGGTAGGGGTTAACTTGTTTGGCATTATGTCAAGTAGATCCTTCCCAGCGAAAGCTTGTATGAAAAAGTTAGCTAATGGATCCGGTGCAGCCCTAGGCCCCCAGACTTCAGAAGATCCCAGAGAAAGGTTGAGATCCCCACCCAAGATCACATCCCTTCCGTCAAAGAGATCCATGCTTAGCAGGGAGTCCCAGAATCCAGCCCTATTTAAATAGGGTCCATAAACATTGAGAATCGTTATCATCCTACCAATCTCTGCATCCCATACTTCCAGCCCGATACCAGAAGTGATCCCCCAAGAGCTATCAGCTCTGCAGCTCTTCACCTTCCACCCTGTAGCCAGCCCTCCAGAGCGTCCACGAGCATCCACACCCACGAACTTCCAGCCAGGTAGCAAAGTTTCCAAAACCCTAACAACCTCCACACTGCCGCCCAGTGTTTCTTGTAATAGTAAGATATCAGGTTGATTTAGATCCACCAACCTCCGAAGTGACGATTTTTTAATGGGACTCGCCAACCCACGACAGTTGAATGACATAAGTTTCATATGTAACCCCCTTCCAGGGCTTTCGCTGCTCTAAGTGCCCATTCAATAGAGGATTGTGTGCCCATTACCAAATCAACTTTTGCCCGGTCTTGTGCTTTTGACAGATGAGATTTTCGTCCCCGACCTTTCCCCACAGTACAAGCAGTCAATTCAGGAAGTCCCCTACCCCCCGGTCCATCAGAGATCACCCTATTTCTAAGGGCATATCGGATACTACAACCCACAGAATTGGGAGAGGGTAAAGTTGCTACTAACGGTGGTGTGTATGCACAATTAGTTACAGGTAATAGACAAGGAGCAGGGCATAGTGAAACAGAGCTGACGGGAGAGTGAGGCTCGAAACAAACCCCCCCCAAATCATTAGAGATAGCATATAAAGAAATATCAGAAGAGATCTTGTGAGACATACCCGGGGGGTTGGAGGATGAACCCCGACGTAAGATTGCCTTCTCTTGTAGCTTTCTGGAAGCTGCCCGCGTCAAAGGTGTCGTGGTACCTAATGAAGTCCCCACTACAGCCGTCTCCTTGCTCCCAATGAGATCCAGGTCCTCGTTCACCAATGTTGCCATAGTTCTCCCAGTTCCCTGCTTCCCGCATGGGGCTACTGGTAGCACCGAAACCTGGTCCGCCCCGGTGTCTAAATCAGTCGCTAATCCATCAACCCCCACCACCAGTGGGTTCCCCATCTTCGCAGGATTAGTGCAAACATCTGTTACAGGAATATCCATCGGTCGGCTGCCCCGAAACGGTAACATGCAATCCGCGACCAGGTGTCCGTGAGCGTGGCAGCGATGGCATCGGAACGGCACCCCCACATAGTCTAAAATTTGTGTGAAGTCCCCATCCTTCGTCTGAACCATGATCTCAGCTGATAGCCCCTGCCTAAGGTCGATCTTGACCAAACTATTAGCCACCGAGTAAATACCAGTTACCGTATGAGAATAATACGCACATATATAGTCGCCAAGGAAATTCCCAATTGTTGCAAATCGTGATTCATTCCAGAGATGCATGGGGAGCCCTGGTAGCTTCACCCATATAGGTTCTCTGTCTATTTTTTCTGTCTTTGAGTCAAAGAAAGGTGACCATCTTTTCAGCACAATGGGGACGCCCATCATCGTCCAATGACGGGCTAAAACAGCTGCTACCTCTCCAGGGCTCGACAGTATAAAGGAGAACCAGCCTTTCGTCAAGATCCTAATCTCTGGTGCAGGAACTATCAAATCCTTCCAGTGCTCGGCCGCCCATCTCTGGAGAAAACTCCGCCCAATCCTCTTACCACGGACATGTCCAACCACCGCGATATGAGAGAAGTCCACCGCCTCCTCCATAGAGACATCCACACCCAACACAAGTTTGTCCTTCCGACGCCTTTCCTTCACCTTTCTGGCATATTTTTTTGGATTAACAGCCTGTGCAGGAACCCCTGCTCTTGTGCTTAACCGGGGTTCATCATCAGTAGGTAATTCCCCAACCCCAGGATCCAACGCTGCTGGTCCACAAGTTGAGTAGCCCTGTCCACCACTGGCCTGTCCCCGGTCCTCTACATCATGGCACTCCACCGACTTGAGCAAATTTCCAACAGATAATGATGCCAGTCCACCTCCCAGCAGCTTGTTGTCACATCCAACCTGAGTTTCGTTCCTATCCTCACGAGCGTCTGCCGAAGGAATTGGAAAGTTTGAGTAAGACCCCAATTGGGGTTGCAGCGTACTCCCCAGAAGACCGGCCAAGTCTGGCCTATCACTAAAGCCTGCAGATGACCGGAAGCTTGCTAATTCCGCCTCTAAACCCTCCAACCCCAGTGAGATGACCGGCGAGGTAACTCTGGAAGATGTCGGTGGGGTAAAGAGGTGTCCATCCAAATCCAGCTCTCCCACGGGCCCAGATGCATCCCCAGTCCCCCGGCCTGACAAGAAATGGACAGTCGACCCAATCTCCGCCGAATTGATCGCTCCAAGATCGAAAATCCCCATATTCCCATCCCCATCCGAGGTGTAGTCCACCTCCTGCACATATCCACTCTCCATACCGCTTCAGTGGTTCCTTCACAGCAGGCAAAAACGATCCCCGACCAAGCAATCTGCCAGAGAACCGGATGGATCCCCAGATAGGGCCCAAACCCCAATCCACCGGTCAAGAAGACCCCACACAAAACACTGTACCGCTCTGGCAAGTATCTCTTCACGCGTTCTCCAGGTGCTAGGACCACCTGCTCACACCGTCAATATCCACAACGATTCAGGAGTATTCAGCTGGGACATCCAGACCCCAATGACAAAGTCCACACCACCAAAGCCCAATTAACAGAACTCAAGCGATCCCCAGGGTTTCATGGAGCCCCCGAAGTCTCAATTCGAACAGTGTTCAAACCATTCCTACCAAGGCCACCCGCATCAGTCTGCTCCTGGTCCATCCACGACACAGTGTAATAGCCGGTCCTCCAGAAACGCAGTCCGTCGCCCTTACTCTGCCCTAATTCCGCCAAGTCCAGGGTTTCATGGAGCCCTCATCTTTCAAATTTGGTATTCTATTATTTAGTCTTACTTCAAAAGCTCAATTCGAACGTTCAAACCAATCCTACCAAGGCCACCCGCTGCAGTCTACTCCTGGTCCAGCCACGGCACAGTTCAGAGCCGGTCCTCCCGAAACGCAGGCCGTCGCCCAAACTCATCCCTTATTCCGCCCATATCAGGTTTCTTGGAGCCTTCTTGGAGGTTTCTTGGAGCCTTCTTCGTTTTTCTCAGGTTTTCATTATCACCATTATTATAATAATTATTTAAATAAATATAAATGATGTGATATAATATAAAAAATAAAAATATGATATAAATGAGATTATAGTATTTCAAATATAAATTAAATTATTAAAAAATTCATTAAAAAAATAAAAAATTGTAAGAAAAACAAAATTAACATACACAAAAGTTTAGACCTGTCTTAATTATAGTTTTTTTAAGCATCTTAATAATTGCATTTTTTTTAATGCATTGTTGTACTTAACAAAGGCAATGTTTAGATGATTTAAATTTATATATCTATATATTAAGTATTTATATATGTATTTCATTAAATTATTTGTTATCTAATTAATTTATTGCTTGATTAAAACAATTTGTATATATATATATATATTTTTGTGTAGAGTGAATAATTGATGTTATATAGTAAATAAATGAGGAGGTATTAAAGAATAAAATACTTATAAATATGGTATTTCAATAAGTAATAATTTATTTATTTTATCAATAAAAGCTTATAAATAAAGGGTTTTGAAATGTTGTTTTTATAATTGTATATGTGAGAATTAAAGTATTAATATTTTTATTTTTATAATTGCATATGTTGAGAACTAAAGTATTAATATTTTTATTTTTATAATTGCATATGTTGAGAACTAAAGTATTAATATAGTTTTCCTAAGTTAAGAAGCATGGAGAGTAAATGATAAATGTGTAATTTATATTTTTTTTTCAGAATTTTGTAAATAATAATTGTGTACATCATGACTGGGCCTAATGATTAAAAACATGTATTTCCTCCTATAAGGTCATAGGTTCAAATATAGAGGGGGCTAGGATATGTAAACCTCTGTAGACTTAAGCAGTTACATTGCTGTGTAGAGAGGGTCCCTTGTCCGATCAACAAGGGGGTCTCATACACCAACATTAGTCTCTATTTGGGAGGAAGAATGCCAACAGTTCCTCTTAAATTTCTTCTTCCCTTTAGTTCCTTGAGTACATCAATAACAAGTTTCCTCCCCTCCAAATGAGGTGAATCCTAGATGAGTTTATCGCCCAACAACATATTTTATTCTAATTCTTTTTCTCTCTGGTCTCCATTTGATTTTCTTCCCTCGTGAGAGGAGGAGAGGGATGAGGAAAATTCACCAAAAATCTAGCATAAGACAGAAGATTGTACAAATTTCATGAGTTTGAGCTTTGAGTCTTTCGGAGCTAGGCCTTCTCTCCAAAGGTCAACAGTTTACCACCCTTACCATCTACGAAATCTGGGAAAGTATTGATGGGTTTCCCAGTCACTTGCTTCTGAAAAAAAACACACAAACTCTCAACTTGCAAATCTAGATTCCAAGTCTTTATGCAATGTCCCATCACTATTAACCAAACTTTCTATTTAAATATGAATATTTAGACAATATTGGTACTAAAATTATGCATGTTTTTGTATTAAAATTAAATATTAATTTTATTTATCAAGTTATGTATTAGATTTTCTTTTATCAAATTATGTATTTCTATTTCGTTATTTTGGATAATTGAATTATGTAGATGACTCAATATGCTAAAATTATTACAATAAGAGAATAAGAACCTTTTAATGTGCTAGGGAAACTAGTCCCCCTTTTTTAGCTATTGTTCAGTGGCCAACAATTTCACTTAATGTACTCATAAATAAATCTCATCTCACTTCTTATCTTCTTTTTATACATTGTTTAAAAGTTTTTATAGCATAATTTTTTGTTTAAAATCTTCTGTAGCTTCATTCTTCACATCAATTTCAGCACGTGGCTATTCAAGCTTATCCTTCACAAGCCCAAAACAACATCCTCTTACGATATCAATTTCTATCTGGCTATTCAAGTTTGTATCAATGCTTCAATCATCGCATCAATTTCAATCTGGTTGTTAACTAATATCCTCTGCAACCAGCTTTAAGTTAGATCTGCAATAATAAAAATATGGTATTTTATGCAACCAGCTTCGAAGTTAATTGCAATAATAAAAATAGTCTTTGGATGTGGAAATGAATTCACTTGTCCTCTGTCTCATTTTATTTTTTTGTATGTATTGGTTAAAGCATCTAGTGTATATATATTATTTAATTGCAATACTACAGTTTTTTTTGGATTATAGATCAATTAATGCAGTAATAAAAACATGCAACAATCAAAACATGCACTATTACAATGGTTTGTAATGAGTGGATAGTGAAACGAAATTCAATTGTCTTCTTATTTTTAGTCGTGATTGTTTGTAATGAGTGTTTGGTGAAACGAAATTCACTTCCCTCTGCCTGTGTTCTGGAAATTGAGTGTGTACCCAGCATCTCGACCATCTGAACCACGTGACTGTTACCTGAACCCTGTGTTCAACCTCTGGTCGATATACACCTCTCAGACTTGATAATTCCTGGGACTTGCCTTAAGAATCAACCTCTACAAAAACAATCTGGAAGCATATAAATAGATTGCCCTCAAAATAGATTATGAATGATTAGTCTACAATGAATTCAACGTTTTTTTTGTCAAATTGAGAAGTGAAAGTCACACAGTTAGTTTCGACTCCCCAATTAAGAAGAAAACCAAGTAATTTTGGCTTCCAATTTCACACAGGAGAAGAAATCAATCATTTGTGATAATTTATTAAAAAATGAGGAAATGGGTAATAAAATTAAGGAAATTTATTAGTATAATTTTGTAATAGTTTTTAATATAGATAATAAATTATAAATGTAGTACCTTTGCAAAAGAGTTTGTTTCACTAATTCTTATGCCTTGATGAATACGATGTGATAGGCATAGATTTGATGCATTCAAAACATGATAATATGCTAGGGTGCATTGAACTTATAACTATTTTCTAGAGCAAACAAACCTCCATTGGTCAAGAAGGATGACTTCCTTTTGCTAGATTTTGACCCTTGCTTTATCACTAGTATTTAATCTTTCCACTTATAGAGTGATGGTTTTCCCATAAAGGGTATTACAATGATATCAAAAGCTCCATGTCAACAAAATCTAGGACTTTCAAATCATTTCACATTTCATGAAATAGGTAGAACATATGCTATTTAATCATATAGTATATTTAATATCTAAGGACAATGGAAAGTGTCACTTGAGACTAAGCTTATATAGGTTGCAGGTTGGCATGGATGTTTAGGTGGGAAGGAGATATTTAACACTAAGAAAATACTTTGTCATGTAAATTATTGCGATTCAAACAACGCTATTATAGAGGGACTACAACCTTAGTCATATTTAGTGTTTAAGAGTATGCACAATTTCATTTATTAAAAATGTTCGCAATAAGTGAACATTTACTATCTCCCACTTTGATTGTGCTCTTTTCTCCCATCCTTCCTTTTCAGGTCAATTCCCAATACATTGAACATTTATTACTTTTATTAGTAAATAATAATATGTAATAAATGTACTTTTTACTTTTATATAATTATGGAGACCTTATAAACACTCACCAATTAGTAAATATACATTATTTGTTTATCTACTTTTTAAGTAATTATTTTCAATGTTGTATTAGAATAGTTTATCAAGATTTTATTTTTGTACGTGATTGTGTAGAGGTGTTAAAATGGGAAAGTGGGAGGAGATAAATGGGTTGGAGGTTGAAGATCCGGAAGATATGGTAGAGTTTTATGTCGAAGATTTGACATGGATAGAAATTTGGGGGGACCAAGTTGCAATTATTCTGTATTGTAGACTTCAGGATTTTATAAGAGGAGAGCAAGCGAGAGAAAGCACTCCTACTCAATTTGTTGTTCATACTCGACGAACTCGAAAACTTGAGGAGATCAAAAGAATTCATTTTGACACGTATTTGGAGTATGCTATGTGAGTCTCTATAATTACTCATAATTGATTGTGAGAAACATGCTTAGATATTTTGTTAACTTATCATTCAAGTTGATCAAGAAAAACATTCATCTATAACTTTAATTTATTGTAACGATATGTAATAGGTATTGGTGTTCATATGGTCCAGACTCCACTTGTAAAGTCCAAGGTGATAGTCATACAACGACGGCATTTGAAAATACAATGAAGAAACGCAGTTCACGCCAAAGCATTAAAGTTGGTTGTCAATGCCACTTCATCGTGCGTCGGCTTGTCATGAGACCAACTGATGATGTTATTATATATACAGCATGCAGGCATATTGACAAATATGGTGTTGTGTGTCATGGGAAGGATGCAGTTGGAAGGCCTTAGGCTTTCAATTATGCTCCACATCTAACATATAATCTACGAGCTAGTGTGAGGCAGATGGTTCAAGATGGTTTTAACGTCACAATGATATGGGATAAATTCATTAATGATGTGGAGCATCAATGTGGTTAGTTGTTCACAGGGACAACTCGAGATGCCTTAATGACAAGACAAGATATTTTAAACGTGTACAATGAACTAAAAAGACAAGAATACATCAAGGACGAGAATGATCTAATTAGCGTGGACTGTTGGTACAATCAATTTCCAGATAAGTTTTTTTTCTACCAACAACAAGATGTTGTGCAAAACAAGCCATTCATCATTGGTGTACAAATAAGCTGGATGCGTTCTATGATGATAAAGTACTCACATAATAATGCTATATCCATGGACTCTACATTTAGGACGAACAAATATGGGGTGACTACACATATATCGTGATTCTCACTTAATTATAGTTATTGAAATGATTTCCTATGTGTGGACTTTGTATAATATAATTATGTGTTTATTTGAATGTAGTATCAACTTTATACATTGATGGTTTTCGACAAACACCATAATGGTGTCCCGATAGCTTGGGTTAGTTCCTCACGAAATACATCAGAGGATATTAAAAAATGGTTAGCAGCATTATTTAAAGTCGGAATGAAAGAGCGTCCAGATTGGCATGTTCGTGCTTTTATTACAGATGATGCTGCAGCTGAGATTGAGGCTTTAAGGTGACTTGATTAATTATTTATAGAGGGGAGCGGGAGAGAAGATTAATGTTTCATTACATATATACGTACATTAATCTCTTTAACTGTAATGTCATTTCAGGTGTTTAACTAATTCATCAATATTATTATGCGTATGGCATGTTCGTCGTGCATGGATGAAGAATATTTTAAGCAAAGTCAATGGAAAGGAAACTAGAGTCTCAATTTTTCGTGCTTTAGGAGACATCATGCATTCATGTTCGGATGACCGCTCAGTACAAGATGCAGTTGCACGGATCTTTGATGAATTTCAAGGTCAAGAAAAGTTTTTGAATTATTTCAGAACTAATTGGCTAGATAACAACAAAATTTGTAAGTACTGTCTACATCTTTGTGTTATAAATATATAATCTATTGCATTATTTTTAGTTTCTACTTTGTCACTGACCCCCTTCACTTTCCAGATATGTGGGCGAAAGCTTATAGAAATTTTCCCCATTCAAATCAAGATACCAACAATGCAATCGAGTCATACCATAGGTACTTAAAGAAAAGGTACCTTGATGAGAAAAGCAATGCATGCCACAGGCGGGTTGACTGGGGTATTCATGTGTTGTTGGAAAATGTTGAACCTTATTACATTCACATGCAACGTTTAAAGGAAGCTGGTATTATACGACCTAAAAAATCCAATGAACAACTAGCTAGATCTCAGTGCAAAGAAGATGCAATCCTAGATGAAGAATGTGCATGTGATCAAATAAATACCAATGAATATCGGGTTCGTAGCCAAAATAAGAATACTCGTGATACTTGGTATAAGGTCATATATGTAGGGCCAGATGTTTTCTTCTGTAACTGTGCTTGGGCATTGACTGGAAATGTTTGTAAACATGCCTTAAAGGTTGGCATGTTGGTAGGAAAAAATGCCCTTGGTGAGCATTTTTTGGAAATGTTTTCTTCTGTAACTTGAGAGGCCTAGATTTCAAGTTGATTTAAATGAAACAGTTGCTCCCATCCCAGAATTCCAAGAAGAGCTTCCCCCAGGATTTGATTCTCCTATCGGTAATTCCTTTGACCATGTTGATTCAACAACTATAAGACTAGACAATGCCATGTCTGAGGCCGATGAGATGGAATTTCTTATGTCATCAACTCATCAAACACTAAGGTGTTTACTAGATATTAAACCTACTAGTTTGGAGCATGCACGTGCACTTAACACCTTGGTATACAATGTGGGTCAGGAGTGTAATAAAATGTTTAATTGTTGTATAACTCCATCTAAGATCACTAAACAAAGACACCATAGTTTTTTGAGCCCGCTCAATAAAAAAAGACAACGTGGTCAAGCATTGCATTCAAGAAAAGATGCAACAAAATTTCAAAGGGTCGGACGAGCTCGCACAAAAAAGAAAAGCATGGATGAACAAATGAAGATTTCTTCTCAAAAACAAAGAAATGTAGATCACAGATCAGATATAGTGCAACGTTATATTCCATACAATAGAGGTATTTCAATATGATACTGAATTTTGTTTAATTTGAAATAAGGTATATTATTCAACCCAATGCCATAATCTAATTATTTTGGTGATTATTGTTACAGTTGAGGCATCCACTTCTCAATCTATTCCAAGTTGTCGACTTCGATTATTTCATGATAGTGCTATCGATGATACCTCATTGTTGCCTAATAATTCAATAGCAGAAATAGAAGGGAATGATACATTCAACCCACCACAACATAGTAACGAGACTTGTATAGGTATTGTTATTAATTTCAATCACATTTTTTAAAATGATCGTATGGTCATGGTGAGAAGACTTTCTTGGTTGTTTTTATAGGAAAGGTGTCTATTGGTCAAGAAATTTCACATCATCATGGCCAATCAAATTATGCTAAAACACACTTAGAATGTGTTGGACTGTTGCATACAAAAAATAAAACCATAAATGAGCAAATGGAGATTTCTTGTAGACAACAAGGAGATGTGGAACATAGGTCAGATTCAGTGCAACATTGGACTCTACGCAATAGAGGTATATCGGTTTGATAATATTTGTTAATTTCCATTAACTACGGCATATTTGATTGTTTCACTGGGCCTACTGTCATTGTCTTATTATTTTGGTGATTATTGTTACAGTTGAGGGAGGCACATCTCAAGTTATTCAGACTTGTCGACCTCGATTATTGCAAGATAATATTGCTACGGGTAGCTCGTTTTTGGTTGATACAACAATAGTAGCTGTAGAAGTGAATGATACATGCAATTTACTACACCAGAGATCATTGTCAAACTTAGCTATTGCAACTAATTTTTTGGTGCCAACCACATCAAAGACAGGTCCAACATTGCCATTAATTCCGGACTTGAACACATGACATTGTTTGTTCAAAGGTGAAAATATTTGACAAAAGATTAATAGATTTAAAATATTTGATAGTTTCAACACAATATTTCAATCAATTTTCTCTAAGTGTCAAGACACTTTGTCATCGAAAATCAATTAACTTCTTCTTGAAAGTACGGTTACTAAATATATCACATAGTGTAGTAGTGTATGTTCTCTTCATATTGTGATAATAATTTTTTTTATTAGCTACTGATTAAGTATTTCAAGATTCTAAATTTGATGTTTTTTTTCTTTCTTCAGTACAAACTATTCATTTGCTAATTATTCCAATATTTATATACCAAAAATTTCAACTAATATTGATTCTAACATGAGTTTTCATCGTCATATATGTATTTATGTTATGAAAGAAATTTCATTTTATGTGTTAACTTCACATCTTCAACATTATCAACTCATAAAGTGGTTGATGCTGTATTTTGTAATGTTTTTAACAATTGTTGCAAATGATGGATGTCAACCTCTCTAATTATATGTGGGTATGCGTATTTTTTGTATTTGTGATAGTTGTAGGCGTTGCAAATCTATGATTATTGTTTTATAGGTTATGAAGGTAGAACAATTTAATCTTGATATTACTTGTAATACCCATTTTCATTTGTAGTAACGATAAATTTTCTTATATATACTAAAATCTAAAATATTTGTTTTTCTTTACAGTTATGGACAATGCGTATGTTTCAAAATTTCTCTTTGCTATCCATGACATAAGCCAACAAGAACATTTTATTTCCTACTTTCGAAACAAGATTAGCAAGGAAAATGGTTTTCCATGCCAGCTATTGGATGATATACTTAATTTTTTATCAAAGATTAAGCAAATACTTCGCCAATTTGAGCATGTTTGTCAAAGAGAGGCCGGTAGAAAGTTAAGGAGAGAATGGTTACAAAGGCAAAGGGATTGTGATGTAAGTGTTGATGTGAATTGGTGTTCCATGTGTCATACATCTGGTTGCAGATTTGAATTTGGAGAGAGCATGATAAGAAATAGTACTATCAATAATGTTTCTTTTAATAGGTATGTGTATTACTTTTTATTATTTTGTTTAATAAATCCTTTAATCATATTGCTTGATTTTAATAAATATATTTAATAAGTGATTTATTAATATTTTTTTTTTGTGATGCAGAGTTACTACAAATGCTTCTTCTAAATTTAGTTGGCCATCCTCTGAGATTGAAAAACATGAAGAATTTATTGTCCATATACATCATACGATCTCTCGCGTGATTGGATCTGATGTCATCTTTTTGACTATACACTTAAATTTTTTTCTGGGATGAGGGCATCACTCTTCCAACTTGAACATATTTGTGAAATCCATGGCGTTGATGTAAGTTGGCCCTGCATATGTCATAGAGGTAGCATATAATTATTTCTAAAATTGTTGATGTAGATCAATTTTGATACAATTTGGAGTGGAGATGTTAAATTTGAGTAAATGATGTTATATTTGAAATAAGCATGGCATTTATTTTGATTAAGGATGTGTAATTTTAAATTCCCGATAAAGATGCACAAATTTCAAAATTGGATTGTAACTTTTAATATCACATTTATTACAACTATCATTGTTTCTAGTAAAATATGCGATGGCGATAAAACATATATTTTCCAAATATCTTTGTTCCAAAGTCAGTTTTAATATCAAATGTTTGATAAATTATATGTTTTTCAAATATTTGTTTTCTATAATTTTAAGAATATGTAAGGGCTGCATTAAATGTCTCATTTATTTTAATAAACTACTTCAAAATATTATCAAATCAACTCCTATTAATCTAATTAAATAATTATGTTCACAATTGTCATTATCCTTTGTATAAGGACTGTAGCTATAAACTAGTAAAAAGTGGGGATATATAGTAATAAAAGATTATCAAATTTTGGTGATATAAAGGTGGGAGGTGATAAGTAGTTGATATGATTTTAATTCTATGAAAACCCTTGCACACCAACCAGGGTTTGCTTTCATTTCTGGAAATCTATGTGATGATTAAATAACCATGTTAGGTTGTAGGTAAAAGTTACATGGTAATTCTTTGAGACTTTAGTTAGAGGGGTGTGCAATTCTCTTTTTTAATTTTTCAATTTAAAAATCATTTATATACATGTATTGAATTGAATTCTTAAATTTGGACATTATAAACTTTTATAAATTCTCATTTCATAAAAATTAAATTGATGAATATGTTATTATTTTTTAAAATATTATAATAATCAATTTATAAACATTATAAAAACTATATTAAAAAAACCATTTCATAAAATTATATATAAATTGTATTTATAAAGAAAATGATATATATATATATATATATATATATATATATATATATATATATATATATATATATATATATATAATGAAATGTTATGTTTATATCTATCAATATCATTATATAAAATTACTTGTTGGGAAAATATGTTAATAAAGAATAATCCTTAATTTTAAAGAATAAATGATAATATAGAAAATAACATTCTATATCATCTTATGCCATTAATTGGTATTTTTATATCTTCACATAAATTATTATATATCTTCACATAAATTATTAATTAAAAATACTGTAAATTAAACTTCCAACTCATTATAAGAAGACATCACGATTCAACCATAAAAGTTAAAAATCAAGTTCAAAGTTCAAAATTTTGTGACTCATATGAATTAAGGATTTATAAATTCTCATTTTATATATATACTTACTCATACTCACATACAACATATATATATTTGGATTGATTTTTAGGCTTGTAGAGGACTCACAATGCTCACTATTTTAAGTCCGGAGGACGTGAAAAAAAATTCAATCTATAATTAACAAGGTAATGCTCACTCCGATCCTTGCAATTCCAAATTTTTGATAGCGTGTGGATCAACACGGTTTATGTTTTGCAAATCTAGTGTCCTTCTAAAAGTAATTGGATAGAGCGGTAGGGAAAATGTTTATGCAATATAAACTCTATAGGCCTTGTTGTCATAGAATGTTCATATTTTATAGATTAATATGGATCATGTTTTTGCACTAGAGTAGCAAGTGCTTTATAGTTCATTTTGACTCTTGGTGTTGTATAGTCCAATTTGACATAAACTCACCTTGAAGTGAGTTTTGGTATCAAATGTTTGATAAATTATATGTTTTTCAAATATTTGTTTTCTATAATTTTAAGAATATGTAAGAGGTGCATTAAATGTCTCATTTATTTTAATAAACTACTTCAAAATATTATCAAATCAATTCCTATTAATCTAATTAAATATTATTATAATTTAAGTAGGACTGGTATTTAAGAAGGATTTCATTCTATTTAAATACGAATATAGTGGAAGGGAATCTTGCGGCAGTCCTCCTTAGTGATTAAGATATAATTAAAACCTGAGAATCTATCCATAAAACACATCATCTCGTAATTGGCTACTGCATTAACCAATGGGTCAATGGAAGGTAAGGGAAAGTAATCTTCAGGAATTTAAGTAATTAAAAAATATAAACACCTATATAGTATATTGATGATTAAAATATATTAAAGATGATCCTCTGTCCCTATGTAAATATTGATGATTCTTTCAATGAGTATATAGTTTCCCTTTAAAAAGGTTTATGGGGTGGGAGGTAAGTCAAACTTTATTAAACTAAGGTCTACTAAAAATCGTATGGCATCACATGTCTCGATGAAGTAGCCAACTCAATCCAAACTATAGGAAAAGTACTCATAAGGATAACGAGGATCAAGCGTAGGTAATTGCCTTGAGCATGTGAAGGATGTATTAATTAGTACCAAAACCATCCATATTAAAAAAAGGGTTACCCTCTTCCTCGTGTGGTAATAAGGTGATAAGACAAGGAAGAAGGCGGAGGGTACACTCATTTGGCCATGAGGTAATGATACTGTTGTATGAGGGTATATACCAGTATATACATTGGTGTATATTCTGGAATATATACTAGTGTATATACCGGTATATACACTGATGTATATACCGGTATATAGACTGGTGTATATTCCGGTATATAGACTGGTGTATATATCATAATATACTGGTATATACACTAGTCTATATACCGAAATATACACCAGTCTATATACCGGTATATACACCAGTGTATATACCAGTATATACACCAGTGTATATTCTGATGGTGATGAAGATGATGATGATGATGATGGTGGTGGTGATGAGGATGATGTCAACAATGATGATCTAGATGATGATGATGATGATGAAGATGGTGACGACGATGATGATGAAGATGATGATGACGATGATGGTGGTGGTGGTGGTGGTGGTGGTGATGACGACAACAACGATGTCGATGATGATGATGAAGATGGTGATGACGATGGTGATGATGATAATGATGATGACGATGATGAGAATGATGATGATGAGTATATTCCGGTAGGGTGATGGTATATAGACTGATGTATATTTCGGTATATAGGCATACCGGTATATACACCAGTATATATTCTAGTGTATACACTGGTGTATATACCGGTATATAGACTGGTGTATATACTGGTATATACACCATTCTATATACGTGTATATACCGATATATACACCAGTGTATATTCCAGTATATAGACTGGTGTATATACCAGAATACACACCAGTGTATATTCTTGTATATAGACTAGTGTATATTTCGGTATATAGACTATATAGACTAGTGTATATACCAGTATATAGACTGGTGTATATTCCAGTATATAGACATACCGGTATACACCAATGTATACCGGTGTATACACCAGTGTATATTCCGGTATATAGACTGGTGTATATACCGGTATATAGACTATATAGACTAGTGTATATACCGGTATATAGACTGGTGTATATTTTGGTATATAGGCATATTGGTATATACGCCAATGTATATTGGTATACACACCAGTGTATATACTGGTATTCTGGTATATACACTAGTGTATTCCGGTATATACACTGGTGTATACCGGTATATACACCAGTGTATATATCGGTATTCCGATATATACACTGGTGTATATACCGGTATTTCAGTATATACACTAGTGTATATACCGGTATTTCGGTATATAGACTGGTGTATATACCGGTATATAGACTGGTGTATATACCGGTATATAGACTGGTGTATATACCGGTATATACACCAGTCTATATATCAAAATATACACCAATCTGTATACCGGTATATACGCCAGTGTATATTCTGATATATAGACTGGTGTATATACCGAAATATACACCAGTACATATATCGAAATATACACTAGTGTATATTCTGATGGTGATGAAGATGATGATGAAGATGATGATGATGATGATGAGGATGATGTCAATGATTATGATAATGAAGATGGTGATGGCAACGACGACGATGATGATGATGGTGGTGGTGGTGATGACGACGACAACGATGTTGATGATGATGATGAAGATGGTGATGACGATGATGATGATGATGATGAAGAAGATGATGATGTGGATGATGATGATGATGATGATGATGATGATGATGAGTATATTCTGGTAGGGTGATGGCATTGATGATGAGGATCAAAATGAAGATGTTGATGATGTATATACCGATATATAGACTGGTGTATATTCTAGTATATAGACATACCGGTATACACCAATGTATACCGGTATATACACCAATGTATATTCCGGTATATAGATTGGTGTATCTACCGGTATATAGACTATATAGACTAGTGTATATACCGGTATATAAACTGGTGTATATTCCGGTATATAGGCATACCGGTATATACACCAATGTATACCAGTATATACACCAGTGTATATACTGGTATACCGGTATATACATCAGTGTATATACTGGTATTCCAGTATATACACTGGTGTATTCCGGTATATACACTGGTGTATACCGGTATATAGACTGGTGTATTCCAGTATATACACTGGTGTATATACCGGTATTCCGGTATATAGACTGGTGTATATACCGGTATATAGACTGGTGTATATACCGGTATATACACCAGTCTATATACCGAAATATACACCAGTCTATATACCGGTATATACACCAGTCTATATTCTGATATATATACTGGTGTATATACCGAAATATACACCAGTGTATATACCGAAATATACACAAGTGTATATTCTGATGGTGATGAAGATGATGATGATGAAGATGATGATGATGATGATGATGAGGACGATGTCAATGATTATGAGATGAATATGGTGATGACAACGAAAACGATGATGATGATGGTGGTGGTGGTGATGACGACGACAACAATGTCGATGATGATGATGAAGATGGTGATGACGATGATGATGATGATGATGAGATGAGGATGATGATGATGATGATGATGATGAGTATATTCCGGTAGGGTGATGGCATTGATGATGAGGATCAAAATGAAGATGTTGATGATGTATATACCGGTATATAAACTGGTGTATATTCCAGTATATAGACATACCGGTATACACCAATGTATACCGGTATATACACCAGTGTATATTTCGGTATATAGACTGGTGTATATATTGGTATATAGACTGGTGTATATTCCGATATATAGGCATACCAGAATATACACCAATGTATATCGGTATATACACCAGTGTATATACGGGTATTCCGGTATATACATTGGTGTATATCGGTATATACACCAGTGTATACCGGTATATACACCAGTGTATATACCGGTATTCTGGTATATACACTGGTGTATATACCGGTATACATTGGTGTATATACCGGTATTCCAGTATATAGACTGATGTATATACCGGTATATAGACTGGTGTATATACCAGTATATACACCAGTCTATATACCGAAATATACACCAGTCTATATACCGGTATATACACAAGTGTATATTTCGATATATAGACTGGTGTATATACCGGAATATACATCAGTCTATATACCGAAATATCCACCAGTGTATATTCTGATGGTGATGAAGATGATGATGATGAAGATGATGATGAGGACGATGTCAATGATTATGATGATGAAGATGGTGATGACAACGACGATGATGATGATGATGGTGGTGGTGGTGATGACGACGACAACGATGTCGATGATGATGATGAAGATGGTGATGACGACGATGATGATGATGATGAAGATGATGATGATGAGGATGATGATGATGATGATGATGAGTATATTCCGGTAGGTTGATGGCGTTGATGATGAGGATCAAAATGAATATGTTGATGATGATGATGTACCAGTCTATATACCGGAATATACGCCAGTGTATATACCGTGTACATCATCATCATCATCATCATCAACATCTTCGTCCTGATGCTTGTCATCAACGCCATCACCTTAATGGAATAATACACCGGTGTATATTCCGGTATATACACTGATAGTGTATATACCGATATATAGAATGGTGTATATTCTAGTATATACACCAGTGTATATACCGGTATATACACCAGTCTATATACGGAATAGTTATACAACATCTTATATCACATGGGCATTCACCAAATTGATTAACTTTCAAAAAAGGAAATCTTATACAACATGTTTAGTCACATTTGAAGATCGTTCTGTAAGCCATATAGTTCATGGTGTAGTTAGTGATTCATTGGGCATTAGCTTTTTTATGTGTTATTGCAAATGATAGTAACATAGTCCTACAAGGTTTTATATTTAAGCAAGAATTTACCTATCTCTATCTAAGAAAGTTACATTGCACCCAATATCAATATAATAAGAAAATTTGAAACAATACTTATACCATCCATACATCATCCGTACAAACAAAAACATAAAATGGTAGCCACACAATCAACCCCAACTGAATCAATGCTTATTCTAGATGTACTCAAAGAACTACATAAGTTTCTATACATGATGTTCATGTCATTCATCTATGGTATTGAATTTATCTCATACTTATTGAACCGATCTCTCCTCTTAGGCATTGAATGGCAACAACATGAATTCTATGGAATATTTCACATTTAATATTGTGAATGGTCTAGCACATTGCCCATACGATCATTTTATTGATAATGATGATCATATTGGTGATCTACATCAATACGAATTAACAAATGCTAATTAGTGGACATGAAAAAAATTAGTCTAACCACTATGTTAAAGAATGTAAGCTTTCTGATTTTGTAACTAATTTTTATACTTAACATATTATAAAAGTAATCTCCTTGAATTATTGAAGAGTCTAGTTCCGATTTCAGTGAGCTTCTCAATTCGTTGCTTAGGCAAGTTGTTTCATGATTGTAAACAAATTTTTCATTCATTTCTCTATTCAATGATTTTGTTTTGCTTCCTTGACTCAAGTTATTTGATGATTTTAATGTGTGTGTGTATTTTAGATGGAGAACATTTATTTTGAGTAAAATGTATTAAAGTTTCAAAATTTATTATTAAAACTAAAGAAACACACATCCAAATATCTTTAGTTTTTAACTTTAGATTATGGTTAGCCTTGTCTTATTTCTATAATGTTTTAAAGTGCCCTCTTTTATAGAAATACACATTTCCATTATACTTTGTTGTAGAAATTATCTCACAATAAGGTGAAAGTGATATTCGATTGAAATTGACTCTAGTTATAATGCTACATTTAGCGAATGTTTAGATTTTTTTCTAGGATTTATACTAAATTTTTTATGTTTATTTATATAATGTTCAATATTATGAATCCTCCTTTATTTAATCATTTATTATTTACTAAGCTATGCCCATCAAAGTTTTCTTGCATGCCTATTTTATTATTTTTCTAATGATATTTCCTTAACACTCAACACTACTAAAATGAATTTTTGTTTTTCCTTATCAATATTATGTCACAATCTTCATACACAAAATTTATAAATTTTAAATCCTTAAAATTTTAAATTTACTATCTTTTCCATCTTATGTCCTTGAACCTGATTAATTCTATATATTAATTTTTGATACTAGACATTCAAATTTTAAATATTTTTAACACTATTTCCATGTGTATCTAATTTTGTGTTTAGTAAATTAAGTTGAGTTACTTTGCAAATGCTTTTAGAAAAGGCACATTTGTGTTGAGAAATGTGAAAATATGTTAACAAAGCTTATATTCATAGGTGTCAAAGGCATTACTACTTTCATCCTTTTTGATGTTACATTTTATGTGGTTTAATTTTGTACTTCAAAAATAAGCGGAATTGTTTTGCTACATGTTTTTAGAAAATGTAGTTTCTTAATAAGAAATGTGAAAATAGGTGAACAAAAGTATCTTAAGAAGTATCAATTTTTATTTTATTTTCATGTCACATTTAATAAGTGGAATTGGTTTGCCACATGTTTTTAGAAAATGTAACTTCTTAATCAGAAATGTGAAAATAAGTGAACAAAAGTAGCTTAAGAAGTATCGATTTTGTTATTTTGATGTCACATTTTATGTAAAAAAAATCATTTAATCTTTAAAAATAAAATAATTAATTTAGATATCAATATAAATTTTACATATACACTTAATATAATAATGATTAAATATTTAGATAAAACAACTTAAAATACATTATTAACATTAACTGAAATTTTTTAAAGAGTTAATATAATAAAATAAAGAAAAATTATTAACACAAATTAAAATTAACTAAAACTTTTAACCTACTTAGTTTTAATTTTTTAGAAGTGAGAATCTTAGAAAAACATTTATATGCGTAATTATGAAATTCCTAAAATACTCACAATATAAATGTGAATTTTTGGTTTTGATTTGGTTTGAAATAATATTAAATAAACAACATAATAATTTTAAAAAATATATAATATTAAATTAAAAATAAGATAGTTTCATATTATTAATGTATTTTAAATTTAATATAGAGAATGATTCAAATCAAGTCAAATTTAAAAGAAAAACAAAACATAATCCAAAGTGTAAATGTTGAGAAAATGTTTGCAATTGAGAAATATCTGATCCCCTTTAAAGATAGATCTATACTGGTTTAAAACTATGTTGAAAAAAAAAAATTACACTATAATGATGTCTTATAAGACCACTTTAGTTTATAATAATCAATTTGAAAAATATGTATGAAGAATAATAATTTTATTTATTTTAAGAATCTTATGTATTTTAATAGAAGTAAACAATATTATAAAAAGTACAAACTCAAATAAATAGCGAATTATAATGATAAATTTTGTAATTAAATATAAAAAATATTGCAAATGGAAAGAAAACATATAACATTTTAACAAATAATTAAAACTAAAAAAATTATATAAATTTAAACATGAGATATAATGAGCTTTACTAACCAGTTTAGATATTTACACAAATTCATAAAGGAATTGGTATATTTACACAAATCCATAAAGGAATTAGTAAAAAAAGATTAACTAGTTATAAACACATAGTTTTGAAATTTAAATTAGTTATAGAAACAATAGATGCTATTATGATAGGCTTTCATCTAGCAATATGGTTGGATTGCATATGACTCAACCAAGCAACTCGATTCCTAAATCCAACTTGACCCAAGTTCTTAGGTGTAAGTTTTGTGTGTTTTATAACTCTTTCTTGTTGAGATCTAGTTTTTTCATTTACCTACACAAGAAAAAAAATGTTAGTAAATACAAAATAAAGTCCAATCATTAAGGAATTCACTTATATTAACATTTCAAAATGTGAATATAAAATTTTAAAATGCATAAAAAATATTTACTGACAATCGAATCGAATCAGGAGTGTTGTGGATACTAGGTGTGTAGTGTTTGTCATCCAATGGTGGATCACTTTGGAAACACTCTTCTATAAAACCCTATATATAATTACACACACAATATATACAACTTTAGTAAATTTTAATCAAATGAAAAAGATACAAGAATAAGTATACATTTTTTCCACAATAAATAAAAGCATAAAAAGTACAAGTAATATACTTACATAGCTATATTGATTCATCTCAGAGGCCATGGTCTTCTTACTATTGTGATCTATGACATTAGGTGTTATTGAGCATTGCTTGATTTGCTCTATAGAATCCTGTATAATTTCATGCATGTGCACGTGAGTTTAACATGATCAATATTATAAAAGAAATAGATAAAAACATGTGCTAAAATACGTACTTCAATCATATGATTGTTGGATGCATTAGTAGTGCCCTCCATAGTAGAAGATGAACATTCATCTTCTACGTTCAATCCATTGAACATTTTCATTGTTTCTTGTAGCTCTTAGAAATTTTGCTTCTCCGATTCTATAGAAATCTATATAATATGCACCCATGTTAGCACTACAACTATAAAATTCATGTCAACACTACAAAATATGAAAACAACAAATTTGATATTAAAATGTCTTATAAAGATACTATTTCACTTACTTCATTGATAGAATGAGTGTATGCACCACTAATGCTGTCCATGGTTGAAGATGACCCTTCATTAGAACTAGTTAACTCATTGAACACTTTTTTAATTTCAATCTTTCTTAAAGTGTCTTCATGCCTTTTCATCTCATTTGATTTATATGCATCCAAGCGATGCGAAATTCTCTCCAATGCCTTATTACTCAGCTCATGTTCATGATTCACATTCTATTTAGAAAACACATACACATAATTAATATTTATAGAACTAGATAAAGAGAAACGAAAAACGAAGCTTATATATATATATATATATGAAGTTAACATAACTAATATTTATAAAACAAGATAAAATGAAAGTAAAATATGAAGCTTTAATATGAGCATACCTCTTTAGATATCTCTTGTTCTAATAGACGTTTTTTTAAGTTTTTGAGAGCCATTTCCATGCGACATTCAACACGAAGGCTCCTTAGTTCATTGTTCTTTTGAATTTCCTTGGGATCTTTTTTTGGCCAATGAGAATCTTGAGCACGTGGATGACCCTTCTGACGAGGTGGAATTGGACCAAGTTGATGTGCTCGTTGTCTATGTTTATTTAATGCATCAACTGTAGTGACTCCATATTTACTCTTGCATACACCAATCATGCAATAATGAAGTGGGCGTAAACCTGGTCTTTTAACTATTTTGAAATCCAATTCTTCTTGTTGATGCTCCATAATAAATTGTTAGAAAACTGTAAAACATATTTTTTTTCTCAATCAAAACTACAGATATATAATTTTTCACATATGTTATATCAAAGTATACATTTTTTCCTAATTTTTTAATAAATTATCCCAAATGATTGATTTCTTTTTGTGTGTCAATTTCATCGAGAAAAATCACTTTTTGCAAAGGTAAAAATCACAATTAGTAATTGGTCCATCAAATTGTTGGCCATTGAACAATAGCTAAAAAAGGGGGACTAGTTTCCCTAGTACATTAAAAGGTTCTTATTCTCTTATTGTAATAATTTTAGCATATTGAGTCATCTACATAATTCAATTATCCAAAATAACGAAATAGAAATACATAATTTGATAAAAGAAAATCTAATACATAACTTGATAAATAAAATTAATATTTAATTTTAATACAAACACATGCATAATTTTAGTACCAATATTGTCTAGATATTCATATTTAAATAGAAAGTTTGGTTAATAGTGATGGGCCATTTCATAAAGACTTGGACTCTAGATTTGCATTCTTGATTTGCGAGTTGAGAGTTTGTGTGCTTTTTTTCAGAAGCAAGTGACTAGGAAACCCATCAATACTTCCCCAAATTTCGTAGATGGTAAAGGTGGTAAACTATTGACCATTGGAGAGAAGGCCTAGCTCCGAAAGACTCAAAGCTCGAACTCATGAAATTTGTACAATCTTCTGTCTTATGCTAGATTTTTGGTGAATTTTCCTCATCCCTCTCCTCCTCTCACGAGGGAAGAAAATCAAATGGAGACCAGAGAGAAAAAGAATTAGAATAAAATATGTTGTTGGGCGATCAACTCATCTAGGATTCACCTCATTTGGAGGGGAGGAAACTTGTTATTGATGTACTCAAGGAAATAAAGGGAAAAATAAATTTAAGAGGAACTGTTGGCATTCTTCCTCCCAAAAAGAGACTAATGTTGGTGTATGAGACCCCCTTGTTGATCGGACAAGGGACCCTCTCTACACAGTGATGTAACTGCTTAAGTCTACAGAGGTTTACATATCCTAGCCCCCTCTATATTTGAACCTATGACCTTATAGGAGGAAATACATGTTTTTAATCATTAGGCCTAGTCATGATGTACACAATTATTATTTACAAAACTCTGAAAAAAATATAAATTACACATTTATCATTTACTCTCCATGCTTCTTAACTTAGGAAAACTATATTAATACTTTAGTTCTCAACATATGCAATTATAAAAATAAAATATTAATACTTTAATTCTCACATATACAATTATAAAAACAACATTTCAAAACCCTTTATTTATTAGCTTTTATTGATAAAATAAATAAATTATTACTTATTGAAATACCATATTTATAAGTATTTTATTCTTTAATATCTCCTCATTTATTTACTATTTAACATCAATTATTCACTCTACACACACAAATAAATAAATATATATATATATATATATATATATATAAATTGTTTTAATCAAGCAATAAATTAATTAGATAACAAATAATTTAATGAAATACATATATAAATACTTAATATATAGATATATAAATTTAAATCATCTAAACATTGCCTTTGTTACGTACAACAATGCATTAAAAAAAAATGCAATTATTAAGATGCTTAAAAAAACTATAATTAAAATAGGTCTAAACTTTTGTGTATGTTCATTTTGTTTTTCTTACAATTTTTTATTTTTTTTTGAATTTTTTAATAATTTAATTTATATTTGAAATATTATAATCTCATTTATCTCATATTTTTATTTTTTATATTATATTACATTATTTATATTTATTTACATAATTATTATAATAATGGTGATAATTATTAATATTTACTAAAAACAAATTTTTATCTAACTAAATTTTAAGAAAAATTAAAAAATTACTTTCTTTACTGACTATAAAATAATTAAAAATATTCCTATATATTTTATACACTTTAATAATTATATAATAAATAATATTTTTTTAAATTTTAACATTTAAAATAAGATGCATATTTTTATTACTTATTAATATATTAACATAAAACTTCAAAGCCTCTGTATGCTTTGGAAGGTTTTGAATGAAGATGCCGGACAAAGACAAATCTATCGATTTGGGAAATTTACTTGACTTGAGCATCTCGCAGGGGCAAAGAAACCACAGAGGGGCGAAGAAAACGCGAGTATTGACTTGACTTGATGATCGCCGAGGGGCAAAGAAACTACACAGGGGCAACGGGAAGGCAATACCTTTATCACAGGAATTTTTTGTTCTACGGTCAACTATTTAGATCGCATACCTTTATCGGAGTTCAATAAAAAAAAAAAATCACAGAGTATCTTAATTCCCAATATATCGATAAACTTTACAACATAAATTGTAAGGGAACAAAGAACCCATGCTCGATCTACTAAGATCTTGAGCATAATAAATATTAATATCAATCTAAAATAAGCCATCATCTCCATTCTATACCACAACAAACCAATAATCGAAAAAACCATTAACCTTTGCGGAAAATTTCACAAACTATGGCAGCGTTTAGCACAGGTGGGTTTAGAGTAACTTACCCGTTGGTTTTGGCGGATGCTCCTGAATGGTTGTTGCTTGTCGGCTGGTTGCAGGTTCAAAGGTTGGGTTGCTCTCTACACGAACAATGTTGCTATTCCGTGTTTAAGCTGCGGCCTCCCCTCTCTCCATCCATAGACACAACTGATACAACTGGCAGAGATGAGGCATCACGTCGTCGAATTGAATTCACCATGCAGCCAGCCCATGTGACGGGATCTACGGCCGATCTCCTTGGGCCATCTCCTTGAGCCTTGCGCAGCCATGCACGGATCCAAGATGGCGATGGTGGCTACGGCTGATCTCCTTGCCACCTCCTTGAGCCTTGCGCAGCCATGCACAGATCCAGATGGCGATGGTGGCTATGGCATGAGGCATGATGCATCATTCCCCATTGATGGCCGGATTTTGGCTCCATTTTTCCGGCAATGGGTTCATCCCGTCTCCTATACTATGCTGTCTAAGTCACGCTGACATACCGTTAGTAAGACCCCGCAGCAAGAGCATTAAACACTCTGCTGTGGGGTCGATATTGCTTGCCTACAAGTTGTTGCCTGGCGAGCTGGAGGTGGCAGGAAGGGCATTAAATAGATTACAGCAACTTTTCTTATCAGCGTTTAAGCCAACACGATAAGAGGTGGTTTCCAAGGCCTTTACGTAGTAGAATTTTAGTAGTTCATTAAAGCTGCGTGATGCCACTTGGAAGTAACATGTGTAGAGTGTTCCACTTAGTCATCCATAACAAGTGGCTTCCAGCAAGAGACTACATTCTACATTTATTTAATTAAAAAAAGAATAGCCTCATGGAAGAGCATCGTGGAAAACTGGAATAACTTCATAGGAGAGTGTATCGTGGAAAAGGGAGGAATATCCTGTAGAGCATTCAGATCTCATCGAAAAAAGAACCTCAGAGAGAAATGCGTAGAGGTCAAGAAGCCACCTCGCCTACGCACAGCCTACCATAGGGAAACAGTTTGAAGAAAGACATGATGATAATAACTTTTTTTCTTCATAAATATCATATTTATATTTTATATTTTAGATGATGATCATAAAAATGGTTATATTTATATTTTATCACCAAAAAAATACATTTTTCAGTTAAAAAGAGAGCGATTTTGCTACCAATTCTGCCTACTATTACATCATCTACTCCATCTAGTCCTGGAGAGTTCAATACTAATGAAACACCAATTTTCTAAGAAAAACATAATACAAATCAACATCTAATTATATCACCATGGAGAAATTACAGTCAAAAAGGAAAATATCATATAAATTCTAATAAAAAAAGCCATCTGAATTATCAGTTCAAAATAAAAAGAGTTGCGGCAAGGTGTTAAAACATGTAATATTTAGTTAAAAGAAATTTACATTAACACCATCTAAGTTCACTGCTTTCACTGACAAGCTGTTGTAGAAAAAAGTTAATCTTCTGTATATACAGTATGCTGATTATATGCTATAATTATTGATTATCCTGATCTTCATAAAATGATGATGAAAGGATAATTATTGAAGTCGGTTGCAGAAAAGACTGAAGGGGTCGCTCATGCAATGGCTCTTGTGGCAAGCCAAAACGACTCAAATGTTAAGGGCAATATCTTATTTTCCCATCTAACTACACCTGCGATTCCTGCCCTGATGTGTCGTACAGTCAGGAGGACTTTAAATATACGTCAAGGGGAAAGGCGTTCTTTGTCTTATGGACTATGGAATTGGAAGCCCTTAGATTCCACACAGTAAATTGGTGAAAAGTTCTGTTGTTTGGCTCATACTTTTCAAGTAGGATTTATAGAATAGTTTGAGGGATTCTCAGCAATTGGATATTATGAATTAGGTAATGTTATCACTACACCTGTAGGACTCCCAGACGTTCACACCCAATTCGATTATATATATCTTAGCCAATTAGGGAGGAAGAAGGTAGTCAGTTCCTGGACTCCAAAAATGGTGAAATTAGAATCTCTTAGACTGATAGAAGCTCTTAACGTAAGAGTTTTCGGAAATGAATTTCTAAGCAGGTTCAAGTCCTGATAACTAAATTGAATTTAATATATATATTTTAAATCTCTATGTTTTTGTTGTATTATATCAGAAAGAGGAACCGAGCTTGAAGAAATAGTTAAGAAAAGAAGCAAAGATCGTTCTACGGTCTTCCATGAGTTTGTCCCTCCATTTTGATATGATCTTCGTCCTTAAACACCACAAGTGGTAAATTATGCAGACAAGAAGAAACATTCCAGTTCAGTTCAATTCTGGAGTAAAATGCTGAGGCTTGTAACTTACCGGTGAATTCTCTTGATTGGCCTGGGTGGCTGGAGGCAGATTACCGTCTTCACGTGGAATTGACTTGCTTGTTCTCGCTGCAGGTTCTAGGGCTTGTTATGGTTGAATGGCTTGTTCTGGTTGAATGGGGCAGCGCCGGTGGCTGGAGGCAGATTACTGATATCACTTCGAATTGAATTAGGCCATGTGACGGATCTACGGTGCAGCAGCCGGCAGATCTCCTTGTTTCGATCCGATCCAAGAAGTAGATTACTGATATCACGTCGAATTGAATTAGCCCATGTGACGGATCTACGGTGCAGCAGCTGGCAGATCTCCTTGAGCCTTGTGCAGTCCAATCGGAGGTATAGTCTTACACTAATCGATGCTGGATGTGATGGAAGCATGGAGCTAACGGATCATTCAAGATGGCCATGTATGCGTGGATGGGTGGATGCAGCACCTCCGTTTTCGGCCTCCATTTTCTGGCAACCGTCTTCTACAGGAGCTTGTGTACACACTGACATACCATTACATTGAGCCCGCATCAAGAGCATTAAACACTCTGCTGCGGGGTCGATATTACTTGCCCTACATGACTATACACACAAGCTTTTCATTTCGCCATCCCAAAAGCGATTGACTTTGACCCTCCCCATCCCATTCGTGTTTTGGGGATAGAGGGATTGGTGGTAGAATTTTGTGATTTAAATTCAATTTTAGGTCTCTGTAGCCGTGGGAAAAAAACGGTCAGCAGAAAGCGGCTGCTTTATCCCGACACCACGTGAGAAAATTGTAGTTGCAGACACACCGACAAATGAATCTTTAAAAGATAAAGTAATTAAAGCAAAATGAATAATGTCATAAGAGAGAAAAATGAGCTGAAAAGTGGCCAGCTATAATAGCTAGTATTTACCCAGTTCCAATTTGAACTGGATTCGAATTCGGTAAGATTCGCACGGCCGGTACATAGTGACACACAGTTGACTAGAAGGAAGAGAGGCTATAACATTCTAAGTGTAAATGGATTACGGTTCAACATTGTAGTGCAAGCGTGTGTAGCGATGGAGAATGATTTGACCACATTGCAAACCAAAGCCCCTGGTATTTATTATGTCCTGCGTAGAAGGATATATATGAATCGCTAAATCCTATTATTATGCTCCGTACCTTATTTCAAATTATCTCATCTATAAAGTTTACTATAGTCTATATTTTATTTATTAAATTAAATTTTATAAAAAAAATATTTATTTGAAAAACAATTGGTTGTTGAATGCTGACGCTATTTTTGAAATTTGTATCCTAGGAGGGGGCGGCGCAATGTCGTCACCGTCCTCTACACTGGCACCGTCCTCTACACGGGACTGGAAATGCTGTAATTACTTTCCATGGTGTGGTGGCATAAGTTTAAATCCGCCCTGTCATTTCCTCACCAACTTGTGATGTCGAAATTTATTGCATTAGGGTGTAATGCATTTGGGTGATCTACTCTTTCTTTTACGCTATCAAGAAGTTGGAAGTACTAATGGTAAAAGTTCTGGTTTATTGATGGTGGATGTTGTATTAACTCTAGCGTATTGCAGGCTAGAGTTACCAGAGCTATTAAGGTAAATTGAACAATAAGGGTTGTCCTCGCTCGCTCCAGAGCTGTTACGTCAATGTAAATTGAACAGTAAGGGCTGTCCTCGCTCGCTCCAGATTTGTTATTTCAACGTAAATTGAACAGTAAGCGCTGTCCTCGCGCTAAGCCTAAGGGAGATAACCTAGCGCTCTGAGGCTACTGAAGTGTAATGATGAAGACTTGACATAAACCCGTATGGAAATTTAATTTCTTATTTATGAATTGATATTAACACCTGACTAATCAATACCTAACTCGTAATTAATCTACATAAAATTATTATTTCAATCTCATTGATAGTGGTGTACTTCCGCTCATTGCAAGTGATCTCGTAGTGGTTAAGTTTCTGAATGCAATACATTGCATTGCAATACCAACTACTGCACGTTATGATTTGCATTTGTTTTCATCTTCTATAATGGTTTTGTTGTCTAACTCCAATTCTATCAGGATTTTAGTGAGTTTTCTACCTCTAAATTCATTCAGAAGATGTACATGTGCCCCAACTTATATTTCATCGACCGTATGGAAACATCGCAGGAAATCTTTTTGGATTTTGTGCTCGTTTAGAGGCTTACTTCGCACCATCTCCGCCAATGATAGCCAGCAAAGCCGGATCTCAACCTTCTCAGGAACATGTATTTTCCTCGTTCCCTATCTTTCTTCAATTCCATTCATTGCAGAGCACACACGCTTCTGCCTGTGAAATGCATGTGAATGGAGACATGGATATGATTCATGAATAGAGTTTCTAAACTTATATCGATTCTTTTAAGAGAGGATGGATTTGGTGTCTGGTCTGGGCAACTTGACATCATTATATTATTATCATTAAAAGTTTGAAGGTTTAGTTATAGTTATAGATGTTCTTTTTAATTATTATATATATATAATAACAATAAATCAATTAATGTTGTGGATGTTAAGACTTTTACTGTATAATTTTTTTTTAAAATGGTTAAAATATAGCTAAATAGATATGGGAAAAAGATGCTGTAGAACATTGTTTATGAAGAAAGTGACAAAGTAAAGCACCGTTATTTTAAAATATTGCCATGAACGGTTTATTATGAAAGTGGTCGGGTAAAGCACCGTTACTGTAAAATATTGCAAGATAGAGGATATAAGATGGGAGGGTAAACCACTGTCGTTTTAAAATTTTGACAGTACAGCCTATCTAAAATATGGTTTCTACAAGGCAAGTTTTTAACTTATTTATAAATAGTTTTAATAGTGTTGATAAATAAATATCCATTTAAAAGGTACTTGATAATTGAACGAATCACACTTTTATAATGGTGACATCAAGGTTAATGGTAGGTAAAAATGGCAATTTGGGTTGAAGGTAAGATATGGATAAGGGTAGATTTTGAAATTACAATTGCAATTTGGAGTGTTTGAATCGTAATTTCGATGATTTGAGTAGTTTTGAAATATAGGGTATTATTTTAGGACAAGCAATTACGATTATTATTTGCTAGATGGCAATTTAGAATAACAAATTTGACCTGTTTTTATTAAAATTTTGCTTGAAAAGTGGGGAGTTTTAGTTGTCTTTTATCATGAGTCTATGTAAGTTGTTCCTTATTTAATGGAAATAGAGATATTGATTGTTCTCTATGAAATCTCTTTTGAAGTGGATTCATGTCAATCTCATGTAAACTCTATTTTTAGATTTATTGGGGTAGTTGATATGATGTTTAATAAGCATTCTGTAACCGTGCATGTAACATTTTTGATCCAACTGCTCATAATACATAGATTTATTGGGGTGATAAAAAGATAATTTAAGATAAAAAGACAATTTAAAATTTATAAAATATGGTACACATTGAGAGTATTGACCATGCCATGGAAAGACAAAAGGAGTATATACACAAATATTTTTTCAGTGATATTTCTTCAATGCTTTTAGCTTAGGTGTCAATGTCCTGTTTTTTCAGTGCTATTTCTTAAATGCTTTTAGTCTAGGTGGCAATGTCGGGGACATTGCCACCTTGTCCCCGACAAAATATAGATATCCTAAAAAGAACTCAAGACAAAATATTCTTATAAATTGGTAAAAATATCACAACTCTTTACAATTTTACCATTGTGATGTCATTTTTCCTTATATCTATATTTTATGGTGATATTATATTCTTCACAATACAATGATTGTTGCAATAAAACAATATATATATATGTTTAGCAATGTGATAGTTGTGTAACAGTTTTCTAAGAAAAACTATTTATAGTTACTTTTAATGTTTGGTTATCAATAAATCAATTTTTTTTTTAAATTAGTGTTATGATAGTAAAATAGGTGTGTAGAATAATAAAGTTATGTTATCCCAAAAGTTATGTAATTGTTTTTAAGGAGAAACTATTTAACAATTACTTTTAATGTCTTGTTATCAATAAAAAAAATTAAGTTAAAGTGTCATAGTAATTTTTATGACTATTAATGAAAAATAGTTAAATTAAATAGAACTAGATTATCTTAATTGTAATAAAAAAATTAAGAAAGTGTCATAGCAGTGAGAGGGAAGCTAGAATAAAAAAGTCATGTTATATAAATAATTAGTCATCAAAATTATTTGTCATGGCTATTAATGAAAAATAGTTAGATTATCTTAATTGTAGTATATTTGTTTTCACCTGCATATATAAAAACAACAATAGTTAGTTAATGCATAAAGCTTACAAAGAAGTTTGTCGTAACTTTAGCAACCAAAGTATCTATTGATTATGACAAGGGGGCCATATTGGACAATTATTGGCCAATTGCAATTTTAATAATAATAACTAGCAATTTCTCTTTGCAATCTTTTCCATAACTCAATCACATTACCAACTAACCATAGTCCAATTAATTCATGGCTCTTGCAATAACGCAGGACATTATGTAATGCCCCTAGAATGACTGTGGACCTTAAGGGCACCTGTTGAGTGACCCGACTGAACAGACTTCAATAAAGTGGCCCTTCGAGTTAGGATGTGTCTTAATAAGGGAAAATCACCTGATGATGTGCATGACTATAGTTGATAAATGAGTTAATGAATTAAATTTTATGTGTGGAGTGGGATAATTGATTGATTAGTTCTTGCTTAAATGCTTAGCCTTGATGGATCAAGTCAAAGTACAGTAGGACAGTTACAGTCCTAGCTCTATGACTTGGGAGGACGTAACTGTGATGCGTCATAGCTTTCCGGATTTATTCTGAACTTCGGGACGAAGTTCTAAATAAGTAGGGGTGTATGTAGTGCCCCTAGAATACTACTATAGTGGCCCTAAACTACTGTAGACATTGAGGGCACCTGCTGAGTGACCCGACTATTTGAAACATTAATAAAATAATTTCTTTGATTTTATTTTGAGTATATTTACTCGTGGCTCTTGTAACAATCATGTTTACCCTTTTCATCGTTATTTACAAAGTGTCCATATATATATATATCATAATATGAGCCAGCGGTGAGGTTTGATGGTTGTATAGACAGAAACCCAATTTCAATTCCTAAGTGATTCACTTGACATAGACAGTTCAGAGAGATTCCCACAGTCACTATAATATATATATATATATATATATATATGCAATCATGATTTAATTGAAAGTCTTTGTCCGGCCATAAGAAGTACTTTCCCGAGCAAAAACAATTATTTGGAGGCTGTAATGGACGTCTTCATCTACGCTCGATGTCAAGACTCAGGACGTTGACTGACGGTGCTATTTTCTACTTCAATCAGTTTTATGTTGGGAAAAAACATTAAATAAGAAATTCATTGCAGTGATTAGCGCATTGCTGCTTGATATCGAAAACTGAACCCATATAATCCTTAATCCATTCCACAACCCACCCACGGATTATTTTTTTACAACTATTTTAGCAGGTAAACACATTTTCCTGGATTTGAAATCGGTTTCCATTCCATTTATACAATCGAAATACATATAATCACACTGCCACAACCATAGGTACGCATATAGCAAACATCCAGCCAAGCATGATGATGGTGGTGGTGCTACCCTTTTATTATCATTTACACCGAAGTAATTAATCTAGGTCGTTTGACTATGAGAGACTATAACTATTACGATTACATATTAGAAACACCTCCATCATGTGTCCATATTGCTGGGCATTCAGCAAAGTACAATCTGGAATGACAAGGCAGCGATGACAGAAAGAAATATGAAACACCAGCATCATGTGTTCATATTGGTGGTCATTCAGCAAAGTACAATTACATATATACTAGAAACACCAGCATCAGGTGTTCATATTGGTGGGCATTCAGCAAAGTACAATCTGGAATGACAAGGCAGCGATGACAAAAAGAACTATGAAAGTTAGAACAAAAACAATATCCAAGGCAACCCTAACTTTGTATCTTCTCTTTGCTGATTACTTTCTAAAACGATGAGTAAACCTTTTGACCTTGTTCCTCTTCTGATCTTTTTTCTTATCCGCCATTTGGCTATCAAATTCTGTGCAATGAAGAAGAAGGTCATGGTTGGCACCAAGACAGAGAGAACGAATGGTAACCACCATTTGTCACATCGCTTTAGAGCGAAGAAAACCGTGAAGAGTCCTACTTGAATGGTTGCATCGATCGCCAAGGATTGCACGTTTTGTTGGGTGAGATTCCTGATCCAACATGCAGAGCGGCTCAGATGTCCTCTATTCATTCCCATGATTTCTGCAACTCAACTCACCCAATCACAAGAATGAAAGAGGCGAATAGTATATTCGCAAATCTCGACGTTCAAACAAATTAGGAAATACTGTGTTTGTCTTTGCAAATCACATCCAAAATAACAAGCAAAAAGAAATACTGTGTTTCCTGCATT